>JANHMN010000009.1:67008257-67040419 GCA_030674055.1 Rhabdomys pumilio
TCCTTTGGCCCAGGTTAGTTGACTTTGTAGGTCTTCTTGTGGTGTCCTTGACCCCTCTGGCTTGCTCAACCCTTTCCCTGATTCTTCAACAAGACTCCTTGGGCTCCTTCTGATGTTTGGCTATGGGTCTCTGCATCTGTTTCCATCCACTGCTGGGTGAAGTCCCTCAGGAGACAGTTATGCTCAGTTCCTCTCTGCAAGCATAGAAGAGTATAAGTATTAGTGCCAGGGTTTGGATCTCTCCCATGGAATGGGTCTCAAGTTGAGCAGTCATTGGTTGGCCACTCCCTTTGCTCCATCTTTATCACTGTGCATCTTGTATGCAAGACAAATTTTGGGTTGAAGGTTTTGTGGGTGGGTTGATGTCCTCTTCCTTCCACTGAAAGTCCTACTTTCACATGCTCTTTCACAGTTACCTTTCTCTCTGAAACCCAGTTGAGTCACCACATGAAGGAAAACACCACACAATCTTAGTTTAGAGTCACCAGGTAACACGATCACTGGGTACAGAGTCTAGCATCCTAATTTTATAAACTAATGTATGCTATAAACCCACCAGGATCCACCACTCAAACCGACAGCCTCCGGCTTCCTACATTTTGTCTGCCTCCCTTACTCCCACTGTTCAAAAGGCCATCCTCTTTCTCCTGCTTCCCCTCTTCCTCTCTCCAACCCAGAAGTCCCACCTCCTTCTTTCCCAGTGATTGGTTTCTTATAATGTTTATTTATTAGGGAAAAATTCTACCACATTCACATCCATTCTGTTATCCTGTGTATTGGGGAATTGAGTCCACTGATGTTGAAAGATATTAATGACCAGTGATTGTTAATTCCTGTTATTTTTATGTTGAATATATTAGTGTGTGTGTGTTTTCTTTATTTTGTTTGTAACAATGTGGAATCATTTATTTCCCGTGTTTACTTGTGTGTAGAGAACCTCCTTGGGTTGTGATTTTCCTTCAAGTATATTCTGTAGGGATGGATTTGTGAATAGATATTGTTTAATTTGTTTTTATAATATTTTGTTTTCTCCATTTATGGTGATTGAGAGTTTTGGTGGGTATAGTAGTCTAGGTTGGCGTCTGTGGTTTCTTAGAGTCTGTAAGACAACTGTTTAGGACCTTTTAGCTTTTAGAGTCACTGTTGAGAAGTCAGGTATAATTCTGATAGGTCCATCTTTGTATGTTACTTGGCTTTTTGATTTTCTTGCAGAACTTAATATTTTTTCTTCGTTCTGTAAATTTTTGTTTAGATTATTATGTGGTGGGAGGATTTTCTTTTCCTGTCCAGTCTAATTGGTGTACTACATGCTTCTTGTCTGCTTATAGGCATCTTTTTCTTTAAATTGGAGAAATTTTCTTTTATGATTTTGTTGAAGATATTTTCTGCTCCTTAGAGCTGGGACTATTTACCTTCCTCTATTTCTATTATTTTTGGGTTAAGTCTTTTCATAGTATCCCAGATTTCCTGGATGTTTTGTGTCAAGAATTTTTTTTAGATTTAACATTTTCTTTGACTGATGCATCAGTTTCTTCTATTGGATCTTCTACTCCTGAGATTCTTTCTTGCACGTCTTGTATTCTGTTGGTGATGCTTGCGTATGTTTTTCCTGACTCTTTCCTAGGTCTTCAGTCTCCAGGATTCCTTCAATTACGGGTTTTTCCTTGATTTGTTCTATTTGTGTTTTCAGGCCTTGAACAGTTTTATTTCTTCCTTTAGCTGTTTTATTTTCCTGTATTTCTTTAAGGGATTTATTAGTTTTCTCTTTAAAGGTCTCTACTTGTTTGATTGTATTTTCGTGTATTTCTTTGAGATATTTATTCATTTCCTCTACCATCTTTATAAGATTGGATTTAAGATCATTTTCTTGTGCTATGGCTGTGTTAGAATATCTAGGGCTTGCTGTGGTGGAATAGCTTTGCTCTGAAGGTGCCATGTTTCCCTGGCTCTTGTTTGTGTTCTTATGCTGGCTTCTAGCCACCTACTTGTCTCTGGATTTTCAAGGTATAGCAGATATTGAGGAAGGCAGAACCAATCTGGATGTTCCCTGCACAGTGGGCAGCCTTGGACTGGACGTTTTTGATGTAGCAGGCTTGGTTGTTCCTTGTTTGGCAGTCCTGACAGAGGCCAACAGAGTGGTGGACAGACAATGGAGCTGGTGAGGGAGCAGCCTGCAGCTAGCTCAGGGCAGCTGGGTGTGCCCCTGGGTATAAGCAGGGGAATAGAGGGGAAGGGATCCAACCTGGTTGTTCCTTGTTCAGCAGACTCAATGGAGGCCAGCAGGGCAGTGGCCAGACCCAGTTTGAGCTCTGGAATGCATATTTACCGTATATAACAATAGAGCCCTGCTACACCTGGCATGGTGCACCACGTATACCTGCAACTTGTGTACTGCACCCTGCATGCTGCACCTTGCATACATATGTGACTTACAAAATTGTAAGAAATGATCAAATATTTGTTTTAAGTTGTGAGACACTAGAGTAAATCACTATGATTGAACAGATTACTAATCTCTACAATTTTTCATTTAGTGCCTATTTATCTAACCATGAATCACTATCACTAATGAAATTTATTATGATTTGCTTTGAAGATGGAAACAGATGATTTCTTATCAATTCCACATGTGTTATTTCAAGGAGAAAAAGGACTGAACAAAATCTCTGAGAATGGAGCAATCACCCAAGGGCGTGATGTCTGAGAATGAGGTGGGAAATCAGAGCCTAGATGTTCTATGGGGCTGTCCTATGAAATGTTTGAAATGAGCAACAAATTCTGAGAATCTGGGGTTAGTTATTTAGCTAATTTAAAATTTCTGTTCTATAGACTCATCCTGGAGTTTGTTTGAACAACAGAACATACTCAAATAAAAATGTGTTCCAGTAAGGAAAATCTAGATTTTTGCACAAAAAATTCTAAAGCAGTTATATAGCTCAGCTACCTTCTAACCAGAACATGGGTGTATACAGTTAGGCATTATGGTCCAGGGATACATGTGGGCCCCCTTGAAAGAGATACACTGCTTTATGCAAATAGAAGCTGTGTTAAGAAGCATGAGACATTCAGATGTGGAGGAGATTCCCTGAGAAGAAGAGTGATAGCCCAAGACTAAGTTCTCGTTCACACAGACACTGGTGGATCTGTGTGCACAAAGCAATAGTTGGCATTTAAAATGCCTACATGGGGGGAAGCAGAGGGTGAGGTTCAGACATGGCACTGAAGCATCAGCCTATGCAGGGTGGAAATGCAGCACTAGTTTCTCAACCCTGTGCAGAGGAGCAAGTTAGATACTATCAGTGACAGAGCTGACATCTGGACTCATGGAAGGACAAAAACAGAACAAAGGTAGGCGAGGACTCTCCACAGGTCATGAAAGACACAGCTTGCATTATCCATGCTCGTCCTCAGGATGGAGAATGGGAGCTCTAACAAGTTCCACTCATTCCTGTGCTCATCTGTGCTGTGTTCATTTTCTTACCCATGCTCTGCTTGCTTTGATATGTCCAGTGAATGAGCAGTCCCTTTGTCCCTAGAGGCTGATAGTCTAGTTTAGTGATCACATAACAATTTTGTTGCTGTGACTTAAATGTTAGAGATAGTCTAGAGTTAAGAGTCACAAAGGAGAAGAGTCTATTCCTGTTTGGGGATCTAGGTAGGGAGCATTTGGAAAGGAAAATGACTGAAGAGGGTTTTGAAGGACATTAGTAGGAGCTCGTGGAGGTATGGAGTTGCTAAGAGTATTGCTGGCAAAGGACAGAGAATTAGCAAAGCTACTGAGGTGTGAAATAGTGCAGTGTAGGAGACAGATGCAGACCATTTCCAGGGACTGCAAAGTCCAAGGTGGTTTGAAAGAGGAGAGGCAAGCAATGAGGCTGGTTTATTTGGGGTAGCCTGAAAGGGTATTAGGTAGAACAGTATCTTAGATGAGACATTCTGATGATGTCACAGCAGTGGGTGGGCTCAAAGGAGGCAAGGTTAAAGGAGACAGAAAAAAGGAAGGTATTTCCATTGTCCTAATGAAAGAGATTAAACAAGAACAGGTTAATATGGTTAGAAAGTGAGCAAGACAAGATCATACTCAGATAGACACTGGTGCGGGACAGGCTTGTTTCCCTTGGAGAAGTGACATTGACTTGTGACTTGTGAAGCTCAGGTTTCTAACTTGAGAAGCTGTGGATGGTGAGGCCAGGTGGTTGCTTAAACTTGGGAATATAGAAGAGGCAGTGTGGAAGAAGCTTACTGAGGGTGGTCATGAGGTGACAGTAATGACACTGCTGGAAGCTTCAAAATTCCAAAGAAGACAAGAATAATAATTAAATTTTCTTAACCCTTTCAGCTTTTTCCTCTGAGAAAAGGCTTGAAATGTATGAGTCATGTGTTGCATGTATATAACTTTCTGAGAATAATGGAGATTAAACCTAGCCAGTGCTTCAGGTATGCTGTGCAAGAACTCTGCTGTTAAGCTACATTCCCAGCCCAAAATGTGTTTTTAAAGGCAGAGTATTAGATATATCTTTTAGGAACCTCACCATCTCTAAATGTCATGCCATTAAAATTCTCTAGGAGCTGAGGGAACGAATGGCCCAGCAAAATACCCACCTATATAAGCATTCAGATCTAATTCAGACCTCCATTTCCCAACTAAAAGCTACTGTTCTGCTAGTGCTAGTGACAGAGACAGGTAGATCCCCAGAACTCACTGACCAGCCAGTCTATCTAATGGTGAGCCCTGTGTGCAGAGAGAGCCCTTATCCCCACCCCCCAGATAAGGCAGAGACCAACAGAGAAGATATTTGATGTTAACCTCTGGCTTCTATATGGCATATGCATGTATATGCACCTACATGCACACATACTACATATACACACGAGTTAGGGATGAACATTCTGCTGTATTCTGTTCTGTCTGATAAAGGAATAAAGCGTTGTTCAAGGACAATAAACACACCTCCTTCCTTTTCTAGATATAACAGAAATATTTCTAAACGCTCAATGCCCTAAAATTCAGGTATTAAAGGTAACACGTATTGAACCTGTGAAGAGATGAATCAGTATTGAATGAAATGTGATTGTTGTTAGAATCAAAATGGAGTTGCTGGTGTCAGTCCTAACTAAAAAATAGAAGAAAGACAAAATCGGGTGTGAAGGTTGAATGGCAGTTACTATGATAGAATACTCTGCAAGAATTGCACGCTTTCCCAGAGGTCACCACAAATGCAAGTGAAGAATGTCTCTGTAGGGAACATCTGCCCAGCAGCTGTCTGCTGAACCTCACACTGGTACCACTCCTGCTACTAACCAGTGTAACCAAGGTTATTATTTAAAAAGCCTGGTGAAATCTTACTACTTTTACCTCTAGAATCTCCTTCTTGCCCCATTCTCTCTGTATAGAGTCAATAGTTTGCTATAGTATGCATATTCACATTCTATTCCTGACAAATAGATATTATTTACTTCCTCTCTGATTGTTTTATTTGGGCTAACAATATACAGTTTCCTAAATATTCCTATTATCTTTTTCTGTATCTCCATATAATCCTATCTAGCTTACAATGGTTTAGAAAAATATAAACACTCATATTACTAGAAGGCACTATGCATGCAATTGGGGAAAGCCCATCAATGGTTTACACAGATATAAACACTTCACTTGACAGTACTGATATGCCAAGCAAGGCATGCCCACTGGGGTAACCAAGCATTTTGTGAGTGGATCTGAGGCCTGCCCCACAGGAAGGTCACACATGTCCAGCACCATAAACTTTAATCAAAGTATATTGACAGGGGAGGTCACAGGCCAGGGTGAGGGTCAGGGAATGTACTAGTGATGTTTTGCTAAATAGACATGTAGTCAAATTGCATTATAAGTATGTGCGTGCACACACATGCATACGTGTGTATTAGTGCTGCTCTCAGCCTTGAAAAGCTCAATTTACTGGGAATGATGACTCGTGCAAGGACTCATAACCTGCCAAGGTGATGAGAATAAGTGAACGCTGTGCTCACAAACAGGACGTTTGCAGCATCCCCTCCACAGCCCAGGAAACATCAGAGAGAGAGAGAGAGAGAGAGAGAGAGAGAGAGAGAGAGAGAGAGAGAGAGAGAGGCAGGCTAGAAAGACTGAAAGAGCTGGGCAATGGTTAGACATGCTATGAAACACTATCATCTAGACATGACCTAGTCATTCATGAACACACAGCAGCGATGAGTATCTGCACAAGATCTGTGTGAGAACATAAATAGCCCCATAAAAGGGGCTATTTAGGAAGGGAGAAAGGAAGGAAGGGAGGAAGGGAGGAAGGGAAGAAGGAAGGAAGGAGGTTAGCTGGAGTAGAAGGGGATGAGAAAGGGAAATGAGGGTAAAAGTGATCCTAGTGCCTGTATGCATGTATGAAACTAACAAAATAAATTTATATACTAAACCGTAACGGTAACACTGCAAACAGAAAGGCAAACACTCCTCTGCTCAGAAAGGCAGCAGTTCCCAACCTTCCTGATGCTGTGGCCTCTAATCCAGTCCCTTGTGATTCAATGGCCATCTGCCT
Source organism: Rhabdomys pumilio (assembly GCA_030674055.1). Lineage (NCBI taxonomy): Eukaryota > Metazoa > Chordata > Mammalia > Rodentia > Muridae > Rhabdomys > Rhabdomys pumilio. The sequence goes on from JANHMN010000009.1 coordinate 67,014,806, forward strand.
TGACATTGTTTTCACGGCCACTTCATAATTGTCATTTTGCTACTGTTATGCATTGTAATGTCAATATATGATATGCAGGATATCTGATATGAAATCCCTGTGTAAGGGTCATTTGACCAACAAAGAGGTCGGGACCCTTGGGATGAGACCCACTGCTTTGTGGGACATGGGCAGTAGCAATGGAGGCAAGTATAACTGAAATCTAGAGAAAGCAACGGAGAATGGATAATTCTAGGCACTGATTAGTGAAGGCATATGCATTCGCATATATGGGGAGGAAGGTAGCCTGGATGGACTCTCTCAGTCAAACCTGTCTTCAGTTCATGTTGTTTGCAGATCATGGGACCAGATCCAGGACAGGTTGGAGACCAGCACTAGGTCTCACAGAATTTAACATCCTCAACTTTGTATTCTCCTGATCTCCTCCTTAAGAGTCTTCCATGTAGGAAATTAATGTTATATTTGCAAAACAAAAAAAAAAAAAAAAGAAAAGAAAAAAATGCTTTTAAATACTTCTATATTCTAAATGCCCCCTTTTGAAACACAAGTATCTGGAGGAATGTTGAACATTGGTGTTCAGGGTCTAAAGGCATCAAGAGGCATCCTCCCTCTCCTTCATCTTCTCCCTCATTCATAAAGGAGTCATTCCAAAGCAGGTAGTGGCACAGTGTGAAACCAAGGGGTTTTATTGAAGGAAAATCTTCATTCCCTGTGTGCTATGAGGATATGAATCTGCTCCCCGCATGTTTGCTGTCCTGAACTTGGGGGTGAGGCCCAATGATAAGCTTACAGTCTTATCTAAGCCATCCAGCAGCTGCTCTGTGTATAAAGAACAAATTCTTTTGTAGAAAATAATTTAGGAAAACACTCAGCTCAGAGGGGACAGTGAGCTCTTTAGATATTGTTCAGTGATGATGAAATTCTACAGAGGCCCATGATGCCCACATCTCTACAACGACCTTCTACATTGACCACATCAGCAGTGTGGCATTCTGTACCATAATTCTCCTTCCTGCCCCCAGTGTTGTGGTTCCTTCCAGTGTCTAACCAGTGGTCTAAGGAGCATGCGGTTTATGCATGTATGGTTCTCACACAGGCAGCTCACCTTTGTATATTTGTAGGGGTTTCCTATGGGAACAGGACAGATCGAGGGAATATAGACGTGTTAAGAAGGGACTTATCAGACTTATTCAGAGCGTGTTCTGAATGGCCCAGAAATGACTATCTCACAAAGAAAGGCAGAAACTCTAGGAATTGTTTGGCTCATGAGACTGGATATCTCAGCATCTCAGATTTGAAAATGGAGTTCTGGAGGATTCCTGGAGAGCAGACAATGTTCGGTCTGTGTTGGAATCCCGAAGGAGTTAGATTTCACATCAGCTGCAGCAACAGGACGGACAGACTTGTTAGTGAGATTAAAGGGATCAGGCGAACAGTGATGTGCGCTGCTACCAGAAGGTGTGGTCCATATCTAGGCTTGGTCTTCCTGCTTCCAATAATTTGATTAAGAAAATTTCTCACAGTATTATCCAGAAGCTTGGGTTTAGTTGATTCTACATGAAGCTAAGTTGATGGCAAGATTAGTCATGACAAGCCAACTCCTTGTCAACTTGACACATAAGCACATTTCCTTATTTAATACATAATCTTTAAATAAAAGCAATAAGGTCATAATTATATCTTACACAATATAGCTATTCCACATACATTTTATATTTTAGAATAAGTGGCAAAGTCCTTTGAAGAATTCTTAATCTTTTAAATGTGATGATAATGTATTTATAACACTTAATCACCAATGTTATCACAATCAATGTTATGTGATAAATAACTAGAAGAAATAAAATATAACTATCTTCTCTAGTGTATAAATACATTCTTCATAAAATAAGACAGAAACATACATTTCAACTATAACACTAGTTTCTGCAACTAGCTATGTGGCTTAAAAAGAATTCTTAGCTACTTTCCTCTACTATCCATTCTGTACCTCCTCCCCCCTTCTCTCCCCACTCCTTTCCTCCCTTCCTCCCTCCCTTCCTTTTTCCTTTCTCCCTTTCTTCTTTCTTTCCCCCTCTTTCTGTGTGTGTATGTATGTATTTATGTGTGTGTGTGTGTGTGTGTGTGTGTGTGTGTGTGTGTGTGCGTGCGCCAAGGCACAAAGTAGAGGACGGGATACCTTGCTGAAGTCATTCTTTTTTAACCATGTGTATTTTCTCGGTTGAACTCAGGTTGTCAGCCTTGGCAGGGAGCCTTCTCACTGTTCTTTTTTGTTCAAAACATTTATTTTTCAGCACCTAATTGGTGCTAGATATGGACCAAAACTATGACGGTGAGTGAGTCATTTGCTTTGAAGTCAAAGACATAATGGGCTTTAGGCAGTACAGAGTAATGCAGAAAATACTGACTTAGGGGTCAGGCAATCAGCTTACTAATATTAGCCATGGACAATACAAGTGACCCAAAGATGCTCCTGGGAAGCTTGGAGATACAGATGACTTGTTTGGATATTCGGAAAACTGTGACTTCAGTGGATGGCTTCATCTGGTTTTCCTGTCCCACGAGCATATGGTGCAAGGACAACTGACCTAACTTGGGTGTTGAAGGAGGTTTGCTTCTCTTCATAAAGCAGGACTGTTCTGACTCTGCCTTTGGGTTTACAATGTAGCTTGTCTTGGAGGCCCATTACTTATAATAAACATTTCAGTTTTTTTAGTGGATCTGAACAGCCAGTATCTAGAGTCATCTTTGCTCATCAAAATGATGAGGTGGGAAGAGAGGGCAGTGCTGCCGGCAGGTAGGAGCCAAGGACAAGGATGCTGCTGCTGAACAGAGATCGTGTGACTGTGGCCACAGCTGTCAACAATGTGAAGCCCACTCCTCCACCTTTTGGCATCAGGTCCTAGAGATCTGAAGTTGGTTCCCACTTCTATTCCTCTGTGGGCTTTTCTCTTTAGCTTTGGGTTCAATAAATATGGTTTGGAGCATGGTTGTGCCTTTCAGAATGTATTTCAACATTTCAACTCACATACTATGTGTTTGGCCAAGGATGAAAGAGTGGTATTCCTTGTTGTAAACAAAATCTCAACTCTGGCCTATAGTATTTCAAACTGTAGTAAACCTACAGCTAAGAAAATTCCACCCTCGAGAGATGGAGTCATTCTATTCTATGATGAAAATTAATCAGACGTGCTCAATTCTGGAGAGTTAAGGGTTGTGCCCTGGCAGTGATCACAAATTTAACAAGATAAATGCTGAGTGAACCCCTGGGCAGTCAAGCTGATCATGTCTAAGGCCTGACGTACTTACAGCCCATGTCAACACCACGTCTTGTAGCACACACTTTGTAACTAGTTTCAACCAGATTCACCAACAAGCTTCTCCCATCCTGATCAAGCCACCCTTTTCCTGAGTTTTAATCTCATTACATGGGAAATACATCACTTTGGGTGATACAAAACAAAACTCTACTATTCTAGCATTCTTGTCTCAACCATTATGTTTACAATACATGTTTGATAGTTTGTAGTTCATTTCAGGACGACATCTGGTCAATATACACTTGTTAATGATAGAAGGATTCTCAGAGATTCTTCGTTTGATCACTGTTTGCATGTTGGTGTGTGGATTCCTTGTTCTGGAGGGTGTCCCATGACGATTTCCTGACTGAGGACAGGGTGAGGGCAGGAAGGGCTCGCTACTGTCTCTGCGCTGCCTCTGGCCTGCATCTCCACTGTCTGTATGTCTCCGGCCCGGCCTGATGCGGGAGGTAGAGGCCAAAGGACAGAGTGTGAGCAGGAGGGGAGATTGCCTGCCCCTGCCACTGCCGCTGCCTCTGGTGCCCTGTCGCTGACCGGTCTCTCCCAGGTGTTGCCCCGGTCTCTCCATACTGAGCTGGTCCAGGCCCGGGCTGGGCCTATAAGGAGCGGGCTAGCTGGCAAGGAGGCAGCTTGGTGTCCCAGGCAGCTTCTGGGAGAGCAGAGCTCTTCCCCAAATGTTACAGCTCTTGTGGCAAAAACTCTCGGACACCAGGATGATTCTTGAGCATGCGCTTTTTACTTCCCCTAAACAGAGCCCTTATATACAGTTTTGGGGTGGGTTAGGGTCTGACAGCAGATAATGTCCATTGACTTGATCTGAGAGCGTGGAGATACCTCATCTGCATGCGGGAGAGCCTGAGGGACTGTTCCTTGTGACTGATGGTCATAAACCTCTCTGTGGGAGGGGTTGTTGGAGGACTGGAGCTAAGTGAAAAGAACCAGGGCCTGGGAGCAGAGCTGAACTCCTGCTGTCCGATAAAGGTTCCGGGGTTCGAAACTCATGCTCAACCAAACACCCAGCTACTTCTCACAGCCCACTGCCCTACATTAGTGGACTAAAATTAAACATAGAGCATCAGCATTACAAAGTTAATTCTATAATTGCATTGTCATCTTACATATTGTTTGTAAAATGGAAATAATAAGGACTCAATAATCAAGAATTAATATCAAGCTAAGATATTAATTGATGCCAATGTATAAGGCTTCCTGAATAATGAAGTGACTCTGAAAATATGTTTATAAAGTTGACTATCATACTGACAAAAAACAAATGTTGTTAATACCATTTTGACTTTCCATTCAGCATTGCCTGCCAAAGAAATCCCCTAGTAAGGGAAAAATACAAAAATATACCTCTGAGTATCAGCAACAACACCCCCAAAACCTAAAACTTTGAGAAAGTTTTTCTGCTAAAGAGGCTGTTGGAAGGGGAAATATGAATATGTAGGAAAATAAGAACACACGATTTTTCTTTAGCTGGGGCACATAAGTGCAAAACTTCTAAGTAGACTTCAAAAGCATGTGTCACTTCTCATGCCTGCATGTTCCTGTATAGCAGAGAGCGTGCAGTTTTCTGGCTGGGCTTAAGAACGAGAGCTTCAAGTTAATAAGCAAAGGGGAGTTTGCATCCAATCTAAATCCAAATCCACATGCAAACATCCAAGTTCAATTTGCAAATTGGAATCAGAGTCAAATCCCTTTTAGGCTTGCCTATCTCTAATTAGCAGCTATTGGCCCCTGTGCCAGCTAGGCACAGGCACAGCAGTGGGTGCCGTTAGCCCGATAAGGACTCATCTAGGGGAGAGCACAGTTCCTCTAACAAGAAACATCCAACCTCTCCCATGGCAGTTCAATTACTCTGGCAGATACAGGAAGAACGGGGGATATTTTAGGTGGTGGAATATGAATTTGCAAGAAGGGATGTGCTTTTCCTTGAGAGGGCAACATATAAAAGGAAATGAGTTTAGTCAACTGTGGCTTCTCCAAATGAAGTAGAGTCTCTCTAGAGTAACTTCGAGCAAAGGAAGGCTTGGCTTGTAAAGGAGGGAGACCGTGGCTCTTAAAGAGGTTGAAAATAAAGACGTGAGACTTTCATGTTCAAAGTGGGACACATTTGGGAAAAGCCTTTCTGTGTACATAGAAGTGAACTTCTTATGCCATGTAGTCTTCATGATGGAACAAATCTCACACAATATATGGGTGTACTCAGATTACTTCTCCGGGTTACTGGGGTCAGCAGGGTGGCTCTTCTGTTGGTTAGTTCTATTCTGGATCACCCTTAATGGTACCATATCCTGGCAGCTTAATGGAGCCCAGAAGGTGGAAGATGGACTCCCTTATGATTGGAACCTTCATATTGACTGCCAACGTGGCTCAGTCTACCTGGTTGGGGACTTTCAGTTTTCTCTTTTGAGTCTCCTTACATTGTGAAAAAAAATATGAAAGAGTAAAAAGAGGAAGCTCCAAGATCTCACAGGTCTTCTCCTCCAACACTAGGCAGTATCTGTGCATTCTTCTGGTCAAAGCAAGTCACAGGCCAGGCCCCATCTGGATTGCAAAAAAATAGATCAGCTTTATCTCTCAGTGAAAGGAGAAAAGATCATAAGGGAGGAGTGATGGACACAAAGGCTACTAAAGTGTTCTACCTGCTATGGTAGCCCAGGTTAGTGGGTTCACATAGCCCAGGCTAACCTCAAACTCTCAATCCTTTTGTCTTGGTCTTTCTAGCACATACATATGTTATCACACTCAATCAGTGATCTATAACCGCTACCCCAACCCAGTGTATAAAGCTGGCAGGGTAGTGTGTGTGTGTGTGTGTGTGTGTGTGTGTGTTTAAGTATGATGACGTACTCACAGCAGAGAATATTAGCCACTGTCCCCATTGTTAGACTTCACATGGGGAAGCAGGTAATCTTTTGAAACATCTGGTTCCCCACTCTCCCTGCCAAATCCCAAACACTGGGCTGAGCAATTGGATCTTGTTGATATGCACAGTACTTTAGGGGCTCACTTACAGCTCCATCCTTAGCTGTCAACAGTAAATGAATTTTATGGTACTTTGGGGGCTAAAACATGCATGACATTAGAATGCAGAAAGGAATCCCACCTTCTTGAGCCTCCAGTAACATTTCTTCTTTTTATTTCTTCATTATCTAACCTTTGAAAGTATAAGTATTTATAGGTCACATTTTCCCGCAGGATGTAGTTTAAAGGTCAAATAGCCCCTTTGACTGGCATTCAAACTGGACAAAGTAAGCTGAAAAATAAAAGACCTATTTTCAGGAAAGTCCTATAAGATGCTCAAAAGGAAAACTGTAGGGACAAGCTATGCATGTCCAGTTTATTCTTCCAAGTTTAGCTATTGGATAGTACAGACTGTCTTTATTGAGGCAGCATGAATAAAATGACAGAGAACGGGATAATCACTTGAGAGAAGCTCCTTCTACCTGAACATTAAAAGGGGAGATGCAAGGCACTGTGGAGATGGCTAAGTAAGCAAAGCAAAAGGGTACTAAGTTCAATCCCCAGAAAACATGCAACAAAAGCCAAACATTGGATTATGTAATTATAACCCCAGTGCTAGGGAGTCAGAGACAGTCAGATACCTGGGCTTCACTGGACAGCCAATCTAGCCCATAGTGAATCCTAGACTAGTGAAACACCCTGTCTCAAAGAAGGTGGTGTCTAAAGGATGATACCCAAGGTTGTCCTCTGATCTCTACACACATATGCATATCCGTACACATACATAGACACACAGAGTATACACGTACATGCTTGCACGAAGAAAATAAGAGAGCTATGGATTTCACAGCTTTGGATGTTTAAGTTGTGTTAGCATATTTATTACTGGATTAAGACACTTTCATTGGCACACTCAAATCAGCTATACCTGCAAAAGAGACTCTAGACTGAAATCATATGGCAAAGCCCTTACCCAACCATTTTGAATGTGATAATAATAAAGATTCTGAGATCATAACCTGTTTGAAACGGGAAGAGCAGTGTGGTCATTTAATAATGTCTGCCTTGAGTGTAGGAAAGGGAGCAGAGTCTGCAGCGTACATATTCGTCATCCCTGGTACAGTCTACGGAATATTCTCCTCACCCTGGCCTGGTACAAGTGCCTTCTAACTTTTCAATGCTTAGTTTGTCTTAGTGTCGGCTCCTCACCTCACTCCAACTGTTACTGTTCCCCATTCATGCTTTATCATCTGTGGTTGCCTTCCTATTACCCTGTTGGTTGGATCTTGCTCTGTTTTCTCTTCTACTCCTTTGTGAGCCTTGTTAAATGAATTCAGATGGAACACAGATAATGCAGTGTAGAAGGTAGAAGGCAGGTGGGGTTTGTTTCAAAATAAAGTAGAGGCACACTCAAGGTATGACAGTAAACAGTAGCAAAACAAAACAAAACAAAACAAATCAAAAAACAAAAAAACCCCAACTGTGTCAACCTACGATGTTTTTTAGGAGGGTATTATATTATTTCCAAAGTCCTTGGAACAGATACTTTTTTTTTTGAAGAGTATTTGCCTATTCAGGTGATTGATAGGCCAATTTTATTAATTTTTAAGAGAGGGGACAATGATATTTATGTTGTTGTTGTTAATGAAAAAGCTTTAGCTAATGGTTTTATAGATACTTTAGAATGCCCTATCTCAACCCAGAGCCAGAGATGAGACTCAGATCCCATTCTTCTGATCAGCAACCAGAACACTGTAGTTTATAAGTGGCTGATAATGAATGATAATGGAATGCACACCCAGTGACTGCCAAGCCTGCTCATATCTGACTAGCAATACTCCCCAATGCACACGATGCCATGACTTCTTTATATTCTTATGCGTTTGATGTTCTCAGTAACTAGCATTGTCCTGATACCACAGAGGGTCCCACCAGTTTTATTTTTAATTGAACCTTCTTCCATAAGCTTTTAATAATCTCATTAGGTTGATATACTTTGAGACAGCTCTGGGAGAGATATGCCATTAGCCCTAATTTTTTCCTGTAACCACTAAATTCTCCTGGGGGAGGATCTATGCAAACTAGCTGAAGTGTGATCTTATTCAATGATTGTGAGAAGATGAATACACACAATGTTGCAAGCTACACTTCCAACACTGAGCTGTGTGCACGCAACAAAAGCATAGGAGAACTGAGCCCCGATATGCCCTCATAGGAATGCACAGTGGTGAGTGAAGATGATGGTAAATTATGCATCAATGTAAACCTCTGTAATCCCAGAAATCTGAGGCTGGGGTGTGAGGATCCTGAGTTCAAAGTATGTCAGAATACATAACCAGATCTTCTCCTGAAACAAGGCCAAACCAAACTAAATCAAGAAAATCTCCCAAACAAGATAGGTAAACCCAGATCCATGGACATCAAGAAATTGTAGTATAAGTGAAAACCAAAATATTATTTGTTTGGAAGACAGTGGTGTAACTCATGCTATCTCAAAATCTCTGCCCTATAGTTTAATGACCAAAACAGCTGACAATATAGAGGGCAAAGAAGTGTTCATAAACCTTGTCTCTGACAAGCGCTGAGCTCTAAAATGTAAAGAAACTCAGACAACTTGGTTACAAGAAGAAAATAACCTAATAATTCAATTTAAAAATAGACTAAGGGCATGAAAGAAATTTCTGTGAACATATACAAATAGCCAATAGGTCTATGAAAAGATGCCCAAACATTATAAATCATCAAGGAAAATCAAATCAAAATGTACCATGGGCTAGTACTCCATAACTGTCATGATGGTTACTTTATAATGTGGGCAAGAGCAAGGAAAAACTAAACCCTAATATATCCTTATAGGAATGCAAAATGGTGCAGCCACTATAAAAATCAGTGTGAATTCAGGAAAAGGGAAATGAAAACTATCCCATCTCATCATAACTGGAATGGCTATCACTAAGAAAGCAAGCAACGGTGGTAGTGGGGACATACTGAGTGGAGGTGGAATACCCTAGGTGGGAATGCATGTTAGTTCAGCTACTATAACAAAGAGTACAGAGAGTCTAAAAAACCTACAAGTATAACCATGGTATAAGCCTGGCATACCACTTCTGAGTACATCCATGAAAGGGAAGGTGTAAGTCAGCATAGCAATAGGTACCCAAGTACCCATCCTCATCACAGTACTGGTTAGAACAGCTGAACTATGAAATCAGCAGAGGAACCCATCAATAGATTAGCAGGTAATAATTTTATGTATTTATACATGTAAGTTTTTCTCATGTGTAGAATCTACATTTTAAAAGATAGGAAAATTGGGGCTAATGAGCTGGCTCAGCTATTAGGAGTACTTGCTGCTTTTCAAGAGGATCCAAGCATGTTTGCATGCACCCACATGATGGCTCACCACCATCAGCAACTCCAGCGGCAGGGTATCCAATGTCCTCGTCTGTTCTACTTTTGCACCAGGCACATATATGTTGCACAGGCATCCATGAGGGCAAGACATCCATATACAGAAAATAAAATTTAAAAAAAATTAAAGATATAAAAGTAAAAAGCTAACTATTTGGGAAGAGGAAATGAACCAACAAGAGGAAGAAAGTGGGGGAAGGAGATGTATTATGGCTTTCTAGAGGAACAGAACCACCTGAATGAAGACATATTTAAAAGGAATTTATTAGCTTGGCTTGCAGGATGTGGCAAAACCCAGTAGATTCCAAGTCCATGAGGCTAGCTAGATGTCTTAGAAGCCCTAATCTGATAAGAAAAATTTTGAGGATTCCCAGATACCTTCTAGTCTTCAGCTCATGCTTGAAACTAAAAGAGGTTGGATTCTGACATCAGTGAAGAAGCAGAGACATCAGCAGCAGAGTTGATGAACTAACCAGCAAGAATGAAGGCAAGAGGGCAAAAGCAACGGTTTCTTCTTCCACCTCCTGTTACCTGGGTTACTGCCCATATTTAGGGTGGTTCCTCTCACTTAACTGATCTGATCAAGAAAATCCCTCACAGCAATGCCCCACAGCTTATCATTTAGTCGATTCTAGATCTAGTCAAGCTGATGACCAAGATACCATCCCAGGAGGGGAATGGGTGTGTGTGCGAAAATGATCAGAGTACATAATGTACACTAGGAAAATTTCATAATGAAGCCTATTAGTTATCCTGGACAAATATGAACTAATTGTGATGATTAATGTGTTAATGTGAGTTCTAGAATCACCTGGGAGACCAGCTTCTGGGCATGCCTGTGAGGGATTATGTTAATAGTCTTGATTAGGCAAATAGTCCAAGTTACAGAAACAAAATGCATTGTGGTATTTTATACAGACTGGCAGGGGTGGGAAATGGTGGGTTACAAGTCAGTAGATATAAACTTTAGCCGAGGAAAGCAAATTAAATTCTAGAGACTTGCTCGTAACATTATACCAATCGTCCACAACAAAATATTGTGCACTTGAACATTTATCAGGAGCTAATGTTAGGCTTTTTTTTTTTATACCAAAAAATGGAAATAAAGAAGGTTTGGGGGAAGGATGTCAGTCATTTCTGTGCAGTGTCTGGGGCTGTGTATAGCATGGCTTCCAGTTCACTATGCAACTTTACCACAGGGAGAAGCAACTAGACTTAAGTGATTAGCTAGTATAAGCCTTCAGCCTGCAAGGTAAGGATTCTTCATAATGGTGCTGGGTGTATATCACACTGGCACCATGGGGCCTGAGTGTACCCACAGGGTAGCTTCTTGGTAGATGTAACACCATGAAGCTTACCTTAGGTGGCCAGGAACTCTTTGCTTCTCCATCATGTGGAGTGGGCAATGGTACTCACACATTTCCCAGCCTCCTGAGCCTTATAGTAGTCATGGAATATTGCAAAAGAAAGTAAGGACCTACATGTCTACTGAGATCTATTTGTGGTATGTATTATTGTCTCCTTGTAAGCAGGTAATTACAGTGGGTTTTCAAATGCTTGTGTTATGAGTATTTGCTATTTTTGGATGGGAGCATATAATTTTGGAAGTGGTTGACACCCAAACAAAGTCTTTAGAATATTAGTACCATTAAGTGTTCTCTTTTTCAGTGTCAAAGCACAGGTCTTTGATGCATGTATTTGTAAGTTATTGTCTTATTCTGAGGCAGGGGGTGTGGGTGACATAGGAAGTTTAATAAACTGAGGAGCGCTGACAGAATTAAGCACAGAAGACGTGAGATCCTTTTCTCTGATCTTAGGGTTTATCTAAGCCTTATGCCTTTTACTCCAGCTAGGAGTAATCTATCTGAATAATTTATCATGAGACCTGAGAGGAAATACTGACCAAGATGGTCTAGGCTAGTGGTTCTCAACCTGTGGGCCATGGCTTCTTTGGAGTCCAATGACCCTTTTTCATGGGGTCACCTTAGACCATGGGAAAAACAGAGATTTATTTTGTAATTTATAACAGTAGCAAAATTACAATTGTGAAGTAGCAATGGAAATAATTTTATGGCTTAGGAGTCACCACATGAGGTCGCAGCATTAGGAAAGTTGGAAATCACTGACCTGGACAAACATCCCAATCCCTGCCACACAGGCAGTGAGGGATGAGGAGGAAACACGGAAAACTCAGACGTTTTACCTGCTGTCAAAGTCTTAAGTGAGACTCCCAGTCTCCACCAAGATTCTGTGTAATTTATTTTTCAAATCTAAATAACATAGAAACCATCCGGCTACCTCACTAGAAAATGCTGATCCTGAACTAATGGACTTGGTTTATCATCTACCTCTATGCCCTAGTTCATGGACCACTCTTAGAAGAATGAGGCTAAAGCAGTTTTGTTAAATAAGTAATAGCCTTTTCTGTTCAGACAATTCTCTACCTCCACACAGATGTGGATTCTGCATCCTTCTTCAGTGAGCAATTGCTCTTCAGAATGGATGTAAATTTGAGGCAGAAAATCTTACACATGGGAGCCAATAGTCATATGGTACAACTGTCATCTTCCTGCTGAAACCGAGTTCTTTAGCTAGACTGATCAAGACAGGTAGATGGATGGTTCCCATCAATGAGTAAATGTCCCATGTAACAAGGATGCTAGCCAAGCAGCCCTGCTTCTTGTTTATTTAAACTAATCAACCACACCCAGCCATCTGCTAAGAATGGCCGATGACTGGGTGGAGATGTTTGTATGAGATGTTTGTATGTAAGACGCTCTGTCTCTATCAGTGTAACTTAAAAATAGTTTGTTTCATAAGTGTAAATGTTTTTGGTCCTGCCAAAAATGCTTTTAATTTTTTTTGGGGGGGAGGGAGTTAAGGAGGAGGTTGGGGAAGAAAAGGAGGAGCTCTTCCCATATTTATGTGTGATACTGAAATAACCAGAACATGGAAAAGAGAGTTATAAAAATAAGTTGATGATTTGCCTCTTTGCTAAGCAACTTTATCTGGCTTTTATTTATGTATTTTTGTCAAAGGTTGATTTTTGTTTTGCTCTACTAATATTGTTTCAGTTCCTCCCATCTACCCCAAAGATACCCAGCAAAAATGACACCGATTTTTAATTTTATTTAATTTTATTTTTAAATTATAGCGTGTGTGTGTGTGTGTGTGTGTGTGTGTGTGTGTGTGTGTGTGTGATTGACATGTGTCGAGGTCAGAAGACAACTTGTGAGAGTTGGTTCTCCTTTTCCACAGTGTGGATCCTGAGGATTGAACTAAGGTCATTAGGTTTTGTGGCAAGCACCTTTACCCACTGAGCCATCTCACTGGACCTTTATTCAGAGAGTTTTATGCTTATATAGTTTAAATTTTAGTCATTTCACCCCACCCATTACCCTCTCACATCCCTTTTCCATCTCTCAATGAAATTTTCTTCCTAATAAGTCTCTGTCCCCTCCCTTCGTGTGTGTGTGTGTGTGTGTGTGTGTGTGTGTGTGTGTATGTATGTATGTATGTATGTATGTATGTGTACATGCACATGAATGCATGTGCATGCACATCTGTGTATTCCACCTAGTTCTAATTGGAGTTGCTCACATGAACATGGGTAGAACATTACTCACCACTGACAGGTAGCTTACCAGTGCCTGTACTACTGAGAAGGTGGCACTCCCTGCCCCAGTAATATTAAGTATCAATAGTTCCTCAGAAATGGCTCATGAGCACCTACCAGTCCATCTTGCAGTCTATCTTGCAGTATTGACGGACCTAATCTTGTGCAGCTCTTACGTGGGTAGCCACAGCTGTAGTGAATTCATGGGAGTAATTGAAATACTAAGTCTGGAAGGTGTCTTTTCCTAGGATCCCTTCTCACCTTTGGACTCTTACATTATTTCCACCCCACCTTCTGTGATGTTCTCTGTGTTGGAGGGAATGATACAGATGTCTTGTTTAGGATCGAGCACTTTACCATCCCTCATTATCCCCAAGACTCTGCATTAATCGTTGCCTGCTTAGAGAAGAATCTGGAGTGATGGCTCAGCAGTTATGAGAGTTTGCTGTGCTCTCAGAGGACCCACATTTGGTTTCCAGCATTCACACTGGGTGACTCACAGCCATCTGTATCTCCAGCACCAGGGAATCTGATTTGTTCTTCTGACACCTGTGATCGTGTATGTACATCATTCTTTCAAACACATAAATATAAAATTCAAGAAAATAAAATGTCTTAAAAAGGAACCAAAGAAGACTCTCTGATGAAAGCTAAAGGCAGCACTAATCTATGGAACACGGTGCACAGTCTTTTCCAGTGTTCTCCTTTCAGAAACAAACAAAAATGGGGGACCATAATTCCAAACAAGAAATGACTAGCTCTCAAAGCCTTTGCTTCATTTGCTTGATTGCCATTGTCACTGTATGAGAGACACATGAACATCTGTATTCACATGGTCTGCCCTCATAAAGTCTTTATTTGGACTGTCCTTACTCCTCGGCCTCCCTGCATCTTTGCTGAAGGAAGCTTCTAAGGCCAGTTTCTTCTGGTCCCATTATCAGTGTCCAATTAATGATCACTGCCAACCTGCAGAAAATCCTCTGTCACTGAAGCTGTTTCTGTGGCAGAACTGTGTTCTCAGTGCTTGACATTTTCAGAGATTGAAATATCTCAAATACGTCCTCGCACTCTTTGATACACCTCCCCAAAACACATGGTGCCAAAGTCTCCTCCCATTGAGCAGGGTTTCGGCCTCAGCAACTCATTCCTACAGCATAGATCAAGCTACAGATGACAGCATGTGGTTGGTTACCTCTTCTCAGTTTCATATGTCTAACTTTTGTGTCTCAGTGGCAAATCCTCCCTCTGCTGACTCTATCCCAGAGTACCTCTCTCTTCCGGAAGTTCTGCCTATTCTCTCCAGCTTTGCTATTGGCCATTCAGCTCTTTATTGACAGATAATTCTTTTACACAGTACACAAGAGATGATGCCTACAGCGTTATAGCTGCCATTGTCACAGAAGCAGCTATTGAGGGTTGATGATATTTCTACAGATTTAGAGAAACAAAAAATATAAAACACAAATATTCGATAGCTGCATGCCATGTCGAAATTGGTGTGTGCGTGTGCGTGTGCGTGTGCGTGTGTGTGTGTGTGATCCAGAGATCAAACTCTGGTCATCAGGTCAATGTGCAAGCACCTGTACCTGCCAAACCATTTCTCTGGCCCTGTGTGTCTGTTCTAAACAAAGTAAAGAGTATCATGGACCCTGAATCAAAAATAAGAGCTTCAGTAGAAAGTTCCTACGCCCTTAATGATCACAAGGCACACCTAACTAGTAGCTATGCATTTAGGTCAGTGACCCTTTGTGTTGTCAATTATTCCCCAGTCTGCATTCCTCAGACTTGGATGTAGGATGAGAAGAACGGGCATTTGGAGGGTCACGTGTGGAGGACTCATTCATGAAGAATGACTGTGGCCTCTCTTTCCACGTGGGATGCAGCACTATTGGAGAGTGTTGACCTTGTGAGATGCCAGTTAAGCAGCACAGAGTCCCCATCTGTTCCTCCTGTGTACTATCAAGCCCAGGAGGTGGTGGTGGGATAGAAGCACGTAAGGTTGGGGACGGGGAGGAATGTGGTAGGGGGGTGGGGGTGGGGTGGGGGGTGGTGATTGGCTCAGTTTAACTTACAGTAAATCATGAAGAGCATGACTGAAAAGCCTGTGGTGAGGATAAAGGCTCCTGCTGAAGACTCAAGGAACCCCTCACAGCACAAATTGCTCCTGCAGAAGAGTGGGAAGAGCAGCTCTTGTGTAAGGTCCACAAGGGTATCTGCATACCTCTTCATTAGAGGGGGGTCTATGACCCCTAAATGCCCCCTTTTCAGGCAGAGGCTGGTGCTTTAGTACAACCCCCAACCCTCGTCTCCTCCCCTTAGACTCTGTGTGGTAGAGCTGTGTGCTTTTCATTTCTCCTCCTCAGTTTCTTCCAGGGACACAACTGAGAGCAGTTTCCACTGTGCACAATCACCATGGACACACAATCGCTGTAGAGACAACCTCCATGGCCATACAATCTCTATCAATCTCTATAAAGTCATGGGTCTGTTTTTTGGTTTTTTTTTTTTTTTCATATTCCATTTTGACTCATAAGCTGCTCGAGCTGGAGAGGAGAATATTAAGAAATTATTTGGTCTCATGGTCTATAAACTGAATTCCACTGAGCTCCGAAGGCCATCCAAAGTGCTTCAGGCCACTACAATTTTGTGTCTCCTTTATATATAGTCACCCCACAGTGCCAGCAAGGGGATATCCAACCCCCCACATGCCCATGTTGCTTGCAGAAAACACTATAGTGTTGACATATATAGCAGATGGAAAAAACTTTCTTAAAGTCATGGGCATTTTTATTCAAAGAATTAAAAAACAATAAAATAATTTTTGAATGATTAAAAATGTTGCCCTTTCCTTAACAAAAACCAAAACAAGACAAAACCAAAAAATTACAAAGCCCAATTTTTTTTTGTTGGATTGGATCTAGACAATGTAAAAGTCACATAGCCCGTGGCTCCTTTGAGCTGAAGTAAAATAACTTGCATCTCTTGCCTCAGAAACTCCTCTCAGTGATAACACCTGTGGCTGAGGAAAGGCTTTTCCCAGGTTGCCTCCAGGGGTTACCCCAACCCCCTCTCCCAAGGCTGGGGAAGGAGCCACATTCCTTACCATAACCCCCTGCCCTGCTGTTCCTCCTATCTTGATGCTACTCAGAACTCAGTAGCTCTGAGAAGCAACCTATGAGGGAAACTTCAAAATAAAAGTTTCCACAAAGTCTGAAAGGAATAAATTCAATTATAAAGAAACAGTTATTGAGGTTAATCCTATTTTTCCATATGAATAGAACGCAAACTTTGGCTGAAGTTTGCATTAGCAACATTGAAACATAGGAGGACAGGGGTCGGGGGCAGGGGACTCTTTCTGGGTGGCTCCGGGGCTCCAGATTCTAAGCTTTCCTCTCTCCACATGAGAATCTGTTAATGGTTTATAGATGACTGGAAGCATTCTGTGTATCCTGATCCTCAAAAATATCACAGTAGAAGCATTTTCCTTCCCTAAAAGTATTCATTACTATTATTCATTGTTTGATGGGTGTGTGTCTCTGTTGTGTGGGGGCATGAACATGTGAGTGCTGGTGACTGTAGAGGCCAGAAGGGGGCTTTGAGTCTCCTGGAGCTGGAGTTACAGGCAGTTGTGATATGCTTGACAAGAGTCCTGGGAACTGAACTCAGGTCCTCTGCAGGAGCAGTGAGTTCCCTTTGACCTCCTAGCCATCTCAGCAACACACATTTAATGATATAGACAACTACACCATACAGTCTTGGTGAATTTTCTCAGTGACACTGAGGTAGACCTCAAGAGCACCATTTTACTCATGAGGAAACTGGTATGAGTCTTCTGAGATCACTCCATCAAAGAGCTCACCAGCTTGAACTCTAAGGTAGACTTTTCTCCAGTTTAATAAAGGGAAAAGAAATCACAGGCAGCAGTTGATCTTAGTCTTCTTCGTCTGTGAAAGGCTATCATGGAACTCTTGAAATAGTTTCATCGGTAAAACTGAGAGAATTGAAGTGTGTTTTGGTTGAGGACTTGGCTGGGTACACTGTTCTTATTACCTTGATCTAATTGACCAGTAATTTGTACTGGGCCTGCTATAATCATGTATATTTTATGAGGAAAGCTAATTAAATTGCTTCTTTAAAAAGTGGCATGGCATTCATCAAGGATTTGATTAGTAAGTACACTAAATAAATTAGTACAGATGGTTTATTTAAAATGTGAAAATAACAACTCTGAAAAATATCGCTCGGCTAATAAAATGTTTATGGTGGCTGCTTTTTGCTGAAAGGAGTTTCTACATGAACAGTTCCCAGCATGCTTTAGTGAAATAGAACTACTCCACATAGAGAATCATTGACTTTCCTCAACAACTCTTCAAGGTAGATGTTGACAGCACCGTTTAACTCAGGAGGAATCAGGTGTGAGTCTTCTGAGATCCCACCTTGAAAGAGAACAAGAGGCTGCTTAGACTCCAAGCTGGACTTCTCTCCCTCCATTATTGCTTCACTGTTTTCTGTTGGGCATCAGTGTTCCAATCACTAAACTCATCAGCTCATGTTCAAGTGTATCTGAAGTTCATGCCGCTCTGGAAGCATGGACTTTTTCCAAGTGAAGGACAAAGGAGGATTTGGGGTTAGACATTTCTATCTGTAAGACTTCCAGTGCCAGATGACAACTATTGGTCAAGTTTTTGCTAGTCTTTGGGGGGGGGTGAAGATAGTAGAGACCTAACCTACTAAGAATAACTCAATAGAAAAATAAGCTCTCAGTTTCTCTTAAGAAAATTACTGATTTTTAATTTTTTTTGTTTTTTATGTGTCTCAGTGTTTTACCTGCCTTATGTTTTACCACTTCTTCCTTCTCCTCTTCTTCCATCTTCCTTCTTCCTCCTCCTCCTTCTTCTTCTTCTTCCTCCTCTGCTTCTTCCTTCTTCCTCCTTTCTTCTTTCCTTTTCTTTCTTCCTTTAGTGCTGGAGATTGAACCAAAGCTTTGCCCACGGTAGGCAAACCATGTACCACTGAGTTACATTCTCAGCCAACAGAATAGAAATTAAATAAAATTAATTCTGCAAAGTACATGGCAAATGATAGCTTTCTATGGAGACAAAAGAAATAGAATTCAAAGTGATGGAGAAAAGGTTGAAATTGAGGGCAGATACTGATGATAGACACTTAGAAGAAAAAATATATATACTTGAGCAAAAGGAGGACCAAGGAACGATCTACAGAAAAATTTCCTGATCCAAATCTACAACCATCACTATCATCATTACCATCATTATCATCATCACTATCACCACCACCACCACCACCACTACAACAACATCAGCACCCAAGAAACCAGGAGAATTAGGGTTTAAGTAGTTTAGGTAAATTCCTGATAGAATCACACATTCTTGTAACTTTTTTCAAAGAAGGAACTTATGAGGTATATATACCCTTTATAAGGAAAATTTACACTTCATGATGCTTCAGGAAATGTACATGATGCAGTTTTAAAGATTCATATTTTACAAGGAAATTTTTTTAGCACCAGAGTTCTACAGTTAGATTAGATAGTGTTTCAAATGCTGGTCATGTTTAAAGGCAAAAAAAAAAAAAATGGAGAGGAAGCATGTTTATTAGAAAAAGAGTAAAAAAATTACCACCCAAAAGGAGATCAAACAACAACTGCTCCAAAGACGAGTCAAAAGTTCCCACCACATGAAGAATTGAGTCAACTCTAAAAGGACCCTGGTATAAGGCGTAACTATTGAATGCAACACATTAATTGAGACCAATAGTTATTATTTTTAAGAATAAGAGCTATGTGGCATAAAAACAGTGTTTTATGGAAAAATTCAATCATAAAATTATGATTCTATAATTTGTAAATACTGAAAAATGAGAAGGAAATAAGGAAAATTAGAAACATTCTGATTTATTTTACTATGTGCAGAATTATTGTAAGACACTTGATTTTTTATAATAAAACATTGCCCCAAATATTTGTGAAAAAATCCTCAGAAGTAAAAAGATAGGGGATAGATAGGTCAGTCAGTGAAGTACTTGCCTTGCAAGCACAAGGACCAGAGTTTGAACTCCAGAACCCATGTAAAAGTTGTCTGTTGCATGTATGTGTAAATACATACTAATTAAGAATACATTCCATTGCAAACATACAATAGCAGCAAACTCATTGTACCTTCAACAGATAGTCATTTATTTTCCTCCTACAACAATTCTAGAGGCAGTTAGTGAATAATGTTGGGCCATCATCACATTCTTCTCTAAAAATGAAAAAGAATGTAAGTGCCCATTTTCCTACTTCCTTGCCAGAAGTAAGTCAAATGTTAATGTTGGAATTTTGCTATTACTGAGGCATAAAGAAACACTTAATATTGTTGTGAATTACATTCCTCTAATTTTCAAAAGGGTTTGGCATTATTCCAAATTATATGGTCCATTTTTTATTTTTTAGTTACAGCTACTGATTATTTCATTATGGATTATATTTCTTTTGTAAAATATAGAATTTGTTCTCTGTCAGCTATTTTTAACACATTTCTATTTGTCTTTTAACTATGAAATAAGTTTTTTGTATAGGAAAATTGAAATCACTTAGTGAGCAAACTTATTTTCCTCTTTTTTCATCCACAGTTCTCTCTCTCTCTCTCTCTCTCTATATATATATATATATACATACATACATAAATATACACACATATATATACATATATACAAACACATATATACATATATTTATATACATATCAGCTCTACGTGTAAATTGTTACATTGTCTCACCTTAGAGAACATTTGTTGTACAGATTGATTTCAGTGGTGCTTGTGTATGAGAAACATCCAAACTTCCACAAAGTATTAACAAGTCAGGAAGGTGCTTGCCCTGCAAGCAAAACTGTGTGAGTTTAAACTCCTCATCACCCACATTAGAAGACCAGATGTGGTGGCACTTGAGGAATGGAGGCTGGGAAATTCCTGGAGATGGTTGACCAGTTATCCCAGTTAGTCAGAAGCTCTAAGCCTAGTATGAGATCTTGACTCCAAAAGTAAGATGAAGAGGGACAAGAGGCAGTGTATGGCATCAACCTCTATCCTCCATTTTCATGATCATACACACATGTGCCCATCTGCATACACATGACCACGTATATACACACACAGACACACACACACACACAGACACACACACACAAAATCAATGATACTTGCTGCCAGAAAATAGTCTACCTTACAATTCAAGAATAGCTTCCTATTAATATAGTTCAACATAGCAGTACTTCAAAAGAGACAAGCAAATGGTAATTTCATCAGATGTCAAAAAAATAGGACACAACACAACACATTACTTACAGATGAGAAAGAGAGCCTCGGGAAACTAAATACAGAGTCTTTCTGCAGATGATTTGAAATGTCATAAAACATCAGCTGGCCGAATACTTAACGTCTGGCAGAGCACCAGAGACAATCCCAATTAAAAATGAGAACTCGACCAAGATTCTTGCCTGAGCCATCATAGTCTTACTTCCTTATGAACTTCCTGAACGTCACAATAGGCTAAGAGAGGGAGAGAGGATGCATAAATATTTTAAGAGAGAACAGAATTATCATTATTTGCAGATGACATAATTAAATACAGAGGAACATCCAACTGAGAAGCCAGAATGAGAACTCATGTGGTTTTGGAGGAGGCAGTGAACATAAAAGCTGTGTGGGATTACTTTTTCTGAAAGTAAGTAATAGTCAATTAGAGGAATTAATGGGGAAAGAGCTTTTTGATTTCTTTCAAAATAAAAGTCAAAAGGTCATTGCCATGGCTAACAAAATATATGTGGAGGTGATCTGAAAAGATTTTAAATTATTTAATCTTACAGCCAACACAAAGCAGAGACTACACTTTTCATGTCCTCAGATGAGGATAGTCAAATATTCCAGCGGTATTAATTCTTCCCACATTCATTTTTATGCTAAACGCTGTTTCAATGGAAATTTCAGGAAGGGCTAATTTGGCAACATGATCCTGAGGCTCATCTCACAAAATAAGTGGGCAGAAATAAGAAACAGCGTTTTATAAGAGAAGAGCGGTTCTGAAGGAGACCTGAATTTCTGAGACGTCAAATTGTTTAATGGAAATACTGAAAGAGTAAACGCACAGAGATGAATTTGAAATACCTGTACATAGCCTCTCTGGCTTTTGTCTTAAATTTGGGAGGGCTAGATGTATTTCAGAACTCAAAAATTAGATCGTTGGTGAGTAATCTCAATCCTATCCTAAACAAGAACTTCACAGATTTAGACTCCAGTCACTAGTGGTCTGCTCTCCTACCGCACGCCATCATCACGTGTGATGAAATTCCCTATGCACAGGGAAGTGCATTGACATAACAGCTGTGAACAGCTTCTCACTGATTTAGGTTATGTTTTGCTCTGAAATGAATATTGGTATCAACTCATGGAAATAAAGAGTTTACTAGTTGAGACTAATTTTAGATCTGCAGATTGTCCATATATGTAGGTCAGATCTTGGATGGAGATTGGATGGCAAGACATTCACGAGGGCCTGTTCTGTGGGTGAGCAGAGAGGAGGATAGAAGTGAGCTCAGGCTGAGGGGAAG
The DNA here is from genome assembly GCA_030674055.1 of Rhabdomys pumilio. Lineage (NCBI taxonomy): Eukaryota > Metazoa > Chordata > Mammalia > Rodentia > Muridae > Rhabdomys > Rhabdomys pumilio. The sequence goes on from JANHMN010000009.1 coordinate 67,036,732, forward strand.
GTGAACTGGTTGGGGCCCTACAAGGAGTAATGGAAGCAAGTATGGGCTTATATGACCCTACCCTAGCTGATCCTTCACATGAAGCAGTGGCTGAGTGACGCTGCCTCTGTGGGGAGACAGGCCCCCTCCTCAGGCAGATTTCATCTCTTCTGACATAATCCCAAGAAAACCATCAATTTAGGACTGGCTTCTCCAAAATAGAGGAATAAATTCTTCATTCTTCAAAGGAAGTCTAGACAAATTAGCAAAGCACTGATTCTGTGTAACAGGGTTTAATAAGTCAAGCATTCCACATGAGTAGGCTAACTATCTAGTAGTCTGGTGAGCAGTCTTCCCCTAAGTCTTATAACAATACAGTCAAAACAGGAAAATTATGAATTATGAAGTTAAATATTAAAAAACAAGAAAATTTAAATATTCTATGATCTTCAAAGTAGATACTGAATTTTCATAAAAGAGTAAAAGCAATAATGTTACAAAAGCAAAGAGAGCCAAACCAGGAAAACTTAAATATTTTAGTATTAAAATCATCAACAAAATTAAAAGCCAAAAACAAATGGGAAAAGGATTAATATACACATATATATTTCATATAAAGTTTGTGATAGCTTATATAAATAAAGTATATAAAAATGTTCAGCTGTACAAATTAAATGAAATTATTTATTAAAATCTTGAGTTATTGTTTTTCTTTTCTGCACAAAGTTTCAAAACATGGAATTCCTCTGTGCCAGAGAGGCATTGTCTGACTGTAAGTAGAGCTACCAATTGTTGCCATGTATTTGACCATTTACTCAGAACCTTAGATATCTTTATAAAAGACTATCATGGCCATATTATGTGAAGTAAGTATTGGAACCGCTATTTTAGTATTAAAAATATAGAAATGTATAATAAATCATCATACTTGAATCATATTAAATATGGAAACATAGATATAAATGTTAGAAAAATATGTGACATAAAAATTCTATTAAAAAAGAAGATGTAAGACACAAAATTATGTCAGTAATGTCTATCAATAATCTATCATCTATCTCTCTATCACCTATCAATAATCTTTCTATCATCTATCTACCTCCCGAACCTATTCTAGCTTCCTGTCTGTTACTGTAATAAAACACTCTGACCAAAATCAATGTAGGAGACAATAGGGTTTATTTAAACTTCCAGGTCATAGTCAACCATTGCAGGAAGTCATGAAGAGAACTCAAGCAAGAACTTGAAGACAGACCATCTTAAGGGTCAACACAGCAGTACTTCTAACCGTGAATCCAACTCACAGCCAAAGAAGTGGACAGAAACCATGGAAAAATGCTGCCTCATGTCTCCCACAGCAGGCTTGTGCTTAGCTAGCTTTCTCATCTAATATTAAACTGTCTGCCCAGGGAGTTGTGCCCTCCCACATCAATCACCAACCTAGATAGTCTCCTACAGACATGTTCCTGGGCCAATGTAATCTTGACAATCCCTCAATTGAGACTTAAGCTGGGCCAAGGTGACAGTTAAAGATAACTGAGAGACTACCTATCATCTTTCATCTGTCTATCATCTTTCATCTCTCTATTTTCACCATCACGATATAGCTACTCTTCTATTTATAATCAAGCTATCTGGGGACTTAGAAAAGAGAATAAAAATAAGCAAAGCAAGGAAAAAAACATAACTGGTAGCTCTCCATGAGTGCTAGGATTATAACTTCATTATATTCTCTTTGATGCCTTTACTGTATTGCATGTTAAGTGAGCAAAAGAGAAATCAAAATTCATCATAAACTAAAGCAACATAGAGAATTTTATTGTCTATGGTCTTGTATAAGAATTTTATACCTTTTATTAAGTTTTGTATGGTGTTCTCAGTCCGTTCAAACTTATGTTTAAGATCATATGAGACATCTACATGTGATCTACATAGCTGTTATGTTACAACTAAGCATGAGGGACCTGTTAAACTCAAAATCACTAGAGATTGGGTTGGGTAGTACAGCAGGGTCCTAGCATGACTGCCATAGGCATGATCTGTTTATTTTTCACGTATTGTGAAGTGATTTTTAAAGCTCTTGAATCATCTATAAGATTAGCTTTCTAGGTAAAAAGCCATAATTTATACCTCAGGAAAAAAACATTCTTGGCATTGAGGAAGGTCATATTTTATGATGTTTGGAACTTAATATAGAAAAAGAAAAGTGACAGCTCTGTGTTTTGATTAAGATTTAGTTTTCATTTAATTTGTAAAATTCTACAAACTGTCCATTTTCATTGTAGAAGGTCTGGGCTTCTGAATCAGGAACACACAAGATACAAGAGCTCGTCTTCCTTTATGGAAGTAAGACCCTTACATGTCGTAAGGGTCTAAGGGAGCTTACTTAGTGCAGTGACATGCACAGGATACATGAAACTGACATCAGAGTCTAAAGATCCCCTGCTGGATAAACCACTCTGGAACAAAAATATGTGGCTCTACTTGGTTCTGTGACTCTTGGGCTTGTAAAATTCCTGATAAGAAGCAGTTTACCATCTCTTACCTCCACCTCTACTCTATCCCTGAGTGTGTGCTACATCTCATCAGTTGAAGCATTAATCATGTAAACTAGCCAGATATAATTGCAAAACCCAACATTAGTTGGCAGAAGACATCTGACCAATGTGGGAATCTCACCTTCAATATCGATCACCCTTCAGGGCAGAACAGGTAACCTCTCTATACCAACCCTACTGACTAGCTAATGGGTCCTACATAAATGTGGCCCAAACCAAATAGTAGATTACTAGTCAGACTGGAATGTTCCTCAGTTGTAATCAGGAGCAGTGTTTGCAATTTGGGTTTATCCACATGACCCTTCTTTTATTATTACAGATCACAAAGAACCAACTGTGTTCATAAGCATATGAACATTACTCACACAGGCTAGATTGTATAAGCAAGAAAAAACAAAGAAAAGAGTAAAATAAATGGAGCACAGAGAGCAACAAATATGAGATTGTTTAACTGGAAGGAACCTTGGAGAGAAATCTAGGCTTCTTAGCCCAGCATTTTATGGCTTGTCTTCATAATGAAGAAAGCAAGCAAAGAGTGCTCAGAGAGTTCATTAGGAGTGGAGAAGGGGCCAGGACATTTAACTCTGTTAGTTCTTCTAGCTCTTAGAAATCTGTACACGATCTGCGTTGTCATTCTAAGTCATGAAAGGGAAAGAAACTGTTGGGTGGGAGTTAAAGAAAAGAAGGGAGTTCTTTTGTGGGATGGAGATGAAGCCCATCACTGCTTTTTAATTTAAAGAGAAAAAAGTCCTCTCTGTTTTTGCTTACTGTTAGTGTAGGTGTGCTGTGAGTGACTGGGCATTCCAGTCTCAATTTCTCACATCCTCTCTGCCTCTGGGTTCCCCAAGGCTGTGTGATTGCAATGTGCTTATCATTGGTTTTAGTAAGTCATTGCTCTGCCACTACCTTCTGGTCATCCTTCCAACTCTTCCAGGACTCTGCTGAGGGCCTCCTAGACTGAGACTGCATCTTCTCTGAGGACTGCTGTGACTAAGATGGTCTTGATTAAGTCAGGAGTCAGACCACAAAGTCCAAGAAGAAGAACAATATCTGGTTCTTTATTCCCTCCTTTTCAGGAAAACATGGCTGGTGTTTGAGTGTTAGTCTCTCTCTCTCTCTCTCTCTCTCTCTCTCTCTCTCTCTCTCTCTCT
>JANHMN010000009.1:67040429-67069009 GCA_030674055.1 Rhabdomys pumilio
TCTCTCTCTCTCTCTCTCTCTCTCTCTCTCTCTCTCTCTCTCTCTCTGTCCCTCAGTAGAAGTAGTATTGGAGACCTGCTTGTGTTGGAACTCTCTTCTGTTTATAGAATTTCTCTCTTGGAGGGTTTAGAAGTTTTCACACCAAGTTTCTGTAAGTCCTTCCCCAAACACGTCAGTGGGCCCTGAATTTCGATGACCAGATTGATTTCCAAAATATCCTTGTAGGGATTTGAAAACCTTCAGAGGCTTAATATTGCTTAAAGCAATATCTGTAGTGTGGCTCCAAGGATCGTAGACACTAGTCAGTTCTTGTTCTCCCCTAGAATTCTAAATGCATGCTCCATGGGTGTTCCTGGGTTTGTGTCAGCTACTAAGAGGCCACAGGAAGAAGGGATCATGGCTAAGAACTTAATCTCTTTCCTAGGACCATTTCCTCCCTGCTCCTCTGCCCATTGTCTGTTCATTATGTCTGGAAATGAGGGAGTAAATTAGCACAATCCCACTGTTTTCCAAGCCATCCTTCACAGTATTGTCAAAGCAGCAGCGTTAAATGTTTGGAATCAGCTGAATTATCACCATTTCCATGGCTCCTCACTGTGTAAAGCACAGGGCCTGGAACAGTACATATGGCTGTGTGCCAACCACCTCATATCTCGTGTGATGCTGACTACGATGAGTCCTGAAATTCTGACCACTAGGACAATCAGACCTCACAGTTAGTGCTCTTTAGCTCCTCCTACCTGTAAACCATGCATTCTCCCATGGAGGGTCTTTACAATCCAGGTCAAGGTCCTGTCTTACAAGAATTTCCTATGTGTCATGATCCTAGGTGGAATATTGCCCTTCCTACGCTGTTAATGTAAAGGAATTCCTTACCCTTTTCCTGCCCAATTTTTCTGACCTTTGAATTATAAAAAGCAGTATCTATTCCATAGTAATTCGTATAAGGACTGTTAAAAGAAACATTTAAACACAATAAGATTGGAATAAGATGAAGGAGGACTTTTGCTATCATTTTGGTTTGGGTGTTGAGAACCAAATTCTGGGTTCTTCCTGTGCAAAGCATTTGTTCTACTACTTTGTTTTATCCTAGCCTTAAACTTCTTTCTAATGGTTCAATGTAAGCATCCCATGATTCAAAGCAGCAAAGACCAACAACCATTCAGGGACCCACTAGAGGATGAAGAAGGGAAATTGGTGGTATTTGCAGAAAGAACATGTTATGGCTATTCTTGCTTGTCAATTTGACTACATCTGAAACTAAATATCCAAAGGTCATCACATACTCCAAGTGTCTTCAGTTAGAAGCTGTTTTCTCCAGTAATAATCGGGGTTGGGGGAACCACCCTGAGTCTAGATCATACCCCACAGAGCCTATTGAAAAGACAAGAAAGAAAAGCATTTACTCTTTGCCTAACTGCCCTAGCTCTTGCTTCACTGGCATTAGAACTCACTTCTTCATGATTTCAGACTGAAGATCAGCTCAGACATCTATTCTGTGGACTGAATAAACTACTGGATTCTCAGACTGCTGTTGGGAGACAGCCATTGTTGAACTAGTTGGACCATGGCCTGATCCTTGGGCTAGTAGTCTTTTTGTCACCTGGACATTGATTAGCGAAGCAAATTCTTGGTCTCCAATTCAGTTCTGCCCATTAGAAACTTGCTGGGGGTGGGACATAGCAGTTTGTCCTGATCAGCACTAGAATTGTATTGACTGATAGTGACTGAAGCTTGCATCTGTGAACCTCTGCTCTCTACAGTGGTATCTCGGAAAGTGGGAACTCCCAGGACCAAGTTTAGGGGGGAAATGCACAGCTATGAAGGGCTTTTGTGTGTGTGTATGTGTGCACACATGCACATATATGTGAGTGTGTGTGTGAGAGAGAGAGAGAGAATATGTATTATGTGTGTATATCTATGTGTGCTATGTGTGTATCTATCTGTGTGTGTATATCTGTGTGTAGGTGTGTATGTACATGTGTGTGCATATGTGTGTGTACCTGTATGTCTGTGTGTATCTGTTTGTGCACACATGTGTGTGCGTTTGTGAGTGTGTGTCTGTATGCATGTGAGAGTATGTATGTATTCTGTGTGTATGTATGTGTGTTTTATGTGTGTACACTCATGTGTGTGCCTGTGTGTCTGTATATCTGCATCTCCATGTGTCTCTGTGTGTGTATGTGTACATGTGTATGTGTGTGTGCATATATGTGTGCCTGTGTGTGTGTATTTGCATGTGTACATCTCAAAGAGTTCTTCTTTATATCCATCTATTCCTTGTCGTAATGACAGCAGTATTTGGGTTGTTTTTGAAAACTATTATGTATAGAAGAGGACCTTCCAGATAAAAAAGAGCAAGTTATGGACTATGGTGCCTTCCTCCATAACTGAGGCAAGAACAAGCCCACCCAGAGTAGTTTCTTGCCTTCTGTAGCTTTTCTATGACATTTGGATAAAGAGAATCAGTCTTAGCTAAGATTATTAAAAGGCAGCTGTTACAGCCAAGGATTTGGAGCATAGATAGCAGCATCTGAGCATCCTTTCATTGAAGGTTTTCCTTGGTCATTATCTAAGGCAGGGCTATCTGATCATCTGATCAGTGAGGAGAAAGCTGAGGCTTTTTTTTAAACATTAATTGCCCAAATCACACAATCCATAAACTTGTGCTCAATGACAATAGAGGTGATTTGATCTAGAATTGCACAGTGACACAGTTCATCATTGTCATAGTGTTTCCCAAGTCACTCTGGATGTCTTGTGGCAGTTTCTGAGTCTTCAATAGGGCTTCAGTCTTGCTGGTAAAGGGAGGAAGGCAAGAAGAGAAAATGGTCAAATTTATTGGACTGGAGCAAAGGATTCACTTAAGCCAGCTCATGTTACTGTGACAACTGAAGTTAGAAAATATCAGGCTCTGCTCTTTCAGAGATGACAGATAATCCCACTGGAGGTACAGCCTTGGGCTAAGTTTTCAGGGAAGAGTTGTAGCAGGGTTGACACTCCAGATGTGGTCTATCTCACTCCGCAGCCCCAGGGGTACTCAGTAAGGCACACTGGTGCCTTTTAAGTAAGAACCTGACAATGATCATTTGCTGCTTTGATTGGACATCTCATAGTCCTAGATAGACCAGATAGTCTGTCAGATGTGGATTCTTGGGCCTTCAAAGCAAAGACCCATGTCCAAGGCAAAGTAAAGGAGTTTTATTTTATTCTTGTTTTAAACCATGAAACTTCTATCAAGTGAAGATGGCTGTGGTCCTCAGGAACACATCCAGTGTTGGCTCAGATCTCAGGCTGTGTTAGTACCTATTGTTGAATAAGATAGAAAAATGTCAAACCCAAGCATTCAGCTTTGTCTGTCATGTTGCCTTTGTCCTAATATTTTAGATAAGAAATGTTTAAACTCTTTAATTTGTGATTCTTTAAACACATACACACAGAGAAAGAGAGGGGGGGGGAGGTCAATCTTAGTGCAAATTCATGTCAGCTTCAGAGACCCATTGTGACAGCTGTCAAGGGTGATTCATACCCATGAATCATTTAGTTCAGCTCATTCAGGAATGGCAGGACACAAACACACCACAAGACACACTTGTTCTTTTTGGTAAATCCCTAAAATTCCGAACAGCTGTTTTATTCCTTAAATGTTCCATCCTGATAATGGGAAGAAAAAAAAAGGGATGGGGCATTATTTTGGGTGGCAATTAAACAGTGTATCTTTGTCCTATTTGTAGACAGAAAGAGCTCCCAACTAAGCTCTCAGTCCTTGCTGAGAACACGTCTCACTTTTGGAGGTTTGGTGCCTGCTCCTTCTCAGCCCTGAGGATCCTGGGCAACGTTAGTGTTCAGGGGCTTTCCCCTTCTAGAATTGAATATCATGGTTAGTTGGCATCCTCATCTCCAAGGTCCTTCTGCTCTATAAAGGCAAATAATGGAATCCATGTGGCTGCTCCTGAGTGAGTTTACTTTCTGAAAGCTTAAGGTCTCTCACGACTCCTTCTCATCCACATCAGTCTCAATCTCCCTTGCTCGACACAACTTTGATCACATTGAGGTTTCTCTTCTCTTTCAATATTTCTGTCATGTCAAACACTAGTCTACCAAAATGGCTCTTGTCGAGGTCAGTGTGATCTCCTTGCAGCCGAGCCCAGTGATCAGTCCTCAGCTGTGACTTTTCATTAATATTTGTCACCACTGACCACTGCCTTCATCTAGAAGAGTTTATTTCCCCTCTAAGATGCCCTTCTTGTTTTCCTACTGATTTACTGTTTATTACAATTCTCCTATGTTCTTGGTAGATTTTCTTTTCCCAGTTTCTCAACATTAGAGCATCCTATGGCTCAGAGTGGCCACTGACTCCTTCTGTCGTAACTACTCATTCCCTAGTGAGGGCTTTAAAACCTGAGCATCCCCAGACTTTCTCCTGGATTGCCTAATCCTTGTTATCCACCCTCATCTCAAGATACTAATGTTCTAGTCTACATCTCTAATGAATGTCTCTAACTTGCTGTGTTATCAACCTCAGTGCTGACTCCTCTCTATCTGGGTAACCGGCCCTTTCCCAACCATTTTCTTCATTGCAAAAATTGTACCCACACCTTCTAGGCAACAGTTCAGAAACTTGTCAGCCTCTAAACTCTTCCCTACACACCTTCCTATCAGTGAGGAAATTTATTCTCCCCAGTAGGTCTCTATGTGAACTACATCTCATTTCTTCCATTTTATTCTCCACTATCACCCATTTTATTGTTTGAATCTATCAATACTTCTCCTTAGATTCTCATGGTAGCCTTCTAACTGGCTCCTTCATTTTCACCCTTGCCCCTTACAGGATATCACGGTACAATCAATTTGTTGCATAATAACAGCATAGACCAAATTATATAACATATCTGTTTGAGATGTTCTAATGGGTAGATTTAAGATTCAAACACCTAAGTTCAAACCACATTGTTCCCAGAAGAAGCAGAGAAATACATTCATGAGTATAATACATTATTTAGAAAGAGCCCAAAGGCACTTCTAACAAAGAAAGATGATGAATTGTACGTTGCCAAGCTGACATTTTTTCTGCTTTCATGGGCAACAATACAGTAAAGAAACTGCTGACGTGATTGCTTGATGCTATGGTTAAGGGGAACGTTTTTATTGTAGATCTGATAGACAGCAGAGAGAAAGAAATAGATTAAACATGGCCAGCTGACTGGACATGGCCAGGGCTAGGGAAGGGGAGACATATACACAACACACACACACACACACACACACACACACACACACACACACACACGGGGGGGGGGGCATTGTGAGAATACCAGGAATATAAGAAGGATGAGTAGCTGAATGGAGGGAAGCCCTTGAACTGGAGAGGTTTAGAATAGAAGAAGAGTTGAGAAGGGCTAGGATGCTAGAGGCACTTGTAATATTGAGGGAGCTGGAGGCTGGTGTGTGCTCTGATATGAAAACATAGGTAGCCATTTGTTTCTTCCGACAGAAGTAAGGCAAATGACTTTATTTGGTAGCGAGGACCCAACTTCATAACTTCCTAAGGAATGCTGGCTTTTATGTAATTGTCAGAAATTCTCCTATAGTCCAGGTTGAGTTCATTTCTGAATACTTGAACTACCTTTGGGAGTTTGGTGAATTGGAGTTTCCTTTGGACTGAAACTGTTCATCAAAATATCTCTTTATACTTGATCTTGTACTAAATGACCAGAAGTATCTTGATATACATCTTTAAAAAATAAGTGGGCAAGCCCTAGATTGAGAATCCATCCATATTGTACATATATGGCAAAGGCATATAATACATCATTGCATATCCTTAATGCAATACATGCATTAAGGATACCCAATGATGGGGATGAAGGGAGGACCAGAATTCAGTTCCCATCACTCACATTAGGCTGTTCATAACTGCCTGAAACTCCAGCTCCAGGGACCACATATCCCCTCCAGTTTCCCATGGCATCCATGGGTTAACTCTGTGACAGTGCTCATGATAAATAGGAATTGATGAGGGTAAAATGGGTTAGTATGTCTTGCATTTAGGTGATTGTCCAAAATAAGAAACTGTGTGGAGGTGAGGCTCACTATAAATCCCTGAGCCATCCAATGTAGTGAACGATGGCCAAGGTTCCAGTCTGTATAAAAGAAGAATTACCTAGAGCTGAGGAGATATCTCAGTGGTTAAAATACCTGCCACACAAGCATGAAGACTAGAGTTCAGATCCCCAATATCTATGTAAACACGTGTTGAGCATGGTGATCCACCTGTAATGCCAGTGCTTGAGAGATACAGACAGGGGGATCCCCAGAGCAAGGTACCTGGTCAAACCAGTTCAATGAGAGAGCTTGCCTCAAGGAATAAGGTAGAGAATAATCAAGGAAGAGTCCTGGTACCAACCTCTGGCTTGAATGTGCATATTCACACAAATACATCTGCATGTTTTCCTCCATGTTCCTGCACATATGCAAATACCCTTTTGTGCATGCACTTACTCCATACACAAGAGAGAATTAACTAAATCCAGAAAGGTTGGTAGAGGGAGTCTGAGCAATTCAAGTGAGGATATTTTAAAATACATCTCCTTTGAAGTGCCAGTATAAATTATAATCAAAATAAAAGCATAAGCACAATAACAACCAAAAACTACCTAACAAGTATGTTTCACTAATCATTAGAGAATTGCAAGTCAGAATTATAATGGAAATTTTCCTTAGAGCCACTAGAATGGCTACTGTTTCACAAAGCTAGAAGATGGAAATGCTGGCGATGACGTGGGAAGATGAGGGGGGCAGGGAGAGAATTGTTCATAATACATAATAACGTTTCTCTGAAAATAGTGTGAGAATCCTTTAAAATATTAAAAGTTGAATTACCACACGATCCAGGAATTCCGTATTTGACTAGATGCTAACAAGTGAGAGTGGAGTTTTTCCAAAGAGCTCTTTGTGTTCTGATGTTTATAGCAGTATCACGCACAGTAGTCGAGAGGTGGGGGTAAACTCAGCGCACATCAGGGAGAAATAGACAAGTAAAATATCGTAGACTGAGTACATAAAAATAGACTATTTTCCAATTTGGAAGAAAAGAATCAAATTCCAGCACAAACTACAACACGTATGAACCTTGTGAATGCTATGCTAAGTGTTTCAAACCAGTCACAAAAATAAATGCTTTATGGTTTGACTTATGTGAGATACACAGAACAGTCAAGTTTATAGATTTGGGCAGCAGAATAATGGCTGCCTAAGAAGCTCTTGCTTCTCAACCTTCCTACTGCTACAAGCCTTTGATACCATTTCTCATATAGTGATGACATGCAACCATAAAAGTAGTTTTTGTTTCTACTTCCTAACTTGCTACTGTTATGAATAGTGATGTAAACAGGGTTTTTTTGTTTGGTTGGGTTTTTTTGTTGTTGTTCTTTTTTTTGTTTTGTTTTTTTTAGATAGAGATTTGCCAAAGGGGTCACAACACACAGTCTGAGAACCACTGCTCTAGGCTATTGATTGATATCCATGGGTCTTCTTTTGGGGGTGGGTTTACATGGAAACAGTGATTTTAGAAGCAATCTCTCTACAAGCCATTGAAATCTATAGACAAGTGAGGCTCAGAGAGGTTAAATAACTCGGCCAGGACCCACAGTAAGCAATGACAGAGCCAGGCATGACCTTGATAGCTGATGTTACTCAGGATGCTATTGTCTTCTCTGTGGAAATAGGGAGAAGCAACCTGGGGAGGGGAAGGACAGATAGGATGGTGGAAGAGAGAAAACAGGAGTTGGGAAGATTCAGAAAGATAGGGAAGAGGAGGGAGAAGCTAAGGAGCAAAAAGTTCAGTCTAATAAGAATATGAGAAATAAATCCAGGCAGGCAATAATAGCCATAAATGTATCTAACTATTTTGATGTAATTTCTTCTCATGCTACCTTTGTACTTAATTACTTCAATTTTGTTGAGAACATAAAGCAAATGAATCTCATTTGCCTTGATTCTGTTCTATTATGAAGTTTCATTTCAGAAAGGCACTCTGTGCCATTTCCTACTTAATTTTTGATTCTGTTGTCTGACCCCATTGAAGACATTAATCACAAGTGACACGTAGATATGTTTTCGCCTAATGGTTTAATGAATTGCCCCAGGTTGAACAGCTTTATCCAAGGCTTTCCTTTCTAGGATGCTATTCTCCAGTTTGCTGCTATATACATAAAACTACACACACACACACACATACACACACACACACACACACACACACACATGTACATGCACCCATACACATACACACTGTTATATCAGATGTCTCAAGATGGTCCCGTTACTCCATAGAACTGAAGAGTGAAGAGTGTGAATGCTTCTAAAGCCTTGGCTTTCATTAAGGAGATTTCAATAACCTTTATTGAAGCAAAGATGCCTCCATTACTAAGGTACCCTAGGAGGCTGTCATTAACGTAAGATACTAACAAGAGATGTTTAAATAACTGGGAAGGCAGCTCAATCAGCCACTGCTTAGCATGTACAAGGCTCTGGGTTGTGTCCCTAACACAAAAACAAACGAATCAACAAAACATAAATGGTTCACTTAAAATCCCTAAAATGTGACTATAAAAACATTGCTAATTTCTAGAGAGAGAGGGGGGGGAGGGAGGAAGGCAAAGAGGGAGGGAGAGAGGGAGAAAGAGAGAGAGAAAGAGAATGAGAGAAAATGAAAGAGAGAATGAGAGAGAATGAGAGAGAATGAGAGAAAATGAAAGAGAGAATGAGAGAGAGAAAGACAGAGAGAGGGAGGAAGAGAGAGGGAGAGAGACCTTTTCTGGGTGCTTACCACACATCATACTTTAGGTTAAGTGAGCAGAGTTTGTGTTCAGGGAGGAGATATAGTCTTACCCCACCTCCATGTACTTCCCCGATTTTCTATCCTCAATGTTTCCTGGAACTCCTCACAGATGTGGGAGGGGACCCTTGTGATTGTCATTGTTCCCCATCAGCCTGGTGGACACCCATGGTTTCCATGTTCTCACACAGATTCCCAGAATCTTTGTTTCCTTCCTCCACCATCTGCTGAACATTTCAGCTCTTCCCTCTTTTCTCCCCTGCTCATACACTGTCCTGAGCTCTTCATCCCTGTTATTCTGTGTCCTTGGCTCTTTCACTTTTCACCTAAGAAGATGAAGTTTTCTTTCAGTGCACATATTTCATAGAAGCATAGGGCCTTGATATTACCAACCTAAGCGAGCCTTCTCCCAGGCTACAAATTTCTTCCTTTATGAATTTGCTCATGCGTGAAATGGGGTTAATAGTACAATAATAATAATTCACCCTGTAACTGTGAGTACTCGTTGAAACAGCACATCCTGTGGAAAGTGCTTATCACGAGTACCTGGAGCGTGCAACTTGAACATAAGAATGGGGAGGCACTGTGCTGAATGGCACTGTTATCCGGATACAAGGATTGCTGAACAAGAAGTTCAGGGAAGCCCCTGAGAGGCATTTACTCTGCAGTATCACCTCAGCCCACACAAAGTGCAGAAACTTTTGCTCTCTGGAGTCTCACACCACTTGTTCAATAATTATTGGATCCTTGACTCAAGGTTGATGGCAAGAGCTCAGGGGATGAACTTGGCCAGGCTCTTCTACCAAGCCAAAGTTATAAAGTCAGGAGGCCCTATTGCCTCTGTAACTAAGCCATCCTTACCTTTATCAAGAGGCTTGGAATGGCCTGAGAATGTTGCTCAGAACTAAGCTACTCATGAGAGGTCAGACTTTAGGTCCTGTGCTCAAGGATACTAAAAATACTATATAACTCAGGGTGTGGCCCTGCTCTGGAGACTCCCACATCACCGAGCATGATGCTTCTATGTCACTTCCAAAATACAGAGAGAGGGAAAGTTTTGATTTCTCACCCAACATAGTGGCACAACAAAATCCTAAGGAGCAAACCAGAAGCAGCAAAAGTCGGAATGCAGGTCACTGTCTTCTTTGCTATTTGGGGGTTGACTATTTCCCAAATGCCCATGCATGAAACGCTTGATCCCCAGGGAGGTTCTGGAAGGTTGTGGAAACCTTAAGAGGTGGGAAGAAGTTAGTTCATTGGAAGGATGCCCTTAAAAGAAATGGTGGGGACCTTGGCTCCTCTTCTCGCCCCATTTGCTTCCCTGGCTTACGCTTTAAGTTGGTTTTGCTCCGTCGTGTATCCCATGTGCTGTTCTGTCCTGCCACATGCTCCAAAGCAGTGAGGCCAAACAGTGATGGACTGAAATCTCCACACTGTGAGTCAAAATACATTTCTGCTTTTCTGAGAGAATTATCTTCAGCTTTTAGCAGCTGTGACTGAAAGTTTAAGGTCTTGTCCGTGAGACATGTAGACATGGTCTAGCAATGGCCAATGAAGCAATTGCAGACCCATATGAGGAAAGAGAAAACATTTTTGAGGAGACTGGAGAGTCAGCTCCCAACATCCTATAACTCCAGCTCCAGGGTATTCAACAAATTCATTAGTCTTCATAGAACATGCACACCTGCTCACATAATACTACATACAATTTAAAAATTTAAAAACAAAAGGAAACAAACAAACCCATATATTTTAGCCATTTTATCAGCTCGGCATCTATTGTTTTTAAGAGGATATTGGAGTCTACAGAGGGAGAAGAGACCATCTCTTGTTAGCCTTTCTCTTGATGCCTTTCTCTTTCTAATGTGTCATACAGTCTTTATTTCTTGAGTTAAACTCTACCAGAAGACACTGAAGAAATTGTACCGCTCCTGTAACGCATTGAAGAGAAGGGAAAGGGTGCGTGTTGTAGCTGGGAATGTGCTAAAGGAAATTTACTCTTAAACAACAACAAAAAAATATACTTACAAAAGAATTTCACAGCTGGGTACTGAGGTAAGAGTGGTGGTGAGGTGTGTGTGTCTGAGTGTGTGTAATAAGATTAAAGGACACTTCTGGGAAACAATGCAGGTGAAGAGTTGGGAGAGAGAGAAACTGATTTTCTGCCCTAGTTACCCCCAGCAGGGACTGTGAAGAGTCTCAAGTCCAAGGACCCCAGCAGGGAATAGAGTTAACAATGAGTTCCATGAAAATGGAGACAAAAGGCTGGTGTTGTTTGGGCCTGCTCTTTGGTATGCAGACCTGTCTGGGCTGAGACTTAGAACACAGATTTACAGGAAGGAATGAAAATCTTAAAACCTAATCGCACAGGGATACTTTCTCTCCAGAAGGGCTCTTTACAAAGAACCTGAATCTATCTGAGAGCTTGATAGGAAGCCCAGAGGCCCAGAGCCCCACAGCCTGGTGTGTGGGGGTGGGAAGTGGGCAGAGCTGGTTTCTGCTCCTTCAGAACAGAATGAGCTTGGTGATGGCAAGGGCCCTGGATTGGCAGGAAGGCTGGAATAGCAGCAGTTGGGGAAGAGGGGTAGGTCCTCACAGGCTGTAGTAGGAGTCATCTCTGAAGGAGGGCTACACATTCCTAACACACTTGGCCAACATACCTTTTGTCATTTAGATAGATAATACTGACTGTGAAGGACACAAACATAGTCAGAGAAAGATTACCCAAAGCATCAGATTCTGGCCTGTACTGGAGTCATTTCCGTCACCAACCTGAGCCTCTGTCACATATGAAAACCCATTGAGTTCACTTAGCTCGCCCTGTCATTTATTATTGAGTTTCTCATGCCAGGAAGACAGAAGGACAAGTGAGTAAGTGGTCCTCTGCCTTGAAAGGTCCAAAATTGACATTAGGAAAAAAATCATAGTAAAGGAAAAGAATGAAGGGTTTAAATGTCCTGGTTACCATGGTAGGTGCTTTAAATAGATTTATTATTTAAATGTCTCAAAAAAGCTGCTGTCGTTTTCCTCTCAGGACGTGGTGATAGGACTCGGAGAAGTCTAGACAGCCTGTCCAGGACACTAACTTAAAGAAATGGTTAACTTCAGTGGTTTTGTTTGTTTGTTATTGCTTAGCATTTGGAGATCCATTGTGGGGCCTACAACGTGACAGCCAAGTGCTCTGCCACTGAGTTACAACCCCAGCCCTTTCTTTCTGTTGTTGAAAGGTTCTCCCAAAATTGCCCAGGCTAGCCTTGAACTCACTTTGTAGGCCAGGTTAGCCTCGAATTTGCATTCCTTTGTTCTTAGACTCCAGAGTATCTGGAATTAGCAGCCTTCATCACCAAGCCCCATTGCAGGTTGAGGTTTAAAGTCGGGTCTGTCTTCCTCAAAGCCATGATCTTTCCAGCATTCTCCACTGCTCACAGAAAAGAGCCACAGAAGCCAGGCACTCTACCTGTATTTGATGGTCAGTTTCCATGAGTATCCAGGGTAAAGTCAGAATGTTTAAAAACCATTGAGAAAGGGAAAGGGACATTTAGGAAAATGAAACATGATTGGTGTTGCAAAAATTATGTTTTGTGGTTGTAGACAGAGTCAGAGGGTGTAAAATCCCAAAGATAGCCTTTCCACCAGCTGCATAGAACATCTCAACTGTGCACACATCTATCATCTACCCCTGGGGAGGTGAAAGGGAAGAATTATCAGGCAGAATGAATTCAATCCAGTTATCACTTTGGAGGGAGGAGCTGGCTAACCCAGCATCAAATGTCAGAAGCCTGACAAGGCAAAGACCTGGGGCAGCTGTTCCTCAGTGAGTCTAAAGAGTGTAAAGCCACTAAATTTCAGATCTGTCTCCTACTCTTCTTCTTTTCATACTCAAAGTATGTATATCCAGAGCAATAGCAAGCCGCTGCTCTTGGAAGGATGTCAACAGCCAGCACACACAACAACCTCACCGCATAGCACAGCTAAAGCAAGAGGTGTTTTAAATGTCTAGGGGAACACGAGACTACAGTCAGGTCTCTGGACATGACTGATACCATCATGTAGGTACTGGATTCATGAGCATTTGCAGAAACATGCTGTGGGGCTGGACATGGTTGTTCATGCCTATATGTCTAGTATTCAGGAGATGAGGCATGATATCCTTGAGGAATTGGAACAATAATTGATGAATCTCAGTCCTTGTTGGTTTATAGTCTATCCTCAGGCCTGAAGCTCTGTCTCTGATTATGGTTGTCATCTTACCTGTATTTGGAGGATAAGAGAGACTGAGACCTAACAGCATGTGAATTCCTCCACTGACTGGCATGCAACAATGTGCCTGGCACAAGTAATGTGCCTGGGCAATCCGTTCTATGCCCAACAGACACATGGTATAGGTAATATGATTACCTACTCTGATAATGACTGATCATGACTGGCTGGTCTTGTTAAACATTATTCTTGGTGTATCTATGACAGTATTTTTGGATGAGATTCACACTGGAATTCCCAGGCTGAGAGAGGCAGATTGTCATCTAAGGTGAATAGGGCCTCATCTAATCTAGTAGATGAATAATCTAGTAGAACAAAATGGTTGACCTGTCTTTGAGCACTGTCTTGTAACTGGGACATTGTTCTCTTCCAGCCTCCATAGCCTAGAGCTAAGCCATTGCCTCTCATTTAGCTTTTCGGTTATAGATTTTGAGAGTCGGTACAACATCATGTGAATAAATTTCTTATGATAAATAAAGTACCTTAAAATACAAACAGACAAAAGGGTAGATCAATAGACTGATCTACAGATGAAGTAGACACAGATACAGATGAAAGGATGGACACACAGAAATGTACAGATAGAAACAAAACTGAGATGGTCGGACAGAAGGGTAGACAGATAGATACATGATAAATAGATGATGGATAGATAGATAAATAGATGATGGGTAGATGGTAGGTAGGTAGATAGATAGATAGATAGATAGATAGATAGATAGATATCAGTAGATAACCAACTGCAATAAATAACCAAATGAATAGATGACATAGGTAGAGAAGTAGCTGTACATATAGACATATGTAAGTAGATGATAGATGAATGGATAGATAGATAGATAGATAGATAGATAGATAGATTAATGGCTATAACATGTGTGTGTGTATTCATGTGTATACCCATTCTTCTTTTGCTGATAATGTTAATTGAAATAAAATTAGGGTTAACAACAACAAAATAAATATCCCATTGCTTCTGTCTTTTGGGAGGGTCTTGACTAACACAAGAACAATGAATCTTGTCAAGCTGTATGTATGTATATTGTATGTATGTATATATCACGGAACAACATTGTGATCTATTGTCACATTTTCTGTGGACTAAGAAGTGGACTTTTGACATACATAGTTATTCTCAAGTCTTGTTCCACAATAATGTCACAGGGGTGTTAAAAATATCAGTGCCCTTCTGGAGCAGGGTGTGTCCCCTGGGTGGAGGACTGTGCTCCTTTGAATGGCCCTACACTTATGAGTATGTGTGCAGCACACATAGAAGTTTGTGGGTTATTTAATTTTTAAAAAGAGGTCAGGAAGATGGGATGGAGTTGTGTGGAGGAGGCTGGACGTGTGAGGAGTTAGTGGGGAGAATGGGGACTGAGTATGATCAAAAGAATTAGTGAAAGTATTGCTTAAAAAGAAAGACAGTATTACTGCCCAGGTTGCACCCCAGTTCAGTGTGATCAGTGTTCTCTAAAGTTTGCATGCTTGTTCAAATTGTTCTAGGGGTTTTTTCATATATTTTGTTTTGATCAGTCTTTCCCCTCCTCCAACTCCTCCCAGAACCTCTCCATCTCTCTACCTACCCAATTTCATTCTTTCTTTCTCCCTCCCTCTCTTCTCCTCCCTCTATCTCCCTCCCTCTCTCTCCCTTCCTCTATCTCCCTCTCTACCCACCTCTCTACCTCTGTCTCTACCTCTCTAGCATGGAGTCTGTTTTGTCTTGGCCAATTACTCCTGAGCATAGAACCTGTCCTGAAGTGATTGATAAACCTATGGAGACAACTGATATTTTTTCTCTTTCTTAGAGGTATCCATTGCAAATAGCTTCTTGTTAGGGGGTGAGACTTTGTGTCCACTTCCCCTTCTCATTGCTGGGATTTTATCTGGTTTGAACCTGTGAAGGTTTTGTCTATGCTGTCATGGTCTCTGTAAGTCTGTGTGTGTATCAGTCCTGTTGTATCTGGAAGAATCTGTTTCCTGGGAGTCAGGCATCACCCCTGGCTCTTACGATCGATCTTTCTACCTCCTCTTGCTCTGTCTTGTCCCATTCACCACACTTTCTCTGGGGTTGTGGCCCTTAGTTATTGCAGGGCTATCTGCATATAGAACAGTGGCAATCAGAATCAGAGGCTACCTCTCATCTCCATCACTCACATTTGACACTGAGGAAACCATTTAAATATTTACTGCTCAGTGTCCCTCGCTAAACAGTACAGCAGGATTCCTGAACTGTGCTGAGTAGTCAGCATATCAGTGTGAAATCCCTTTGATCCCCTAAAGTTGAATGTGCTACTAAGTATAACACAATCACCTCTTTCTGGATCACATTCTATTGTGCCAGTGGAGAAAGCAACCCTGAAACAAGAAGTGCAACCCTTTTCCCCACTTACCTGCAGGCTTCTGGCCTGCTGTTGGTGGTAAAAAATGGGTGAGAGAGATAGAAGAAGGGGGTCCCAGGATTGGAGGCTCCACACAGACAAATGCTTTCTGCACAAGTGAACACGGCGGGGCCAGGGCATGAGTTAATGTTAGTATGATGTGACTGTGTGATTAGGTGTATTCTCTGTGCAGGACATGACTATGTTTGATTATGACTGGGTGTTTTCTTTGTGTGACATTACTGTGCATGCAGTTAGGTGCATTCTTTGTGTGTGACAAGGCTGTGTGTGTGTGTGTGTGTGTGTGTGTGTGTGTGTGTGTGTGACTAGGTGTGTTCTTTGTGCATGTACAAAGTTACTGTGTAGATTAGGTTTGTGTGTGATGTGGTGGGGTATGTGGTGAGGTTTTGTGTGAGATATTGCTGTAGGTGATGAACTTGTGTGTGTATATGCTTGCCCTCTCTTTGTGTGCTTACTCAAACATTCAGGCATAGATTCCTGCCCTCTGCCTACTTGTTTCACACTCAGTAGGTTCCTTAGTGGCATAGATGATTTTAACGTGATTCTTATAAATGTCTTGGACCCTGCTTCATACCTGCATGCTATTCTCACTTCTCTGGAAAGAGCAGAGACAGAATCCCAGGAGCCAAGTTTAACTGAGAATTCCTCTCACTTCGTATTTAGGGAGTAAAAAAATATTGAACATCCCTTTAGGGAAAAGGCGAGACTTAACCTCCTCATCACCTACTGCACCAGGAGCATGCGCCTTCTCCAGTGGCAACCCTGCTGGGGCACTCACTCCTATTACTGGCTGTCCAAAGCCTGTGGGTGCCACTTACAGAGCCACATTCAACTGGCACGTGTGTACACACAAGCAGTGTTCACTGAATAAGTGGAGTTGAAGACAAAGGACTCCTTTTGAAGGAAGTTTCATAAGTAACACAGAAATAATGGGCTCTGAGGAGCCATCATTTCATTTAATAAAAATGGTAAAACTAAAATATGATTTTTGTTTTTATTTTATTAAACTGTTTTCTTTATAGGGTGTGAGTTTCTGACACAACAGCATAGCTTTGACATGATCTCCTCATCCTGTATGATTGAACACAATTGTTCTGAAATGGCAGGTTTTTGTTTTGAAATGAAAGCTTTGAAAGCAAAGCCAAGTTCTGGGTTCTTGTGGAGGAGCAGCTGCTGGGTCCAGCTTGGTGACAGCGCCACTTTTGTGAGCTTGGGAAGCTTGGCAGTTGATGGGTTCTACTCAACTTCCAGTGTGTGAATTTAGTGTGTGTGTGTGTGTGTGTGTGTGTGTGTGTGTGTGTGTGTGTGTGCATGCACGTGTGCATGCATAAGTGCTCATGCGTGTGCATGCTCATGTGGCTACACATACACACAAGTTCATGTATGCAGACATCATAGAGCAACATTGCTTGTTGTTCCTTACATACTGTCCAACTTGATTATCAGGAGAGTGTATCTCACTAGCCTGGACTCTGTCAAGTTGGCTATCCTGGTTGGTCAGAAATCCCTAGGATCTGCCTGTCTCCACCTCCCCAGTGCTGGGATTATAAGGGCATGCTATCATGCTCAAGTTATTTTACATGGTTGCTAGGGATCAAACTCAGATCTTTAATGCTTATAAGACAGACAATATACTAAGTGAACTATAGCCCCAGCCCCACAACTGGGCCTTAGACCACCTTCCTGTACTGTTTATACCCAGTGCTGGGGAATCTCCACAAACAAGAGCGGATAGTCCTGGACCCATTCCGACATGTCTTATGTCATTTGCCAATCCATCTATGTCTCTACCCCATTTTCTTTGGACTGAGATTCACAGACAATATTTAAAGGCATTGGGGACCTATCTCTAGGATTTTTCTCACTGCCATGATAAAATGCCCGGCAAAGGCAATTTAAGGAATAAAGTGTTTATTTTGGTTCACAGCTTGGGGGAACAAGACATCATCATGGTGAGGAAAGCTCAGGGGCAGAAGCATGAGGCAGCTGGTTACATGGCTTCTGTTGCCAGAAAGTAGATAGAGATGCATGTTGGGAACTGCTTGTTTCTTCTTGTTTATTCACTCCAGGACCTGAGCCCATGGAAAGGTGTGGTGCATATTTAGAGGGAGGGTCTTCCCATTTTAATTAACATCATCTGCAAAGTTCTTTACAGACCTGTCCAGGCATCAGTCTTTTAGATGGTTCTAGGTCAACATTAACCATGACAGAGAGTCCCAGCTGAAAGAATTTCCAGGATTTTTCATGATAGTCTGGTTTGAAAATGCAGATTTGAGATTAACTGTCCTTAGTTCTCAGGTCAAACAACATGCATATCACCCTAGCCTATGGCCATGAGTTTACAAATCCATTTCTGTCTCTACCCCAGTTTCTTCGGACTGAGACTCACGGACAGCATTTAAAAGCATTGGGGACCTATCTCTATGACTTTTATCATTGCCATGATAAAATGTCCAGCAAAGGCAATTTAAGGAAGACAGTGTTTATTTTGGTTCAAACTCACTTTTCAGATACACCAAAGTCCTGAATATGCTATAGATGAATGGCTAACCTATCACAAACATTTTTTTCAAACTTACCTGTCAAAATCTTGGGTTTAGGGATACAGGTAAGGCTGACACCTCATGGTAAAAAGACATTGTTTCAGAGCCAGTTTAGCATGGAGATAAAGCAAAAGCATGCAAGTTGACCTCTATGGTAAGAGGTCAGACATTGGACGTGTGGACTCTCTTGTTTTGATGCTTGGTCCCATCATTTGCCACTGGACATCTGCCTTTACCTTCTGCCCCACTGTGGCTTCTCTGTCATGGTGGGGATAATGTCTCTCCTGCATAGCTTGGTGGTGTGATTAAAAGGTTATAACGTCTGCATAGACTTAGGACAGCATCTCAACTAGTGACAGTCATCCAATCATTCTTACCCAGTGACTATTCTGGCCTGAAGAATTCTTAATATCCAAAGGCTCAGGTATCCTGCATAGTTCAGAGTGCTGAACTTGTAATTGTTCACTTAAGCAACATGGTTAGTTAAATGTTGCCTTCCTAAGACCATCTCAGAGTAGAAATTGCTTTGTGATATGCTAAGTATACCCTCTTTGATGGGTTTTATCTTTTTAGTATTAACTCTGTCTCTTTTGGCTTTCTACTGTAGTTTCCCTGGATACTCTCTATGCTTCTCACCTCCAAGCCCTCCATTTCATCCACTACTGCCTTATTTTCTTACTGCACTTTCTGCTCATTCCCCAACCCACTCCTGCTTGG
Source organism: Rhabdomys pumilio (assembly GCA_030674055.1). Classification (NCBI taxonomy): domain Eukaryota; kingdom Metazoa; phylum Chordata; class Mammalia; order Rodentia; family Muridae; genus Rhabdomys; species Rhabdomys pumilio. The sequence goes on from JANHMN010000009.1 coordinate 67,059,188, forward strand.
TTTTATGTCTCTGTGTCATTGAATTTGTTTTCACTGTTCCTAATAGCCACCAAATGGCCAAACGTGAACAATAACTTCCTGGCCTCCCTTTCTTTATGTGGTCTGTACAAATTTGCAATAGATCACAAACTCCATGAGGGAAACAACTTGGTCTTACTGCTAAATTCCTGGTACTTGGACAGTCTCGTCACATTGTACGTACTCAACAGGCATGTGTTAAAAGACTAAATTTGTGTCATCTACCTGGTTGACATCTCATCTTTTAAAAAAAAAATATTCCAGCTATATCCACTAAAACACTATTGTGCTGGGTGATTTTAGATATTTACTGGCCCCAACCTAGAATGAAGGATGGTCTTGATTGTTAATTGACCCAGCCAATTGTGGCAACACTACTTTCTAGGCAGGAGCTTCTGAACAATGTAAGAACAAAGCAATCTAGGTGAGCAGCAAGCAGGCCTCATGGGTGTATATTTTTGTTTGCCCTTGGGTGTGATGTGACTAGCTGAGTGCCTGCCTTGACTTTCCCTCAAGGATGAACTTCAGCCTGAAATTGTAAGCTGAATAAACCCTTTCTTCCTTAAGCTGCTCTTGGTCAAGTTATTTTATTACAGGAACAGAAGTAAAATTTAAACAACTGCATTTTTTTCTCCTGGAAATTATTTTTTCCTTTTCTCATCTTTTTGTTATATGTTGGTATTGTAGAATTGAAGTCCCAGTCTTTTATTTTGAAAGTTGTCAGGAGTACATTTTATAAAGTAGAAGCCGTCTTACTTCATCTATATCTATGCTGGCTACTTTCTATCTTCATTCCACTCAAGTTTGTTGTCAAGTCTTTAGACAATTTAGTCAATTACTCACTGAGTGCTTTGATATTTCCTTGGCATTTAAGAAAATATCCAAAATGAAACTATGTTTTTGTGAGACCTTTGCTTCGAGAATGTGAAATAAAAACATAAGTAATTAGTTGGATGCCCAAATATCATTATCATAAATGTTAATTTGGAGGGCACTTTGTGTGTGTATGCATGCTGATGATAAATGAGCCTCAGAATGATATAGAATGACTTAGTTCAGAAACGAACAAGTTGAGCATGTGATATGTTTAGTTACAAAAGAGCCACATTCTCTAAATAACTGGTATGAAGTCATCTGATGGTAATGAGACCAGAGTTAGTCAAAGCTCAAAAACTGTCTTTATTGTCCTCAAATCACAAACCAACATGAAATTGTTTGGTGACGATTTATTCTTGAGTTTCGGGGTTAAAAAAAAATGCCTAAAACAAAGACTAGTCACTCTATTATTTTCAAGGGTGTGGCTGATATCCTGTTGCTAGCTTGAAATCTGTCATTTAACCTCAAGTCTCCTTGGTTCTCTGGGGTAAAGTAGAACCCAATACTTTTGAAGCTGCAAACATCAACTCTGTGTACTCTCCACAGTCTAAAGCAGGATCCAAAGAAGAAATCTCTTTTCATGTTGTATCCTGCAGGGTGGTTTTGGTCTTTGTGTTCCATAGCAGTCACAAGCAATGAAGTCCTACCCAGTGTTCCGTGTGAATCTCTCTTCTCTGCCTCCTTTGCTTCCTCTTTAGACTAGATCTTTCCTTCTGCCTGGGTCACTGCATATGGTTACTGAATAATATCACTGAGGGTACTGTCATTATCTGTCCCCAACCCTTCTTCATGTCACTCAGAGAGTGACTCATAGAAAGACAGTTCTAGACTCATCACTCTCCTCTTTGACATCCTACAGTTCTTCAGCTCTTCTGGCTAGAGTGTCACATTCTCATGGTGTTCTCAGGTCAAAGAAGTGTCGGCCTCTGCATCTCTGTTACTGACACCTCTTGTGCCTGACCCTAATAGTAGCCAGCAGTCCCTGCACTTAACCAAGGGTCAGATGCTTGAAGGTGTGTCCAACCTTCCATCACTGAAACACTCTGTGGCCGTCTACAACATTCACAACTGAGAACTATGCAATGACATTATCAAACAAAGCTTATAGTTTTTTAATTAAATTTATAATTTTTGTGGGCTGGTGAGATGGCTCAGAAGTTAACAACAGTCCCTACTCTGCTATGAGACCTGAGTTTGATTCCCAGCACCTATGTCAGAATGCTCACAAGCCTGTATCTCCAGCACCAGGGAGATCTGGCCCCATTGACCTCCATAGACACCTAAAGTCACATGCACATCATTCACACACATATGCACATAATTTTCCTTTTAATTTATGATTGTGTGTTGTGTTGGGCTGCAGATTGGACACACTTGAAAAGCTACTGAACACACAGTCTCATATGATCCTTGCATGAACCTAAAACAAGCCAGGCATGATGGCACACACCTGTAATCCCATCTATGGGAAATCTGAGGCAGGCATATCGCTTATCCAAGGCCAGCCCGGCAACTTAGTGAGAAACGACTGTGTGTTCAGTTCAGTGGTAGAGTACTTGTCTAGCAGACTTATGGCTCTGGGTTCAGTCCTCAGCAATAAAATAATAGAAGAATTTGCCTACCCAATAGATTTATAAAACCAAATATCGGAATATTTGAGCAACTTGTTCCAAGAAACTCAATAGCAAGGAGGATATGTTCGGGTTGGAACTTGGGTGTACCTAATAGAAAAGGTGGGACCACCTCCAAATGATTGGCATCTTCTTGATGGTCCTCCCATCTCTCACTGCTTCTGAGCTTTAGCATGTGCTGTTCCCTCTTCTCCTTATTCCTGTGTATGGTTCAGTTGTATACCTTCTCTGATACTTAAATGAATCACTCTGATGTGCCTCTGAGCCTTTTCTTCTGCCAATGTTCTCTCCTAAAGCATACTATGTGGTGGAATGCGACTAGTCTCTCCCTTTGATTCCTACTGGGACAACTGTCCTGTGCACTTGGCACTAAGCCTGACTTATGGGATTTACTTTATAATCTTTGATTTCTCTATGTGGTCAACAGGGAATTGTTAAATAAGACAGGAAAATGACCCATCTTTATAGGCTCTACCCTCTAGTGTGGGGAAAGAATTCTGTGTGCACACTGTACCCTTTTTCCACCCATGGTTCGTTACCACAGTATTTTGGCACTCTCATTACCGTAACCCTGATCACCAGGGGAGCACATTTTATGCCCTTGCAGACAGATGCTGCCTTCCGTAGCAGCCATCTGTTCTGTCATTGCCACCCCAAAGTGTGCATCCTATGGGTAGAGCACGGTGGCCTGTACTCTTTGTTTGCTTACTAACCCTGGGATCTTTAAACCCCTTCACATTGAGCACCTGCCTTGTGAATGCTGGAATTATTCCATCCTCATTCATCCCTACCAGCCTGCCACACATCGGATGGCTTTAGCAAAAACTGTCTAAACATGCCAGTGGCAGGTTAGATGCCGGACTAGAGAGCCCCAACATATTCTTTTAGGATAGCAAGACTTGGTTTAAACCATGACATTCTTGAAGTTCAATTTGCTTATCTGTGAAATGAACAGAGAAGACCATCCTGATGTTGATGGTGGTATATACTTCTGTCTCCAAGAATCTCATGCAAATTCTTCCACAGATACAAAAGGTCTACTCGCTCATTTGGCAATTGTTTAGTGAACTGCATTCCTGGTGTTATAATGCTGGGAAGAAAACCGCAGGAAAAAACACTCTTGACATCTCACCAGGCTTCCACTTCTTCAGGCTGGGGGTGGGGTGGTCAGTGGCAAGATGAATATCTGCTGTGTTGAATAGAGGTGAGAACGACAGAGTCCAATAGCTAGGCTCAATTATGTAAGGGATGCCGGTGAAAATGGATGGAGATTACTTCATATGAAATGAACGAGGCTGTCTTTTCCACACGGTCTTCCCTGGAATAGCAAAGACAGTGTGCTCTCAGAAGGAACAATCACGTGTAGTCTTTGCAAGAGCCTGATGCGATAGTAAAGCTCTCAAGGAAGTGAGCCCTGTCATGGAAAGCAGCCGCTCCAGGATCTTGCAGTCGAGGGTCACATGCACTTCTTCAGTATTGGGTATTTCAATTGTATCTATGGAAATCTATGCTTCATTCCCAAGATGATAGAACTGGATTGGCTAGTATCCCAATAGCGCCTTAAACCCATGTCACAGTCTGTTGAATCCAGGGGAAGGAGATACTTTCATGGCACAAAATCCCCTCTTTGGAAAAATTTTTTCTTGCCATGCATCACACGAGCAGTGGTTTATGGGAGGCAAATATCAATAGGAAAGAGTGAAAGGGATGTGTCTCATACTTCCTGCAGCTGAAGCTACCCCTGGACCACCTGCTGTCATAGTCCTTCTTCATCCTTCACATCGCTGAGGTGGGGTCTGCCATGGGAAAGTCACTAACTGACTTGGGCATTCTTAGTTTCAATTCCCTTTTTTTTTTTTCAGAGAAAGTATTATAATTAGTTTAATTGTCAGCTTGACACAATCAAGACAATCCCCATCCAAACACTCATAAGCCAATCTGGAAAGGGAATATCCATGAGGAAGTATCTAAATCAAGTGAGCATCATGATGGGGAATTATCTTGATTATGGCAAATGAGGTAGGAAGATTTGCCCACTGTGAGCGATGCCATTCCTTAGGCAATGGCATTCTGAGCTATGTTAGTGGAGAAAGGGGGCAGTGCACAAGCCTGCATGCATGAATTCATTGCTGCCTTCTGACTATGAATGTAATGTACTCAGCTGCTTCAAATTCTTCCCACTGTGATTTTTCTACAATGATGGATGTAATGTGGAATTTTAAGTCAAATAAACCCTTTCCCCCTAATCTCCTTTTGTCAGTTTTTATTTAAAAAATCATAGTAACAGAAAAATGAATGAAGATAGAGTCCAAGATGAAATAGAACTTCTTGTCACATTTATTTTTAATTTGCCTTCTCTTTAGGCTACGTGGAGTTTCTCTGCCATTCAAAAGAGCAATGGAGATTTTAGAGTCACCTTTAATTTGGTGAAGCTGACCAACAGAGTTGCCTTTCAATTGCTCAGTAGTGAAGTAATGAAGAGGTTAGTTTTCACAGGTCCCAGTGTGTTCATTCTATAACCCTACCTTGAAACTCCAAATAAATCGAGGTAGAATGAAGCTGTATCAGGAAGAAATGAAGAGCCCAGTGTGTCTTATTCATTGAAAAGGAAGACTGTTTGAACAACCTAGCTGTGCAAGTTTAGGGAATCACACATACATGTCTGGCTACTTCCATGGAGGAAAAGCCACAAGCTCAGCATCTTACTCTTCACTATGAAAAGGGAAACAGTTACAGAATGAGGAGTTTTCCCCCATTCACTTATTACTGGAATGTTTCAGGTGCATGCATCTATTTATTTATTTATTTATTTATTTATTTATTTATTTATTTATTTTCTGTCCAGAACAAACAAGTGAGTGAGTGGCCTTCTTGCTTTGCAACATCCATAACACAGGCTTCCATCTTTGTGATTTGCTGCCTTAGTCAGCTTACCGTCACCATTCTATAATACCACTGGAAAATAATTTGAAGAGGATGAAAGATTTATTTTAGCCCACGGTTTTGAAGTTTTAGTTCAAGTCGTTATGATTTTGGTCCTGTGGTGAGGCAGAGAGACACACTAATGGAGGAGGCTGCTTACCTCAAGGTGGCCAGGAAGGAGGAGAGAGAGAGAGAGAGAGAGAGAGAGAGAGAGAGAGAGAGAGAGCAGATCTCCCAGTATCTTCTTTAAGAGCCCACCACCTCTAATGACCTTTTTCCCCCCCCTTTCAAATGTCTTATGAACTAGGGAATCAAACCTTTAGTGTAATGGGGAACACTAGGATCAAAACCATAGTAACATTTATAGTTCATTTCTGTTTGAGCCCTAATATGGAGCAGGTAAAACTAAATCAACTGACAACCATTTTATTTCCCAGTAGCATCTGTCAGGGAGAAGAGGACAGGGAGATATACTTGGAAGTGCTGGATTACAATTGTGGGGAGACACAATACTGATTAGTCTGTTGGGTGCCAGGTCACATACTGAGCATGTCACATGCACTATGATTGTTCCTGTCAAAATTCTTTTAGGTAGGTAAATTATCACTGCAGTCTACAGATGAGAAAACAGTAAAAAAAAAATGATTAAATAACTCACTCAAAGTCAAGTACTTACTAAGAGGTGAGCAGTGAAGAAACCCAGCTGGCTCCAATGCTTAACCTCTGTGTTTCACCATCACTCTGAATGGATCTTGTAGACCTCGAGATGACTGGCTTGCAGTCCAATTCAGTTTGTATGCAGATCCTGGTCCTTATTCTCTGTGCAAACCATGTTGGAGAGAGGCTACAAGAGGGAGCAGTAGGCAACAGGACAGGTTAACACTATCTTTCTAAAAAACAATGGAATACTTAGTTTTAGGTTCTATTTGGGCATATGTGTGTGTGCCTCTGTGTGTGTGCCTCTGTGTGTGTGCGTGTGCGTGTGCATGTGCGTGTGTGTGTGTGTGTGTGTGCGTGTGTATGCACATGTGTGTGCATGTATAAAAAAGATCACTTCAAGTTCACACCTTAAATGCTTTCCACCTTGCTTTTTTGGGGATAAAATCTTTCAGTGGCTTGGGATTTGCTGATTCGTGTAGTCAGGCTGGTCAGTAAGCCCCAGGGATCTGCTCGTCTCTGCCGTCTCAGCCTGGGATTAAAAGTGTGTAGCACTGTGCTCAGCTTTGTACGTGGGTACTAGAGACCCCGACTCAGATCCATACACATGTACAGCAAAAGCACTTGCTGACTGAGTAACCTCTCTTTCATGTGTGTGTTATGTCATAGGATGGCATTATTTGCATAATAGAAATTTTACAAGTTCTTGTCTTTAGGTGTGCTGTGAGATGATGGTAGCTTGAACAGGATTTGTTTGGGCATAGGTTTCTACTGTCATTCCAAGGTAACCAGGAGTGTGGACGGGATTGAGGGAGTTGGAAATGGACTTGTCTCCTCTGGCTTTATTCAACAAGACAATGAGTGATCTTTGTTTTGGGGAAAGGGGCCAAACAAAAAAACATCCAGCTTTAAAGGTTTTAAGTTATAAGTTTTTGAGAATTCACCCCCAGCTCTGGCAGGAGTTTGACAATTTCCTGTTTTCTGCTGACTGCCCTGTTATAAAAACCCAGAAGAGCTATTCTAAGCATCAGGGACAGATATTAAGTCAGTATGTTTAATAAAGAGACTGATGTGCGGTTGATGTGTTTTATAAGACCTGGATGGCTATTTTTTGAAAGAAGATGTGTGGCAGCTGGAAGGTGGAAGTCCACTGTGTATTGGGTCTAACTAAGAAATTTTTGGCCCAAAAGCCAACCTCCACATTTTCACAGCTACAACAGAAGAAAACTATACAAGCATTCACTTTAACCTGAAATCTATTTGATACATCATTAAACACCAGTGTCTCCTTGGCAAATTGTATCACTCACTTTGTTCTAGAAGGATCAGTTAGAATGTGCCTTTGTGTTACCAATTTCTTTAAGCTTTTAGTCTAAAGTTCAGGAAGTCATTAAGTGAGTAAGAACAGACTAAGAAAGTAAACACCGTTCTTCTTAGGTAGACAATGGATATTTGGGGTGTGCACTCAGAGCGCTCAGTATCCTTTCTTATAGCCTTGCTTTTCGCAAGATGAGGAAACAAGAAGCATAAATATTTTTAAATTCTGTGTACACCCAAAGTACCTGGTGCCGCAGATGACAGCGTTCTGATAGCAGAAGGTCCATCAACTCAAGTAGGAACTTAAAAGAAGCTGGGGTTTATTATAGAAGCCTGTGAACAGGATGTAGTTCAGGCTCCACATTGTATTTTACCGGGTGGAGAACCCAACAGAGCTCCTCTGCACCTCCTCTCCCCCTGACCCCCACCATGGATGGAATAGGTATTTGCAATCTCAGACAGAATGCACAAGGGCTTGGCAAATGTTCTGATGGTGTGATATTGTAGTCTGATAACTTGTCTTTCAGGGGCCAGTGAGTTGGACTTCTTGGGGGATTACCTATAAAGGTGTGGGGGTATATGTTTGTTGTCATTTATTCTAAGTAAAGGTAAGAATTTGAGTAAATTGGTTAATGAATGGTGAAGATTATAACCACTATGTGGACTTCTTCTTGCCTGGGATTTGGGGGTCACAGTGGCAGATCTGGTGCACTGTAAAGATGAGATAATATGATACTACCGTTCATTCATCTGTCCATCCATCCATCCATTCATTTATCCATCCATCCATTCATTTATCCATCCATCCATCCACTCACCCACCCATCCATCTATCTATCCATGCATTCATGCATTCATTCATTCATTCATTCACTCATCCACCCATGCATTTATTCATCCATCCATCCATCCATCCATCCATCCATCCATCCATCCATTCATCTTGTTTGTGAGAAATATGTATCAATATGAACTGGTTACTGTATTTGAGTCCAGAACTATAGCAGTGAATAGGCAAAAACAGTCCCTATTCTCAGAACTGTCATCCTCTAGTGCAGAAAACACATATCAAATGAATAGCGTTTTCAAAACTAAGATGTTTGAGTCATCTCACCTCATCACCGTTGTAAACAAGTCTATGGATGTAGACATGTTTGTTTGAGTCTCTGCTTTCATTTCTCTCAAATAACAAATATGTTTAAGTATATTTCTTGGTGTGACTGTGAACTATGAATTACAAGTGGACACTGAACGATAAAAGTAGCAGGGCTCACCCTTGTGCAGTTGGGAGTGGGAGGCCATGTAAGTGTGGGGTTGGTACTATTTTATAACTTAAATAAAAACTAAGACAAAGTGAGTTGAGCACCTATCTCTCTTTGCAGTGAGACTACAGTGTTACCAGCTGTCTTGTGTTTAGCATCCCTGATGGTCCTTGCCTTCAAACTATGACCCAAAGGACTCATCCTTCCTTTAGTTGCTCCCATTAGGCATTTTGTCACAACTGGAAAAATAACTAGTATACTCATCATGATATGTTGCTTTATTACAATCCTAAAATGTCACGTGACCAGTTTATAATGAACTGGACCATACCAATCTCTGAGCCAATGTGAACTTTTCTCTTTATATGTAAAAAAAAAACTATTATAATATTGGAAAGCTGAGCAGCGCAAGCAGCAACCATTCAGGATCAATGCTTTGGCTGACACTAAATCTCACCATTGTCAGATAAAATCTTCTGGTTAAACATGCCTTTGCCTCCACACGCATCTACCTTTGAAGTAAACTATATTATATATGGTAATATATAATATAGTATTATAGTAATAAGAAAATGGCTGCCCTATTATAGTTGAAGAAATACACATAGTTTACTTCAAAGGTGGATGCATGTGGAGGCAAAGTAAACTATGTGTATTTATTCAACCATAATAGGGCAGCCATTTTCTTATTACTATAATACTATATTGTACATTAAAATTGAAAAAGAGAGTCCTAACATTACCCAATTGGGGGCTGAAGTTATTTTGTATTAAAGGTATGTAGACTTTAAAGGAGTTATCCCATGACTTAAAACCCCCACACTGAAGCTGGGCTGAAACAAAGGCTGTGACAGAGGGGGCTTCATGGTGGAGGATGTCATAGTCATAACTTTTTGATCACTCAAGGCTCTGTTGATGGAAAGCCTGAGCCAGCATTTTTCTAGTGCCATCACTAAAGAGAGGAGATGTGTCCATGGAAATTTTGAGTCCATATTTGATTTGAAAAGCAGATAGAGAACTCAGGAGAGAAAGAGATGGAAATGAGGGGAAGGGAGATAGAGGAAGGATAAAGGAAAGGGGGAAGGAGGTAGGGAGAGAGAGAGAGAGAGAGAGAGAGAGAGAGAGAGAGAGAGAGAGAG
>JANHMN010000009.1:67069019-67084019 GCA_030674055.1 Rhabdomys pumilio
GAGAGAGAGAGAGAGAGAGAGAGAGAGAGAGAGAGAGAGAGAGAGAGAGAATCTGACTCTCCTACCCCTCCAGAGCTACTGACAATTTTGTTCTCTGGGCACACAAGATACAGCAAAGTGCACAACCAGTACATAAGCACAAATAGTTAATATGTGTGGTATCATTATGTCTTGGTTCACTGGCCGCTTAGAGGTGTTTTGTACATCTCTCTCAAAGGAGCTATCTCAGTGAAATGAGATTTTAATACAAGAAATCCATGCAGTGTACAGTTACACTCTCAAGATGTTCTGCCTTCCCCAGTGATGCTGGGCTTGTAACGCATTTGGAAATGAAATGTTTAGATACAAATGCAATTTGCCAGAGCAAAATGATTCCTCTCCATGATCCATCAAACACATGCACTTCAGGAAGCTGTTCTTCTCATGACACTCTCCTTTTCCCAGGAAAGTCCTACTCTTTGTTTAGTTTATCTCCCTCAACTATTACACAGGGAGCCTTGTGTAATTACTTTGTGCTCCAAAGGTGAACTGTTCTTGAAACTCTAGCACCAGTGGTTCTGTGGGTTCAGGACAGCTCACTGCAGCCTGCTCTTTGATTCCTTTGCCAGCTTTAGAGCAGCAGCTCACACATCGCCTCTTTGGAAACTGACTTTACTTGATTGACATGGGTAGTATCCTGAGTGGGAGGGAGGGAGACATCAGGGTGATTGCTGATTTCCAGTTTCCTTCTGTTTGACTGAAGGTCAAGACTAGGACTTCCTAGCCTGTCAAACTCTACACTGCCAGGTTATTAGCTACAGTAACACAGTGCCCCATGGCACTGCCCTTTGAGTACCTAGGCAGTCCTTATAGAGAGAGTATCTAAACCAATGCTTACATCCTGGGCTGGGAGGGAGACTCAAGGAGTCATGTAACCATGACTAGATCAGTGTTTCTCAACCTGTAAGTTAAGACTCCCTCAGGAATGGCATATTGGATATCCTGTGTATCGAATATTTACATTACAATTCATAATAGTAACAAAATTACAGTTTTGAAGGAGCTATAAAAACAATTTTATGGTTGGAGTGTCACAACAACATGAGAAACTATATTACAGGGTCACAGTCTTAGGAAGGTTGAGAATCACTACTTTAGATGTTAACAATGTATCTGCTTGTCTCCCCAGAAGCTTGGTGGAGACCTGGGAATCTATGACTCTTCATTTAATTTCTGTGTTCCCAGAACTGCCTATTCCAAACCAAATCAAAGTGTCTGTGAGTGTGCAATATGGTGTGGTTTGTTTGTATGTGTGTGAGATATGATGTGGTTTGTGAGATGTGAAGGTGTAAGTTTGTGTGTGTGTGCATGTATGTATGTGAATTTGTATATGTGTCTGTACATGTATGTAAAGTGTATGTGCATATTTGTGTATGTGTATGTATGCATTCATGTGTGTGTGTGTGTGTGTGTGTGTGTGTGTGTGTGCGTGCATATTGGGGTTATTGCATGAAGAACTTTGTGTCTCTGAGGAGCAGGTCCTGGTTGACCATTCTGGAGTCGTGTCCTGATCTTTTCTGCCATTTGGTTGCCTTATGTGTTACAGAGTTGGTCTAATATGGCTTCTGGTCAGGTTTTTTTTTAATTGGATATTTTATTTATTTACATTTCATATGCCATACCCTTTCTCCATTTCCTCTCCCTAGAAACCCCGTATCCCATCCCAACTCCTCCTTTTTGCTTTTATACCATTTTAATTACATGCAAGTATTAAGGTCAGTTCTAGGTTGAGGAACTAGCAATACAATAGAAGCAAATAGTCAAGGAACAAGCAAGACAATAAACACAAATAGTCAAAGAAAAAGCAAGGCACTAAACAAAATTCCGTGAACACTCCCTGACATTAAGCTAGAACAAAGAAATAATTTCAGGCAGGAATCTAAATCTTATGCTAGAACACAGAAGTAGACTTCAGACATGAAAATGACTTTGGGCTAGGACAGGGAAGTTGGCTCAGATATTTTGGTCATCCTGGTCAGGTTTTTAAATCAGTAAATGTTAGAGGAAAATAGCTAAAATTTAGGGTTCAAAGGAGGAATTTAAGGCAAAGAAAATCATTTATTTTGTTTCCAGTTTTTTTTTCTCAGTGATTAGTAACCAAAGACACAAAGAGAAATGTAACTATAGCCTGGTAGACCCCAAGCTGGTGGGATCTGTCTGCCAGTAAGTAGCCAAGGATACCCTCATCAGAGTCAGGTTCAGAATATGTGTCTCCCCTTGAGAACTCCTGTGCTGGTGAAGAGAACTATCTCCTGTATGAGAGCACCAGTCACTCATAGAGTGACAGAGTTCCCACCTAACAAAAATCCATTTAATATCCTAGATGATTAGTTTAGAGACAGCCACAAATCTGTTCCCAGAAACTGCCTTCTCAGACAGCTGGGCTGGCTTCTCCTCCCAGATGATGCGCTGTGGCCAGAAACTCCTTCTCCTTATTTGTAATGTTTTAGCTTGAATGCAGTCATTGATATTTTCTTTAAGAATTACCATTTCTTTTCTTGCCTGTGTACATAATTTTCTTCCTTTGACACATACTAATCTATTATAACCAGAGTCCTGAACTCTGCTCAGAATAACTTCTTCCTAAGACTAAGGGAGAAAATCAGTAGGCTTCTCCACCCTTCTCCTGACTCTTGTTTCCCAGTGTGTATTCTGGCATCTTCAGAATCTCTTATCCTGTGTCACATACTTAAATCCTGATTTTCCTATTGGTTTCCTATAACGACAAGCACATATGACCTCTTTGGAAAGTTCTAGAGACAAGCATATAACACTCAAGCAGAACCATATAACACTCAAGGGATTTAGGTTAGTACATGCAGAAGGACTTTTTCAAACTTACACAACTAGTAAATGAAGTAGGAACCGGAAGTCCAGAAGTTTGTCTTTATCATGGCTCTCTCTCTCTCTCTGTGTGTGTGTGTGTGTGTGTGTGTGTGTGTGTGTGCTATCATATAATATCAGAGGTGACATCACTAGAATTACAGGCATTTGGAGATAGTCTCACTGTGACTTTGGACATGGAAATAGTCTCTGCCTCAGTTTCTCCATTTCTCTGCTTCAGTTCCTACACACATATGTAAAATGACTAATATAACACACATTAAATATTTGGCATTTTATTATGTTCTTAATCTTTTCTTTCAAGTAGATTTTTTTTTGTTTCATAAATTAAACATTTATTATATTTCATTAACCTACTTAACTCTATTAAAACATTGATTATGATTTTTGGAACTGTAATGAACTCATATGAATCAAAACTTAAACTGCCAAGACATTCATCTTGCAAACCCTCCTCATTCTTCTTTCTTAACATCTTGTCTTCTATCCAGACAGTTTCTTAACAAACACAGGAAAACACAAATATTTGTTCCTCTAAATGAAATGTTTCCATCATCACTTTGTATAGCAATCTGCATCTTTCCTTTGCTGGTACTGCCTTGAAGACATCTCCATGTTCCTACCTATGACACATTCTCAGACTTTTTCTTTGTTTAATTTTCTGGTTGTATCATGCATCACTGAAGGAGGAGGCTGTAACTTAATACTCCTCTGATGGATGCTTAAACTGTTTTCAATTTTGCCCTATAGAGATACATGGATGACCTTGCTCATATATTACATGTGTTTGTCTCTAAGACAAATTGAATGATGTCATTCATGTGTTTCCTTCTAATTTTGATAAATGCTATTATCTAAGTCATCTTCCATAGCTCATACTAGTTTATATTCCTAACCACAGTCAATGAGAGCCCAAAGGGGGCTCTGCCCACAGTCTCATCTACCTAGTGACAATGATATTACTATTTTTTTATTTTTAACATTTTTATTTTTTGAAATTAAAGCATTATTACATTTTTTTACATTAACTTTCTTCCTTTCAACCCCTCACATGCATTCTCTTGATCTCTCTTAAATTAATGAACTCTTTTTTATTTGTTATTGTTGCATTTGTGTAAATATGTGTATAAAACCTGCTCAGTGTGTACAATGGTATTTACATACATATATATGATTTCAGGACTATTTTATCAGACAACCAGTTGGAGGTTCTCATCTTCAAAAAACTTTCTCCTACTTTCAGCATTCCTCAATTACCTATAGTTCTTTGTCTAGAGTTAAGGCCTCCATAATAGTTCCTCCTTCAGTTAGCACACCCTGTTGGTACTGCTCTTGTTCATATTTTGTTTAGGCAGTTGTTATGATGAGACAATTTCTCTGGAATTTCTAGGAGATGCAATCTCGTGGCAAACCTCTCGTGCCTTTAGGTCTTACAGTATTTCTGCTCTCTCTTTGTCAGTGATCCCTGAACTGTGGATGCAGGAGTTGTGTTGTAGCTGTATCAGTTTAGGACTGGAAAGAAACTATAATGTGCTCTCTGCATTTTTTTTTCTTTTCCTTTTTTTGCTGTTTTTTACAGATGCCATCCCCTTTCCCCATTTCCCCCTCCCTAGAACCCCCTATCCCATTCCCCTTCCTTGTTTTTGCTTTTATACCATTTTGATTACATGCATGTATTAAGGTCAGTTCTAGGTTGAGAGTCTAGCAATACAATAGATGCAAATAGTCAAGGAACAAGCAATACAATAAACACAAATAGTCAAAGAAAAAGCAAGGCATTAAACCCAATTTCCTGAACACTCCTGTGATCACTGTTTCCAAGGGCTTATAAGCATGACCAAAGTATCTGAGCCTACTTCCCTGTCCTAGCCCATGGTCATTTTCATGTCTGAAGCCTACTTCCTTGTTTTAGCCTAAAATTTAGATTCCTGTCTGAAATCACTTCTTTGTTCTAGCCTAAGATTTAGATTTCTACCTGAAATTACTTTTTTGCTTTAGCTTAATGTCAGATTCCTGCCTGAAGCCTATTTCCTTGTCCTTGGCCCATGTCAGATTCTTGCCAAGCAGTCACAAAGGCTTGTGACTCTCCCCCTTTTTATTTCATTAACAAGACTGAGCCTCTTAGGTCATTCTGACAAGAATGCCTTCCTTACCCATCATGGAATATGCATTATCAAAAGGAATGCACTTCTGCTTAGGTTGGTAAGGCTCTGTGCAGAAACTTATCCATCAGAACTCTGTCTGGGGGTCCGTTTTCAGGTTCAAGCCATGTACTTGGCTATTAACATGTTGATGTTATTGAAGAAAAGCTTTAACACAATGGGCAGGAATAAAAGTATTCTCAGGAATAAAAGTATTCCCAGGACAAAAAGAGCTAGCATGATCAAGCTATATATGCCATTTTTGAAGCTTGACCAAAATAAAAATACTGACCTCAGGCCATGGGTAATTTTATCTGCAGTATCTATCACATTAACACTCAGCAGAGCAGCATTTTGAAATTCATAAGCTTCCTATGTATTGTTAAAACATCTGAGAAGTATTAGAATTGTGCCAAACACACTTCATGTGTCATTAAACTTCTTCCTAATTATAATGACTACCACTGTAAATTCTAAAACTAACATGAATCCAGTGGTATTTGGCATGACACTCAGGATGGTTCCTTATTCTGAGCCTCCTTTCAGTAATTTGAATAGGATAAAGAGCAACAGTCCATTCTTCTAGATGCCTATCTAAATCCTCTGGTATATTCAACACATTAGTAGCATTTTTTTTTTTTTTTTTGCTAAATGATTAACAAAAATAGCTGTCTTAACTTCTTGTGTCACAGCAATTGCATAAGCAGTGGTGCTAGCAATTAATGTAATTAAAGCTATTATATCAGCAATAGTCAAGCCTACTACCCTCTTGCTTCTGCTTAAAGCCTGACTCATTTCTTCCAGTACTTGCAAGCTATTTTTAGAATACCAAGATTCTGTGATACTCAGGGCACTAAAAGAAAAGCTGGTTGATAGACCTCCATAACTGACATGCTGGATTTCAAAACACAAACACAATTAAAAGGTGTCCAATCAATGCAACTTACATTAAATACTGTAGAAGAAACAAACGTATTTTAACTTGACAATTAAAAGAGCCTTAACCCATGTGCTCAAACCTGTTTGAAATCCAGATCCTGTCCCAACTTTATCTCTTGCTAACATAACATCATAAAGAACTGCAGCTAATTTCCATATATGTCTCTGAAAATGTCCAGAACCAGACTTCAAAATGAAGTTATTGGAAATAACTGTTATTTCCAATATTGGATTGATTTCTAGACCAGTCCATGATTGAGTCTGAATAACTGGTCACATTTAATAACAATACAAGAGGCATTATGAGTTCTCCTTTTGATTCTCTATTCCACAAGGTCTAAAAACTTGAGGCAAAGCACCTTGTCTCATTAGG
This sequence comes from Rhabdomys pumilio, assembly GCA_030674055.1. Lineage (NCBI taxonomy): Eukaryota > Metazoa > Chordata > Mammalia > Rodentia > Muridae > Rhabdomys > Rhabdomys pumilio. The sequence goes on from JANHMN010000009.1 coordinate 67,075,356, forward strand.
GGTATAGGTAAGCAATGGTGGGGCAGGAACATATGTCTAATACAGCATCCCAGTCACCATTGTCAGGGCACTCAGCAAGCTCACAGGTCAGCATCATTCTTTGTCCTAGCATCAGCATGTCTCATCCATCACTCTGGCAGCCACCATGCTCCTTCAGCATCCTGTAGAAAAAAAAACACAAACATGCCTTCTTCCCCATCTTTAATACCTGATCGGGAACATGCCTTATGCCAGTAAGTGTATCCTTTCCTTTCACCTATGCATAAGTATGCCTAGTTGTAGAGCACCATAGACACTCAGTAGGAAGTTCCTTGGTGTCCAATTTAAAAAACAAAACAAAAAACCTTTAAAATAAAAAATAAAAAAAGTACAATTTAAATAAATTTGTGGTGTACAGGGGTATATCTCCCTCTTTTTGATTTTATGAAGGTATTGTTTTAAAGTTCCATGGGCCCACTCCACAGTCTCTTGTCCTTGACAATCATAAGGAATCTCTGTAATATGGGTTAAATTGCTGCTAAAGAGTCTCAAATGTTCACCTGCCATAACCAGTTCCATTATTTGTTTGTTTTTGTTTTTCTTTTTTTTTTTATTACTGGGTACTTTACTTATCTACATTTCAGATGTTATCCCCTTTCCCCATTCCCCACCCCCAGAAACCCCTTAACCCATCCTTCCTCCTCCTATTTCTATGAAGGTGTGCCCCAACCCACCCACCCACTCTCACCTCCCCTCTTTCAAATTTCCCCTCACTGCAGAAGTTGTTACATTTTGAATTAAATTAGAGAGGTGGATATATTTTTGGGTGGTGGGTTTTCTTATAGTCACTTGTTTAATTCCTATTTTGTCATTCAGAACCTTGTTTGGCTCTTCAAATTCCTCCCATATATTGATTTATTGTTCACTTTTAGAAATGCTGTTCTATTCTGTCTAATGTTGAGGATCTTGTATCACCCACTCTCTACATTATTGGTGTATTGCATAGGAAAGCTACTGGTCTCTGCATCTAATTCTGTCCTTTACAACCTTATCAAATTCTTTCATGAATGTGAATTCCTTTTCACTTGGCTTGGTTGGATTTTATAGATACACAGTCATGTCTGCCAAAGTGGTGAATATACTTTCATCTTTCCATTCTTACCCATCTCCTATGTGCCTCCATTGGCCAGCAATGTATCACAACATTAAATAATACTGGTGAAACTGTTTTTTTTTTTTTTTTTAATTCTGCAGATCAGGAAATACTTCTAGTATTTTCCATTTTCATATGGCACTAGACACTGAGTTTTTTCTCCACATTTTATTTTCCTTTGATATGTATGTAGGAAAGGTTTTCCTTCCTGCCAGTCTTCTCCAGTACCATTTTTATCACTGCAGTAGGGCCAGGTTCTGGCGTGGCTTGAGTCCCAGAGTCCTGACGGTGGGACGTGAGGAGACTAAGAACGAAAGACACTATAGAGTCAACAGAAACATGAACACAAAAGCTGGGATGATGTGGTCTGAGCTCTCTGGTGGAGATGCTGTGGTGCCACAGAAGTTCAGTGTGTATGTTACACACAGCTGAGCCGGGAGGCAGGGTTACTGTATATGCTGAACAAGGAGGCAGGCTTAGCTAACCCCAGTAGTCTCTGTGGGTGAGTAGTCTTTAGACTGTAAACCTCTTCCAGTGGGGTTTACTGGGTGCTGTGGACATTTCCTAAACACACTGCCAACATTCAGACTCTTACCTGAGGGAGGCTTTGCCATCCCTCTGAGCCTCACTGGGGAAGACTTTTGTTTCTGAAACTCTTTCCTACATTCTCTTTCTTGTTCTGTTTTTAATAAATACTCTAGTTTCCATGAGGCTGAAGAATCATGGTCCTTGTTAGCAATACACATCCACTCAGGAACCTCCCTTACTCCCTACACAGTGATTTAAGTGGTCAGTGGTGGCACGCACGCCTTTAATCCCAGCTCTTGGAAGGCAGAGGCAGGCGGATTTCTGAGTTCGAGGCCAGCCTGGTCTACAGAGTGAGCTCCAGGACAGCCAAGACTACACAGAGAAACCCTGTCTCGAAAAACCAAAAAAAAAAAAAAAAAAACCAAATAAGTGATAAAATAGCTTTGTAATATCTCACTTGCTCATTTAATGATACTCTTAAAATCTACAATTATAAATTTTATCCATATATTTTATATTATGAAAATACCCTGAAACATTACCACTTTCTGAAATAAATCCAATTTATTCATAATATATGGTTGTTAATGATGTTATTAATTTCTTCTTGTTTTAACATTTTGTTTGTTATCCCTACCTTTTACTGTTGCCAATCTCTAATGTAGAATTTCTGAATCTAGCACAATGACAAACACATATTTGTGTACTGTCAGATTTTTTTTTTTTTAGTGAGTGTTATGCTCAAGTCATATAATGAATTTCAACAGTTTCAGACTCATTTAGGATGTATTACATGCGGGGTTTTCAGAAACTCTTTTTTATCTCTTGTTTCTAGAACTATTTCCCACATACTATTTCATATTCTGTTTCATGAATGTACATTTTATTAACTCTATTTTTGGTGATGTAGCAATCGTTATTTTAAATCATTCTATCTAAGATACAACTTTTAGATTTATTCATTTTTCTGTTGTTTGTTTCTTTCTCTCTAAACTCTATGAATTCAACTTTCATGTTTACTGATTTACATACTTGCCTTCTTTTTTTGGAGGGAGATGACCCTGTTCTTTTCCTAACTTGGAAAGCTGAAGATTGAATATTTATTTGTGTTATTTTTCACTGTCTTGCTTGTGTCTATTGAGTTATCAATTTATAGTAACTTAGGGGCCCAGGTCTTGAAGGCATGTTGTTTGTGACAAGTGTGTGTTCCCTGCCATTTCAGTCCTTGCCATCACCCATGGAGTATTTCACAGTGGCAGGCATAGGGTGCCCTCTAGACAGTTATTTAAATCAATAGATTTAGAGTCAACAGGCCCCCGGCAGAGGAGAGCATCCCTTATGTTGCCCTCTACCCTGAAGTACGCCTTAATTGCATCATGTTTATCAGGCTGCCTGTGGGCTTTGCTTCAGGAGAAGCACTGGAGAGCTTCAGCCAAACAATTCCCTCCCCACCCGAGAGTCCCAAAGATTGGCTGCCTAATTTTTCAACAAAAACATATTTTGATAAGCTGTTTGAGCTGGCACCAATGTTTTCAGAGTCCTTGCCCAGGGGCACCAGGCTCATGCCCATCTGCAGGTCTGTGCAGTCATAACAACACTGCTGTTTTGAGCATAGTTTGGAAGATTCTGGTGCTCTTTAGACAATGTTCTTTGTTTGTTTGTTTGTGCTACCCTCTCAGGTTTTCAGAGAAGCAAGAAGAACAACAGGGGCTCAGGGAGAAGCTGGAATCCACAGTTTCTCAAAGGTTTTCAATCTCCTGCCAGTGGCAGTGAAGACTGAGTTGAGTGTGGTATGTAATCTCTTCCACACTGATTATTTTGGTTTGATGTAATATATGTATATATATTTGCATATATGTATGTATATGCAAATATATTTGGCTTTAAGGTAATAATGTACATAGATTTTGTTTTCTAACTTGCAGTTTATAAGTAATAAAACCTGAAAACTACATAGTTGTTTGATTCTTCAACTGAAGAATCATAACTCAAAACAATCCCATGCCTCTGCTTCAGTTCCTGCTTCCAGGTTGCTGCCTTGACTTCCTGGTCTGACTTCCCTAGATGATGGACTCTATATATTATAAGATGAAATAAACCATTTCTTCCCAAGTTGTTTTTGGCCAGTGGTTGGTTTTCTTTTTTACACAGCAACAGAGAAGCAAGTAAGAAAAATTTCCACCCATCACCTAGTTGCCATTTTATTGAAAATATTTGAGATCTCTGAAAATTTTAAGCAGATGACACATTACTCTTGATTGTGGTCTCTGATGACTTTTCTTATGAGGACATGAATCTTGTTCTGAAGACTCGGCTCTCAGTGCCTCATCGGCTCAGGGTGCTTTTGGCTAATAGGTATCACACTGGGAACCAGAGTTTTTACAATTTCCTGGGAGACCTAACTACTCAGTGCATAACCTTGCCCCCGATGGGGTGAGAGGAAGCAACAGAACCCAAATAGCTTTCCCCTACCTTAATCACACCACAGGTATGGAGCCTTCTGGAAATCCAGACACAAATCCTGAGGCTTAGATCTCTGTTCCGATGCCCATACCATTTCTTCTGTTGGGGAATTTGTCAACTGAAGCTTCCTCATGGCTGTGAATAAGGCCCTTTCCAGTGCCTAACTTCTGAGACTTCAGATAATACAAGAAAAAAATCCCCAGAGGTAAGGCAGATATTCTAGCATTTTCTCCAATGTCATTGTGTTTAGGCAGAGAAAACAGTCTGGAATATGTGACAGATGGGGCTGGAGATGTATCTCAGTGGCTTAGGACACTTGTTGCTCTTACAGATAACGTGGGTTCAGTTCCCAGCACCCATGTGGTGGCTCACAACCCCTTGTAACTCCTGTGTTAGGGGGTCCGTAGGCCTCTTCCAACCTCAGAAGGCACCACATGGTACACATATACATAGGAAACTCATATATGTAAAATAAAATGAGTAAATGTAAAATAAAAATTTTGAAAATATGTGACAGGTTTCTGTAATATTGGGAAACTCCACTAGGTTAATTTCACTATTTTTCAAGTTAATCCAACTCTGTAGTCAAGGTTAGCCTCAAATACATAATCCTCTTGTTTTAGCCTCCTGAGTACTGGGGTTAGTAGACTATTTGAATGTCTAGGAAAAAAAACATAACTGCCAGCTCCATGTAAGTTATCTTGTGGGGTGGAGCCTCAGTAGATCCTTGGTCCTTGAACATCAACATTTTTCCAAGGAGGCAGAGAGTCTGTTGGGGAAAAAGACAACAGCCTGTTCTGTAGGGACAGAAGCTGCTAACTGACAGGTGTTATTCATGGTGCACCCTGAAGATGCCTGGCATTTACCTTCTCCTTAGCTGAATAAAATGAGACTGAGATTGCCCCCAAATGGGCCATGTTCTTCTTGGAGTCCTGCTCAGTGGACAGTAGTGCATAAAAACTCATCGCAGGTTTGTTCACTGAGCCCTATTGAACTGTGGCGATCACAAAACTTCTTTCCAGACAGAGCTCAGAGAGGAGAGACGAACGTATACCAATTCTGTTTCAATTAGTCAGTAAGCCTGGTCAACGAGAGAGATGCCTACAGATTTTAATTGGTCTCAGGGGAAGAGAACAGAATGTTCTGTGGTGTCCTTGTTCACCCTGACATTGCATTATCTGGGCCACAGGGCAGCTGCAATCTTTCCCTGGGGGCTCAGGATGTCTGCCTAGAAATAAATGTAAAATTCAGCTTTAACCTTTTTACCACCATGTTACTTCAACACAGATATTCTTCAGTGTAGTTAGATGGAGAGACATGAAGTCTGTCTCATTCCTAAGTGGGTCAGTCTGATTCCTAGAGTACACACCCTACAGGATATCACTGTTGAGGGACATACAGTTTGTTGGGGGACAGGTAATTTGTATTCAGGCAGAATGATCAGCAGTGGCTTAGATGAAGTTTGGGCCTATTCCCTCATACTAATATCATCTGTCATCCCAGAAAAACCAATGGTTTTGCTTCTCAGTGTCTTGAGTATCTTTATCAATAAAATAATAGTAACTTTTTTTTTTCAGAAGGTAACTGGAGATCATAAAACTCATGACTCAAATCCTTCCCTTTTCTAGGGTGTGGAAGGGTCTCATCATCAAATGACATTGTTTATGTCAAAGACTGCTTTTCTCCCCAAATTTCAGTGTGGTAAGCTCACAGGCATTGTTAGCATCAGCTAGCTTTGCTAAGACAACACAAAAGTGCACTTCTTTACAGCCTGATACAAGTCAGACAGCTTTCCTTGTCATCTCAGAGGCCTTGAGTATTAGCCACCGTGAAGGGAGGGGACTGGTGGGTAATGGAGTTGAGATCACACCCTCCTTTATCACACCAGACAGGAAATAACACACAGGACCTCCTTCATACACGTGCTCAGGAACCAGAATGAATCTCATGACCCTATCATGAACTTGGGAACATGAGAGGGCTTGTAGAGCATTTAGGGGACGGGTGTTGATGTTATATGTTCCACGAGTTCCTGTTTATCTTCATAGGCCCAAGCCATGCGGGGCTTAAAACTGAATTAAGGTTTATTTAACAAACCTACCAAGTCCTGTCAACTAGGGAGTCAAAGGTCAATATGATTCAGGTACACTGTTGGTCTTCACTGTGTGTGCGTGTGTACGCATGTGCGTGTGCGTGTGCATGCTGGGGCAGAATCTCTCTCTATAGTCCGGTATAGCCTGCAACTCACTAAGTAGCCCAAGCAGGCCTCAAATTTGCAATCCTCTGTGTGATATGAGGAGGAAAAGAGGCAAGCAGGTAAATTATCAGGCAATGCACTGTGACTGAGGTGTGATTGGAGTTCATGGAAGACAGAGGCAGGGCATGGGCTCTGGAAGTCATTCCGACTCCACAGCTTTACAAGAGCACAGACTTGAGAGGATGAAGGAATGGACTAGGAGTGCCAGAGGTGGTGTCTGGGTAAAGGGGTTCTACAGGACAGAAATGAGAATGGAGCCATGTCCCCCAGCTTCTGAATTAACCTGGGCTTCTTAAATTAAAAAAAAAAAAAAAAGAGTCAGGAAATACTGAAACTCCCATTCCACAGCAACCCAAATGAAACAAAGGTTTGAAAGGCTGAGGAAGGAAGATCACAAAGTAAATTTCAGGTTATACTGGGCTATATAGTGAGATTCTGCCTCAAGGAAAGAAGCCATTGCGAGCACACACACACACACACACACACACACACACATGCACGCACGCACGCACGCACGCACGCACGCACGCACGCGCACACATGCATGCACCAAAAAAAAAAAAAAAGAATAAAGACTTAAAATGGAGGAAACAAAAGTATTCATAAATCTGGGGAGGTTCAATAAAAGTATAGGTGTTTATTAAGTTATTTTGCCAGAAAATCACTGAGGAAATATGTCCTAAGGGGAGAAGTTCCATCTTACTTGTTATTCATATACACATCACCACTGATGATTGACATTTGGCCTAAAATTTGGGTTCTGTACTCAGAAGTATAATTTCCAAAGACTAAGACAAACAGTAGAATCTCTTTCTTGGTGTATGGTCCCAGAACCTTGTGTATTTGAATGTGCTTGTGTGTGTGTGTGTGTGTGTGTATGTATGTATATGTGTGTGTGTGTGTGTGTGTGTGTGTGTGTGTGTGTGTGTGAATGTGTATTAGTGTGTATATGTGCATGTGTGTGGCATGTGCCTGTATGTCTATGTGCATCCATGTGTACATGTGTGTATGTGTGTATATTAATGTGTATGAATGTGTGTGCATGTGCCTGTATGTGTATGTGCATGCATGTGTGCATGCATGTGTGCATGCATGTGTGTGTGTGTGTGTGTGTGTGTGTGTGTGTGTGTGTGATTCTGGGGATGGCATTTGGGTTAGTTATTTTTCGCATTGCTATGAAAAAATACCTGTATGGTGTAAGGTAGGTGTTTATGCATATGTGGAATCCATAGGTTGATTAGGTGTGTTTCCCTCAACCTCTCTCAACCTTGTTATTGAGACAGGATCTCCAGCTAAATCTCGTATCAGTAATTCAGTTAGTCTAGTAACTAAGAGTATATACTGCTCTTGCAGAGGGTCTGAGTTCAGTTCTCAGTACCCACATCAACCAGCTCTCTAGCTCCATGATCTGAAGCCTCTAGACTTCTCAGGCATCAGACACTCATGTGTGTACACATATATGCAGGCACACATATAATAAAATAATAAGCTGCCCTTCTAGAATGGTATTTCTTAATTATATTTTGCATACTGGAATCACATGGAGAGTTAAAAAAACATACCTACTTATTCGCCTTCTAGAGAGAGAAAGAGTGAGCATGGGGAATGTTGGATGGAAGGGGAGGTGGGAAAGATCTGGGAGCAGTTGGGTGAATGGGAAACCATGATCAGAATATATTATGTGTGAATTTTTTAAACATATGAGGAAAAGAAGCATACCAATGTGCAGTTTCTCCCAGAAGCATTAGCATTCAAATTTACTTGGTGTATGGCACAGGTAAGACATGAAGATGATTTCAAGTGTCCCAGAAGAATCTAATCCTCAACCAAAGTTGAAAAAGTACTCTTCTCAAGTGTGGACTCTCTAGCAAATCTCCTTCTTAAACAAATGCTTTTCTGAGGGCTTTTGTGTTAATGCTGTCATTCTGTGACTTCAAATACTCACTTTTGCAACGGTATGTCAAGTTATTTTTTCATTTGTGTCTTTTAAAATTTATTCTTCTCTCATACATTAACATCCTGACCAAAGTTTCCCCTCTCTCCACTCCTCCTACTAACTCCCAACCTTCCTACCTCCCCTCTCCCCAAGATTTACTACTCTGTTTCTTTTCAGAAAAGAGCCGACATCCCAGGGCTATCAACTGAACAGAGCATAACAAGTTATAATGATACCAGACATAAACCCATATTTCAAGGCTGCACAAGCTAACCCAGTAGGAGGCAAAGGATCCCAGGAGCAGACAAAAGAGTCAGAGAGTGCCCCAACCCCACTGTTAGTGGTCCC
>JANHMN010000009.1:67089019-67092691 GCA_030674055.1 Rhabdomys pumilio
AGGAATGGAGGTACTCAGAGAAAAGCCAGACATCTCCAAATGTGAGACTGGGCCCAGAGAGTCACTCCCCTTTCCCTTGTAAGATTGACATCTGTCCTGTTCACTCTGGCAGTCTTTCATTAGCCACTACTTGTAATAATCTGTGTGTACTCCTCTCTCTCTCTCTCTCTCTCTCTCTCTCTCTCTCTCTCCCCTTCACACCACTGTCTCCCACAGCCTTTGTATGATTAAGGGCTCAGGTTAGAGCTGAAAGTTTTATGCTAAGGAACAGGCGTCAGCAGGAGGTCACAGGCACCAGGCATGGAGGCCACTTATCCCAGTGTTCTGTCAGGTAGTAGCCTGAAGGTGGACATTTTCATCATTCTGATCTCTAGTGTTACTTGTAAATGGCAAAGATATCCCAGCTCAGAGGTTGGGGAGTGGAAAGCAGGAACTCCTGGACCTTAGATGAACGATACATTAGGATGTGTTTTGGTAAACATGGCTTTGACTTTGTAAAAACAAAAATATGGAAAGTCTCTTTTCTTATTTCCTTTTCAACCATTCCACTCATTTTAATCATACATACTCCTGTATATTCTGGACAGTTTATTGATCCAGTACAAAGTAGGTATAAATTACTTATCTTACAGCTGGGTAGATGCTGACTATAGTCAACAGATGATTGGTAATAGAATGTGACTTAAGAGATTATCTGATTTTCTGCCAAGGACCCTTCTAGAACAGAAAACATATCTAAAACCACTTTTACACATGTACACTCACATCAGGGAGGCATGGTTTGATTTGTGCACATAATATTCTGATATGGGAGCGAGAAAACCTGGGTTCCAGGTCAACCCCAACTAACTCTGAAGTGAGCCATTTTTCTCAACTGCAACAGAAGTAAAATGTAATCACCTTCCAAAGATGACTTCTAACATTTCTCTAAGAACCACATTTCCAAAAGTCTGAATTCCTACAACTAAGAAAATTGTCTCAGAACAACAAAGACCATAGTTTCGGGTTGTAGCTGTCTTTCCAGGTGCTAGCTGACTGCCTCTGGAAAGGGCATGGCAGTATTGTCTAGGTTCCTCTCTGTAAGCAGTTATCACAGAAAGTAACCCCAAATATCCTATTTGAACATGACCTTGGGTCCCCAAATACCCCCATGACATCACTTCTTTACTAGCTGCCCAGGGAGATAACCCAGAAGTGGAAACATAGTTTGGCATTAAGTCTGACATTTCACTGCCTGATGTTCTGCTCTAATGACCTGCTATCTGATGTTTTCCTACCTGGGTAGGTCACCCATTAACTTTCACTAAAATACTGGTACAACAGAATGAATCACACTGGCCTTGGGTCACCTACTTAAGTGCATAATTGTAGAGGAAATGGTACTCAAATAACAGGGTAGAAAGGAAAGGAACAAGAGGCAGTGTCTAGGGAGGTTTCAATCAATGTAGTGAGATGACCAACAGGAGGACAGGATGGGCTGAGGATAAAGGAAGCATGCCTGATAAGGACTAACAATTACCTCCAATGATGGCTATGGAATTTCGATTGCATCAGAGGATGGGATGCATATCAGCAATGGCTCTGGTCGAATGTGGAGGAGATTGCTGAAGATGTCCTCAGTAGGTGCCAGTGCTTCCTGACAGAGAAAATGACCTATCTTTTGGCGTGCTTACCAGGTGCCAGATACACTTTCTGGACCGCATGCCTTTGAAATTGCAAACAATGCTGCTGCATGTGAGAACCCCCGGGCTTCAAGAGTTATCACTTTCCATGATAGCCACTCAGTAACACATGACTCTCCCTCATTAGAAGGAGCCCTAGAATACAATGCCTATAGTTTACTCAGAAGTGCATGCTCCGGGCATGCATGACGTATGACCTAGTACATCCTCAATGAAGGTCTCTTAAGTGAATAAAAATTTAATTAATTTTGCTTTTTTTTTTTTTGCAAATTCAGCCCATTAGAAGTCACATCCATATCCAAATTTTATTGTAAAGTGACAAGACCCCTTTAAAGGAGGTTTCCAACATAATTTATAAAGTATTGCTTATAATACTTGAAAACTATCCAACTAAGCAAAGCCAAACAGAAGGCGTAAAGGAGATATGATTTCTGTTCATTTGGAATAAATGAAAGAAATAGATCACTACGGAGTTTCAGAGTGTCATGAGCTTGGGCATGTTTTAAATACTCTGTCTAAAATATATGCAAAATATGTTTACAATTTATCCTATAAATGCAAAAGCAGAATAGAGAAGCCTGAAGTCTCATTTTAGTTTTTCATTTATCTTTTTCTGAAAGAACAAAAGAAAATAATGGAATCCATATTGACTTGACAAAGACAAGCTGCAAATGTATTCTGTCACCACCACCTCACGCCACCCCGACCCCAAACACATTCCAACATGTGTCATCTGGACCTTTGAGAACCCAAAGCTACAAAGATTCTACTTGAGTGAGTCATTTTCCCCTTATCTAACTTATAACACTAAATAAAGATTTTGTAAACATAAGTAATTACAATTGTATTTTGCATCTACCATCTCTACTGAAATCACAAGGTCTTCTGTTGCCCATGGAAGCAGACCACAGCAGGCTTCTATGCCATACAACTGAATTATTCTCCTCCAACTATGTATGAAACAGGTATGCTGTCATCAACATAAATATCCTGACAAGTTGTCCTGATAAGAAACATGGGCTGGAGACAGTGTAACAAACACTTTGAAGACTTGAAGTTCTGTCTTAGATTAAGGTTTACTAGCGGTAATATATTGGGGAAAATATTTAACTTCTCTAAGTTTTGGTTCCATTTTTTGTAAGGGATATACTCGTAGCTATTTCTACTTCTTGTGATAAAAATCATATTGGGTAAGATAATGTGTAAAATCCTGTATCCTAACACCTGGCTTAATAATTGTTGGTTGCTATTATGTAAGGATGAAATGAGTCCCAAGAGATAATTCTGCCTTTAAGCTATATTTTCTGTAGTTCCAGAGTTTAAGTCGGCATTCAGAAAGCCCAATGACCACTGGAAGGCAGTATTGAAACAAATGCCATTAAAGTCAGGGAGTGTGGAAGATGAGTTGTTGGGAGTTTGTTTATCAGGGCACAACAATGCTGAGGATCTTCTATTATGTACAAAATGAAGCCAATCGCAGTTATTTAAGTTCAATTTATAGGGACTGGGGAGATGGTTCAGTGGTGAAATTCATGGGTCACTCCTGCCGGGGATCCAAGTTTGGATCCCAACAAACAAACAGGGTAGCTCCCAACAACCTATAATTCCACTCCAGTGTGACTCCTCCTCTAGCCTGAGCAGGCAACTTCACTCATTGGCAAACACCCCCTCCTGTACACATCTACACATAATTTTAAAAATATCTTTTAAAAGAATTATCAAATTCAAAGGAATGTGTGAAAGTCAGCTAGAATTGAGGGGAATTTGAGGGTTGGTATGGAAACATAGTACAGTTGAAATCTCCTAAAATAATCCTAATGAAGCTCCCAATACTGGGAGTGGGTTACATCCACTGAGTTGTTGGCCAAAAGGATCCCATGGAAATCACCAAACAACCGAGGTTGTTGCCAAGACAATGGGTTGCTCTCTATACACTGACAATAAGGTCCCATTGCTGAAGAAAACACCCATAATACTCATTGAATATGGA
>JANHMN010000009.1:67102801-67202352 GCA_030674055.1 Rhabdomys pumilio
GATAGATAGATAGATAGATAGATAGATAGATAGATAGATAGATAGATGAATATAGATAGATGATAAATCATGGCTACGTGGGTGATAGATAAACATATAATAGATGATAGAGGATAGATAAATAGGCAGGAAGATAGAAAGAAAATATAGATAGATAGATAGATAGATAGATAGATAGATAGATAGATAGATAGATGGAAAGATAGATGATGTAGTTCTCATTTTCATATAAGGAAATGAAATGTGAGTGGCAGGATTAGGCTCACTTGGGGATTCCATTGTTTGGGCTGTTTTATGATCTCTGCCTCTCTTGGTACACAATTCTGATGGCTAGAACATTATTTTTGTTGAGTTTGGACCTGCCTATAACTTCTATCCTGCTAGTCACCATTTTTTTTAAAAAATCTGGTTCCAAGTAAAATAAATAGAATCATACTTCCCTATATTAACCATTTACTATCTGAAGCCAGCAGACTACCCTCACTCTGCTCTAAGCTTGCTCTTACCTTGCGCTAAGCTAAGCAGTCACACTTCCTAAAGCGTCTGCAGTTTGAAGGGTCCCCTCTCAGTCTCCATCTGAGTGGCAGACAATCTATCCTCATGGTGTAGACCACTGGAAGTTAGTCTCACTTAGCATTAGGCAGGCCAGTGCACGTTAACAAGAGGGAAAGCCAAAAGCTTGTTTCTGCTCTGTCTCTTTGTCTCTTATTCACACACATCCATAATAGCCTGGCCCACTATCATATTCCGTTACTTCCTTAGGACAGCTAATATAATTCAAGGTTCCTAGACCAATTATCACTATTTATGGACCTATGTTTTAATTTACTTGATCCCAACAAAGAGATGGGTTAAATACTATTTTTCTTCCTGCTGGAATGAGGAAACAAGAAAATCTGGGAGTTGACAGTATTGCAACCCCTATAACATCAATAAAGGAGAATTATAAAAATAAAAAACTATATTGACTTGCGGAGCTATGTTTAAGGAACCTGTCAAGTGTAGTCTCAGATAGGTACTTGCACTACATGCTTTGCCATTTTGGGTCTGATCAACATCCGGCTTTGTGGATCTCCCGCCTGATTCTTAGATTTTAAGCTTTGTGTTTTTAGAGATAATTCTTGCATGGACTCAGATGAGATGAGCCTTTCCGAAGCCCTAGGCAGTTTCAGCTGGCTATCTGGGACCTGCTGTGATGACAGACTTTTGTACAGGGTGGGAATGAGCTTTAGGCCAGTTGAGATGGGTTGCAAGTCCAGGAATCATGAAATACCTGCCTGAAATACTTCCCTATCCCATAGGACATCTTGGGTAAGCTTCATAACACCATGGATACCATTTTGTTGCATCCAGAGATCTTTATTTTTTATAAATATATGTTTATATGATATTTGCATATATGTATAAATATGTATAAATATATGCATACATATATACACATTTGCATAGGCCTTTGTGGTTATAGTGTTCATTTTACCTATGGTGATAAGCCTTCCGAATGAAAACATTCCTGTAGAAGCACACAGTTCTGATCTCCTAGCATGATGATACAGGAGGGAAATAGAGATAGAATTCTACAGATAATTCCCTGTACATAGCCAAGTCAATCAAATCTCACAGCAGGTACAGTTGCCTGCAGAGCCTTCATGAGACTGGAGCTGCCAGCAGTCAATCATAGATGGAGGAGGGGCTCACAGGACCTTTGTCTTCCTTGCTGTGCTATTAGATTCTGATGGATTCTGGGAGAGGGAAAGTCATTGTCTTTGGGTGTATACCCACTGAGGAGCCCACAAAGCTTCAGAGGGTGATTCCAAACTCATGGCCACACAGAAAGACATGGTTAAACTCAGTGGATCACAAAATGACAGGAAAGCATAAATGTAAACAGAGTTTGAGCTAGGTATGTAATCTTAGCACTCAGGAGGTTCAGAAAGGATGATTTTCACAAGTTAAAGGAGAATCTGGATTGAATAGTGAGTTCTGAGACTGCCTGAGGTACAAAGCAAATGCTATCTCAAAAAAAAAAAAAGAACAAAAAAGAAGAAAAAAACAAGAAGGAAGGAAGAAAAAGAAAAAAACCCTATTGACTTAGAGATAACAAGAACCTGGGAGTAAGCAAAAGATGGTGTTCATTTAAGAGACCTCTAAATCCAGAGAAACGGGTGGGAACTTGAACCCTGGCTCCAGGAACACCAAATGTCAAGTTTCAAAATGAATCATAGAACTGCACAGCCTGTGACATTTGCATGGAATGGTAAAACTAGAAACTAGAATGTCTAAGTACAGAGCCTTAGAGAAGATGCAGAAGAAACATCATTCCAGGAAAACAGCCAGTCCAGGCAGCCACTATTGTGTCGGGTGGTGGTGGGCGCAAACACTCTTCAAACCCATGCAGAAAGGGTTTGCACAGGGCACTGCATGCTTTTTCTAGCAAGAAACAAAGTCCCTAATTGGGTGAGGTACAATACTGGAGATTCTGGTTCTCAAAAGACTCTGCTCAACATCTTTGTCTTGCCTAAATCCAAGCACCTGGCCTTGACCCCAAGTTACACACATAGTAGTACTCTCTCCTTGGCTCCCATGTCCCCTTCTCTTTCATCAAACCAGAAATGACCTGGGGGTGAGCCACCATCGCATCCTTTTTAACCTACCCAAAAATGGAGATCCATCTATGATGATTAGTTTAAACTGTCAATAGTCATGATCCAGAATCACTTGACAAGAGTCTCAGTGAAGAGCTGTCTACATAGGGTTGGCCTTGGGGCATGTCTGCAGGGGATTATCTTGATTACAGTAATTGAGTTAGGAAGATCTACACTGTGGGTAAAAACTATTTCCAGAGCATGGATCATATATATATATATATGGATGTTTTTTTTTAATTCTTTGAGGGTGCTGATACATCTATACAATGTATTTTGATCTTATTCCTCCCTCTTCTTAACCCTTCCCTCTTCTTAACTCCTCCCAAATATACATACCCCTCTCTTCTCTTCCTGTTTTGTTTTATTTTATAGCTAAATTTGACTTATTGACCTTTTATTGAGATTTAAAAATATATCATTTAAGAATTTTATACAGTATACTTTTATTATATCCCTTTTTGTTCCTCAACTTTTCCTAGATTCTCCCATATTCTCATATGTGGGGCCAACCACTGGAATATAGTAAACCTACCAGAAAATACACCCTTAAAATTTTTTCCCACTGATCCCCATCCCCCTCTCCTCTCCACTCCCTCTCCCAACTCGTTTCATCCCTCCACACACTTCTGGTGTCTATTTTTATTTTCCCTTCTGAGTGAGATTCAAGTATTCTCCTTGGGCCCTCTCTGCTACTTATGTTCTTTGGGTCTATGGGTTTTAGCATGGTTATCCTGTACTTTATGCTAATATTCACTTATAATTGAGTATATACCATGTGTGTCTTTCTGGGTCTCGGTTACCTCACTCAGGATATTTTCTAGTTCCATCCATTTGCCTGAAAATTTCATCATGTCCTTGTTTTTAATAGCTGAGTAGTATTCCATTGTGTAAATGTCCATTCTTCAATTGAGGAACAACTGGATTATTTCTAGTTTCTGACTATTACAAATAAAGTTGCTATCAACATAGTTGATCAGGTATCTGTGTGGTATGGTACAGCATCTTTTGGGTGTATGTCCAGGAATGAAATAGCTAGGTCTTGAGGCAGAACTATTCCCAATTTTTGGAGAAACTGCCAGATTGATTTCTAAGTGGTTATACAAGTAAATGTGGATTAGGATGAAAGGGCTGGGAAGGAAAGGGGAAATTGGTGGTGGGGGGGGGAGCGCATCTCTGGGACAAGCTGGAGACTTAGAGTGGGAAGAAGTTCCTGGGAGGAAATGAAGGTGACCCTAGCTGAGACTCCTGGTAGCTAGCAGTGAGGGATATGGAGCCTGAAGTATCCATCCCCTGTAACCAGGCAGGAATTCCACTGAATCGAGGGGGACACCAACCAACCCTCCCACAAAACATTTGACCAAAAATTTGCCCTGCCTACAAGATGTGCAGGTATAAAGATGGAGCAGAGATTAAGGAGATGCCCAACCAATGACTATCTCAACTTGAGACTCACCCCATGGGTGAGAGCTAACCCCTGACAGTATTAATGATACTCTGCTATGTTTGCAGGCAGAAGTCTAACACAACTGTCATCAGAGGTTTCATCTATCAGCTGACGGAAACAGATGCAGAAACCCAAACATTAGGCAGAGATCAGGGAGTCTTATGGAAGAATCCAGGGAAAGACTGAAAGAACTGGAATGGCCAAGGATACCATAAGAAGACATAAAGAGTCAGCTAAACTGGACCCACAGGGGCTCATAGAAACTGAACCAACAACCAAAGAGCATGCATGGACTGGGCCTAGACCCCTTACACATATGTAGCAGATGTGCAGCTTAGTCTTTATGTGGTTCCCCCAAAAATTGTAGCAGGCTCTGTCTCTGACTTTGTTGCCTGCCTGGAGATCCCATTTCCCCTGGCTGGTCTGTCTTATCTGGCCTCAGTGGGAGAAGATACACTTAGTCCTGCTGAGACTTGATGTACCTGGGTGGAGTGGTACCCATGGGGTTGAGAAAGGGCTTTCCCTTCTCTGAGGAGAAGGGGCAGTAATGGGAGAAGGGGGTGGGAGAGTGGGACTGAGAGGAAAGGAGTGGGGGTGCTATAATAGGATGTAAAGTGAATAAGTTAATTAATGACAAAGCCTCCATCCCCAGCATCCCTTCATTGTCATCAGCTCCTCAACTAGGTGTGAGAATTCATGAGCGTGGTAGGGGAGGAGTTTTCGCTGCATAAGAGAGGATTAAAGGAACTGAGTGAAAGTGCTCATGAATCCATCTTCTCCAGCTCTTGATTTTGGGTGTGGCCAATGGTTTCAAGCTCCACTGCCTTAAGTTCCGTTAAGGGCGGAGATGAACTGTAATCTGGAGTTCTAAGCCAAATAAGACTGTTCTCCTTAAGTTGCTTTTGTAGGAGAATTGATCCCAGCAAGAGCAAATGAAATGGAGATACTCTTCTTTTCTTTTGAGCTGTTCTCAGCATTGACTTCATTTCTTACTCTAGAAGAAAGCCATAGATATCTGGGTGACTTCAAATCACCATAGCAATATATCTCTAGACAGGGTGAGTATCCTCTACCTTTCCTGGAGATTTCTTGCCTTGCAATGTTTTTTTGGTGGCTAACAGAACCCCACCATGCAAGAAAGAGGGAGTTGCATCTGCTTTCCTTCATGACCTCCCCAAGGCAAGGCAAGCATCCTGAGGACTCAAGCCGGCCAGCTAACTGGGGAGTCGCAATTGCAAGCAGGCTGGAATTCACTCTCTGAATTATCTGCCAGCTGTCCACACAGTCTCAGAGGCAGACCTGACCTGTTTTCCTGATGAACCATGATGGTAGAAGAAGGGAAAACCAGCAAAGTGCGTCAGTCCCAGGTGGGGTGTTGGGGTATCGGTATGTGGAGGCTGCATTCTCTAGGCTGCACATGGGACCCACTGCATCTGGAACTCATTAGAAGTGGAGTCCAGAAAACTGATGTCATCTTGCAAAGGCCATCTGATCCCAGAGCATAAAGCTGACCCTCACACAGTGATCCCAAACTGCAGACTTCTGGTTGACCCAAATTCTCCAGCAGATGCACTGATAGCTTCACCATGGCTGTGTTTGGAACTGACTCTGTGGAGCCAAAACACACTAATGACATGTTGCCAAGCTGAGCTCCAACCATATCCAGCTGTTGATCACTGCCTCCAGCTAAGCCTTATCATCATATTCTATGTAAACCAGAGTTAAAGGGATGGTCCCTTCTCCATATTCCTTAAGTAAAATGGATGTTTACTGTGGACATCCTTCAGGGCCCAAGGGTAGAGTCACCAGGTCTCCTCTATGCAGAGTCAAGGGCAATGGAGCAAATACCTAGACCTGACTTCATGTGACCTGGCTCTTTCTACCAGCATCCTACTTGGAAGCCATATACTCATCTGCTCTCATGACTCTGGTTGCTGTACTGACCCTCTCAGTGCTGAGCCACAAACAGAACTTGGCAATAATCTCCTCAAAGGGTGAAAAGTATTACACAGTTTTCAAAGTTTCAAAACAAGACTACCAAGTCGACATCAGTATAGGACAATGACTGTTTTCTTCTCTCCCACTATTAATTTTTTTTCATATTTTTTAATGCAGCTATCTGGGCTCTGCCCTAGGTCTACCAATACTTTTGACAATCTCTTGCAATGGTTCTCCTGTGCGAATTTGTAACCACTGATCTAAATTCTTAGTTTCAGTGGATCTCTAAAAATCTACATGCATATGGATTTTGTGGAGAAACTTGGGGTGTAATTTTCTGATGCTTTTGTTTTCTTGGTTATATTGATACACTTCCTTGGCCTCTTTGTCATGACTCTTTGTAAGAACACTTTGTAAGACCTCTCAAAAGATGAGCATGCCTAGGTGAGGTGACCAGATGTCCATGCAGTCTGTTTTCATTTGTGCAAGCAAATTCCCATATGCCCTCTCAAAATATATATCTGCAGATGTGTTCATTGAAGCAGTACAACAGAGAACTCTGAGAATCAGGAAATACCAAATATTGAGAATTCATTAAACATCTTGAGGTGTATCTCTCAAAGTAATGCTTTGTACTTTTCAAATGATATTTATATAAAAAATTGCATAGACAGGTTGTTTGTATAGTAAATACTTACAGAAGGATTTTAGTTGAATAAACACTGTGTGACATTTTGCATATAGGATTGCAACAATTTAAAACACGCGTGCACACATAGTAGAACTAACATTAAAATGTTAGCAGTGCATTTTCTTTGGGTGTAGAAAATTTTAAAGATCTTAATGTAATTTTTATATTTTTACAAGATTATTGTAAGGACTGCACCCCCACCATGTTTGTATTAAAATGTCAAGGGATATTTAATAAATTTTACATGGATTCCATGGGAATAAAATGAAGTAATAAATAGGAGACACCTACCCCAAAACAATAAGCAGGTAAGTATTGTTATTTTAGTGATGACTACTCAATTTCTGGGAAGCAGTAATAAACTTTTAATTTACAAATTATTCAAGGGAAGATCATACCATCTGCGTAGACAGTTGATAATTGAACGCTAAGTTTGCACACTGCCTAGCCAGTTCTTCTTCAAACAATGATGTCAGCCCATGGAGAACCTTGATGAATTCTAGACTGTACTTCAGAGGGGAAGTATGTCAATCTCCTTACGCTCACTGGTTTCTTATCAATTGTCCAACATCATTCATTGGTGAATGCATAATAAGTCAGTCTGTGAGTGTGTGTTATTGCCTGGCCCCTCTCCCTAACTGGTCCAGGCCTGTCTGTAGTAATCATCTCTCAACACCTGGAGCAGAAGTAGCATCTGGTACTGGATGAGCTCTGGGTGTCCTGCCTTCTTCTGACTCCTCCTTGGCACTGGTGTGGGCCTGTGATGAGTATGGCCACTTTGGGAGATGACATTTGCCCCAGCCAGATGTCAGCTCTAATCTCGCTTCCTCTTCTTTCATGTCTCCCAAGGGGCATAATCCCAGTTGCTAAATATAGTGTATGTCATCTTAAAATATGCTCCCTCTTTGGCCAGCATTTTTATTTTTCTCTCAGATGGCATTACCAAACTTTCTATTAATAAAAATAAAGCTAGATGGCCAAACATGGCTGTCTACCTATTTATTGGAGGATGCCAGGGCTCAAGGTGTATAGATATGAGCTACCCCTTGGCTTCTCTTTGGGAAAAGCCATGGCATTCTGATGAAACCATATAAGACCACGTTAGTTTACATCTTCTTGTTACCTTGCAGATAGCCATGGCCACCCATATGGTACCTATGGAGAGGGATCTCCAGGAGATGGGCTGAACCAGGTGGGTATAGTAGGGACCTCATAACACTGACCATGCTCTAGCTACACAGGATAACTGTCACTCTGCATCTTCTTGTTCTTTCTGGACAATGCAGTACCAACCTTTCTTAATGCCAGAAAGATGCCAACACCGGACAGCTTGATGGTCATGTAGTCTTGGGTCCTGTCCTCAGTCTGGCCATTCCCCAGAGAACACTCAGGGAAGAACCTGAGCCTCATCCCCACTGATCTCTGCCCATACCATCCAAGAACCTCTAAATAAACCCCCGATTACTCCACTCCTAATAATAACCATGTCACATTGAAAGCTTACTCTGGGCCAGACACTTCAAACACATATGACTAATCTTTACAAGGACCTCCAAAGGCTGACAGCCATTGTTCTTTTTAACAGAGGCAGAGGCCACACCTCAGAGAGGTTGAAGAATAACCTAATTCGTCAGTCTCAGTCTAAAAGAACTGGAATCCAAACACAGACCTGCTAGTCTCTAATTCTCCTAAACCACTTCACCTTCTTCCCAGTGAACTCTTGGCAAATATTTTCAAGGATGTTCAATAATATGCTATCTCCTTCATGGAGAAAAGTGAGATGAAGGGTGTGTTCTGCTTATTTAACCTGGGTTCATTCTGTGACCTTTCTGACCAGGACACGGATTTGCAGTCATCCCCCCTGAAATGGAGAAAGAGTGTACTGTCACCTGAGCTGTCCTGCTAAAGATTATCCTCTTTGGGACTTAGGAGATCAAGCAAGTTTCTTAAGAGGGGAATTGAGACTGTGTAATCTCATTCTATACCAAAGTTTTTGAAGGCTGAGGGAACTTGATTCTAATATTAATGTCTCACAGTGCTTCTAGCCAGAAAGAGTGACAAATGTTCTTCATGAGATTACACCTGCGTATCAGTCTCCAGGAAAAAAAAAAAACTCTCTGAAGAGGTTCACTAGCTGTGCATAGACTGAATAAGGAATGATTGACCTGACTATGGCTCCAGGGCTCAGGAATCAATCAGCTTGTTGCTGCTATTTAGCCATAAATGGGGATGAATGTGAAATGACCTCTTTTAATGGTGACATAGAGCATGACTGTGAGAAAGTTGCTGTACTGAGCTCTTCCTGCTGGATGGTAACTGAGATGTCATTTGGGCTCCAATGGAGAGGCTTGGGTAGAGGTGTTCCAGCTAAGTGTGATGGGGGAGAGCTGGGCAAAGCATGCCATGATTCTCACAAGGACCCACTCAGAACCACCGAGTCAGAGCAACCCTGTCCCACAGCCAGCAGCTCCAAGTCAGTGCTTGAGGTTGCCCTTCTGGCAGCTGCCCAGGACCCTGAGGATACGCTGTGTTTTTCCCTTCTCTCCATGTATGCATTTTGGTATATGGCATGGGTGAAAGGTCTTGGGGTTAGGGTTCAAAGGGAACACTGGAGCAGTTTGAATTTTTTGGGTAAGTGACTGGTTAGAAAAATTATTTATACCGTAGACAGACAACAGTATATTGGGGACTCTGGTGAGAGTTCAGTTCCATAAGTCAGAGTGTGTATGTTGGGGTTCCCTTCTGATTAGTCTAAAAGGAAGGGAAGGTTTCATGCAATCAAGCTGACACTAATTCCTGGGCATACTGATGGGAAGTCCTTGGGATTTTATATAGTCTGGGGATTCAAGAATCTAAGTGGAGAGTTTGCATGTGTCCTCCTCAGGAAAGGAGAAATGGTTATTCTTTTATAGAGTATGTGGTTGTTGAGCAGCTGAAGTGTCTAGGGGGCAAGAGACCCCCATTTATAGATGAGTCTCCTAACACAGAGCAGAGGACCTCACCAGAAAGACTAGAGAGTTCATTATAGAGCAGAAGTGGGCTCTAAGGCTGATGGGTCAGACTATGGCTCTCTCTACCTTTCACTGGCTGTAATAACCCATGTGAATTTCCTCCAGCCAAGACTAAGACTGTTTGTCTTCCTAGACTCAGGAGGATGAATGATCAGATCAGGTGAAGATCTGAAGTGAAGCCTGTGAATTCGCTTTTGGGAAGATTGGGCATTTAGAGAGAATTTTCTTAAAGACAGTAGATCCCACTTCTCATGGAGATCTGAAGAAAGAGGCACTGGCCAGCACACTTCAGATACTCTACCATTCTGAAACACAGTAAGTAAGGAAAAACAAAATGGATAGCTGATTTGGGTCAGGGTGCTAAAGCTTCGTTTCTTGCTTCGTTCTCAAACTGGTTAGTGATTAGTTTCTGTTAAGAAATAAAAAGTGGTTATGGAAATATTTTGAGAGTTTTTAAAAAGAAAAATGCAATGCGTATGTATGCAAATGGTCTCTTGTTTCTTTCTGCGGTTACTTTCAGGGCTGGGGCTGTTTAGTTAACCTCCAGGCTGTGTATACACAGTGAGGTCATAGCTGCCCGTGATGTGTGTCTTGTCTTCTGGAAAGAGAAGGATGGGTAACAAAGTGAGCTCTGACTCACAGTCTGGTGGATGGTGACTCTCAGAGAAACACTGAGAGGAAATATTGCATGGGCCCCAAAGGCTGCTTTCAAAAACAATACCTGAATTGTATCAGTTCATAGTTTTACAATGGAGTCTTCCTTCAGAGGAATTCAGTGTAGCTGGCCTACCCAGCTTGGAAGGAACTGTGCCGAAGAGACTGTCTCTATACACTCCCCACACACCCACTTCAGTGAAGCTGAACAAGAAGCTAGAGCTCCAGGGGGGACACACTTCTCAGCAACAATCTGGAGTGACATGCCACTCAGACCAAGAACAAACCTCCATTGGTAGGCCTTGCCCACAAACACTTCTACTGGGAACTGCTTTCTTCCATCCTAGTTTTCCTTTCAAAGGATTATCTTGTAGAAAGAAGGACTCAAGAAGCTCCTGTTTTGTACAGCTTTAAATGGCTTTGACAAAACGCTGGACATGATCAACTTACATGGAGGACAGTTTTATTTTGGCCTAAGGTTTCAGAGGTTTCCAGAAGCAGTCATTTGGTGAGGCAGAGCATTAGGCTATGGAGTGCTTGAGAGCAGAGCTGCTCACTTTAGGGTGGTCAGGAGATGAAGATGCAGGAGTCAGCATCCTAATGTCCATTTCACAGGTTCCACCATCATCCAATAAGGCCACAGGCTGGAAACCAGGGCTCTTGAGGTATACTTAAAATATAAACCATAATGTCCCCAATTCAACATACTAACTCTAAGCTGTATACATTCTAACTTCACCTTTTAGCCTCTGAAACTTTTGGCGTTTTTTTTTTTTTTTTGTGATGGGCAGATGTTTAAAGTGTATTATAATTTACAGTGCTTCTGGAAGAAGGAAAGAATGCTTTGTGCTAAAAAACGAAAACCAAACCAACCAACCAAACAAACAAACAAACAAACAAAACCACAAAACACACACACACACACACACACACACACACACACACACACACACACACACACAAAGAGAAACAAAGAAAAATCATATTTTATCATTTCATTTGCAAGTATATTATCCAGTGGGAAATGAGGGTGACACTTGAGTGAAGTGCCCAGGAACTGGGAGCAACAAGATCGTCCTGAGGAGAATAGAAAGAATGTGGCTAGCGAACCAGGCTATGCTTTATCCATCCGGCTTTTCTCCTTGGCTGTTTGTAACATTAGGGAGCAACTCCTTGGGGTACCAGTAGATTCTCTGTTAGTCTTTCTTTTAAAAATAATTTTAAATTTATTCTTTTAAATGTTAACACATGTATGCAATGTATTTGGATCATAGCCACCCCACCCCCCACCCCCTTCCTCCAAACTCTGTTAGACTTCCAGTGAAGCATGGAAAGGGACAGTTGTCGCCTATGTTTATTAATTTAAAATGAGAAAACCTTTGCCTCTTCAGAAGTAGAACATCTGAATTTCATAATATCAAAACCATACGTAGTCAGGAACACCTTCATGTGCCTGTCACACACACACACACACACACACACACACACACACACACACACACACACCTTACTTTCTCTTTTTTTGTTTTGTTTCGTTTTGTTGTTTGTTTTTTGTTTTTTGTTTTTTGTTTTTTGTTTTTGTTTTGTTTTTTGAGACAGGGTTTCTCTGCATAACCCTGGCTGTCCTGGAACTCACTCTGTAGACCAGGCTGGTGTCAAACTCAGAAATCCGCCTGCCTCTGCCTTCCAAGTGCTGGGATTAAAGGAGTGCGCCACCACTGCCTGGCCCTTACTTTCTTTTGATCTGGTACTTTCTTTCCAAACCTACTATTTGGTAATATTTCAAGGCATATATACTATATTAAATATTTAACAAGTGAGTCCCAGAGAAGGGCCTTACTCAACATCATTTGACAAATTCTGAAATAGAATATTTCTGTAGCGTCGTACTTTACTGAAACAAACATGACTTTCTGTATAATGGGGTTTAATATGAAATTGCATATTTTTCCAAATATATATTGCTTTTGGGCTGAAAAAAATAGTTTATGTTTTCAGTTACTATGATACTGGGACTGTTTACAAACCATCCAGTATGAGTTTATAAAAAAAAGATGACTGATGAACTTATGTTACCCTCATCAAGACCCTTTACTTATTATGTGAATTCATTGATTCTGGAGTTGAGAAAGGTGGCATTGTTATACTGAATTATACATTTGTTTATTCAACAATTACTGTTAACTGGATATTTGCTCTGTATGATGTATGAAGGGCTTTGCAGCAGTGAGCAAGGAATGGATTTAACCTCACAAGGCTTCTAAATGAAAAACGATGAATGCCAACAGAAGCTAACACAGAGAAAAAAGCAAAGCAGAGAAGACAATAATCCCAGACAGGCTAGTCTGTAGGAAGGCTTCCCAAAGGAGACATCTTCCAACCTGGTCTTAAGGGCAAAAAGGGTTTTCACCAGGGGAGACCATGGTGGGGACTCACTGGAGAAATGAACAAGTCACTGGAAGTACCAAGGTTGGAGGCTATGTCATAGCAGGGGCCTCAGGTGTGGGAAAACTCCATAAGGAGATTGGCTTACAGTTCTTCAGACTGGGAAGTCCAAGACTGAGGGAAAAGCACCTACCAAAAGTGAGGGAAGGTTGAGGGGAGGAGAGGAGAGCAAAGGGGAGGGGAAAGGAGGGGAGAAGAGAGAAGGGAAGATGAAAGGGGGAGGGAAGAGCAGAGGAGGGGAGGGGAAAGGGAGGGAGGGGAGAAGTCATGAAGAGATCCACCTGCTGACTTTTTCTAAAGTTTCAGTTTGGTTTTGTTTTAATTTTGTGAAACAGGATCTACTCTATAGTCAGGCTGGCCTGAAACTCACTATCTAGCCCAAACTTACCTCAGATGTGACAGGATCCTCCTGCCTCAGGCTCCCAAGTACAGGGGTAGAGGCTTGAGCCACTTTTCTCAGGTCTGCCTTTGTCCCTTAAAGCATTGCATTCCTCTATTCTTTGGGAACTGCAGCATGTATACAATGTACTTTGATCATGCCTACCCTCTAACTCTCATCCGGGACTTCTCCTAGCCTATGCACCCACCCACAAGGATGGAGCCATAACGGGCCAACAACTTCCTGAAGGTCTTGACTGTTAATGCTGTTATGACAACAATATTTCAATATGAGTGTTTAAAGGGGACAGTCAAACCACAGGAAGCACATCTATTCCATATTATCAAACACCACTGTGATGAGCATAGAGATTACAAATTATGATAAATAAGATCTATGTTCTACCTACGGCTTTACTAAGTTGTCAGGATGAGATGCTTCATGTCTGTGATCCTTCTGCGCTGTCCTCTGGGAAGGTAGAAGAGCTACGCTGTGTTGTATGAGGATTATTTGATTTGTAAGGTCGGTCCAATGAACCTTATGAAGTTTGTCACTTTCTCCTTCAGTATTTCACAATGTTTCCAAGCTGTCTTAAACAGAGTATTTACATATTTCTGCCTTGCTGGTAGACAAGCTGTCTCTCTTGACAAAGCGACAGAGATCTATCTGCCTGCCAGAGTTCTCCTTCCTCTGTCTTAAAACTCATTAAGTAGATATTTTCTCAAGGAAGAGAGGAAACATCCTTCTGCTGCTATATCTCACGAAGTTCTGTGAACTAAAGTTTGAGTCTAACTACTTTTATGGGCAGAGAAGTGTTTTGTGGAACAACCAAAAGTCAAGGGAATCAAGGAACAGGGGTGGGAATTGCAGAGGTGATGGTGGCGGTGATGGTGGTGGCATGATGGCCTTTGGTGGTTCCAACATTGGAGGTCTCTACAAGCTCATGCTTTTTTAAATTTAATCTTTGTGAATTTCGCATCATGCACCCTAATCTCCAACCTCCCAGTCCCTGGTCCCTTTGTACCAGACCAGTAGGTTTCTGGATGGTGGTTCTGCTTGGGAAGATTGCACAACTTTAAGAGGCAGAGCCTCGCTGAAGGAAGTGGGTCACTAAGAACCATTCTTGCATCTTACAGCCTAGCCACACTTCCTGTTCACTTTATGCAGGTACCTTAGTGACCATACAGCCTCCTGGTCCTCTGCTATGCCTTCCTCCTCCATGACAGCATGTGTTACCTCAAACTGTAAGCCCAAACAGACCCTTTCTCCCTTGAGTTACTTTTGTCAGGGTACTTTTTATCGCAACATCCAGGAGAGTCACTAGTGCATGAGATAGAAAGTAACATTACTGGAGACAACTAGTCCAGACCAGCTGAGTGAGAGCTAGCTTGCTTTCTTTTCCAAGCCACTCTTGGGAGACGCTCTTGTGGCCTGCAGGGGAGGGAATGCATCTTTCAAGGGCATCGTCCACTCACACCTTCCATTGCTTTCTCAGCATGGAGAAATGAGTACCTGAGTATTTGTATCCTAATGGAAACTGCTTCTATAAACTACCCGATGAGGAATCTGCCATTCAATTAGAGGCTGTGAACTTAGAAATGTTTACAGTAGACGCTTTCTCAAATTGTTTTCGGGGTGTGTTTGTACTGTTTTTATTTTTATCTTGTGTGTATTGTGTGCACAGACTTTTGTTGTCATTATGATTCCATACATTTTGCATGGTAAATTATCCTTTCTGGGCCATTAGAATTGGGCAAAATGACAGGAACATCAAGCACAGTGACTTGTGACTTCTGCTTTACTGTCTTATGGGAGAGCTAGTCAGCCAGTCTGTAGCCACACCCTTTTATTCAGATGTTTTCAATTTATTTTTCAATGATGTTGACTTGAACATTCAGTAGATTTATCATTTTGTCATTCTCCCCTGCCACTCACTATAAGGCATTATATTTTCTCATTTAACAGTTGTAGCAGGTTTTACAGTTCTCATAAATCTTCATGAAGTTTCTAACCCTGATGCTGTGCTAGCTGAGAATGATTTTCTACCTGCAGCCTTTGAGGAACTAGGTGCCATGGTTTATAGTTCTGATCTAATTAATGCTTTACCTAAAGTAACACTCAGGCATGGCACTACATTTTAACTTGCAGTGTACATGGCCTGAGCCAGCCCAGCCCGTTGGGGAACAAGAATGGGACAAGGCAGGTCTCCTTTTCAACCTCATGTCTTGTCTAGAAACCTGAATACTGATAGCCTGAAGGCAAGTGCAGTAATAACCTAAAACTGCAGCTTTCCAGTTTCCTATTCTTATGGATGTGCTAAGGATGGAGCCTATACCTATCTCCCACTCTGTGCGGGCACAAGCTTCCCAGCCTGGCATCCCCATCCTTCATTCTGTACCATCTCCAATCAATTACCAGGAAGACCCCTGCTTCTGACCATTGATTTCTTGGGCACACCATTGCATCCTGCCCTAATTTATGGGTTCCAATTCTGGTCTTGAGAGATCCATCCAACTGTCACAAAGCGAGTGTCCATATTGTTTGACAAATAAGGTGCTCTAGCACCAGCATCTTTTTGAGGGGTGGGGCAGACAAATGATCACTGAAAGTATACATTAGAATATTCAACCAAAGGATTAAAAAAAAAGGAAAAGGGTACAAAACAAACCTCTCTAACCTTTCCCTATACCCCAGTCTGCAGTCTTTGGACGTATTCATAATATATTCAAACTTATGCTGTCACTCTGAGTGTGTAACTTACAAGCTTAGGACAATGACGTCTCTCTGATTGTACAGCTTAGTATGTTTATGCTTAAGAGCTAGAAACCCTTTGTGAATCTTAGGAAGGGATGCTTGGCAAAACTTCAGCATCTCCTTAAGTAATAGCCTCTCGGTGGCTAGCCACCAACATGTCATTTTATATCTGTGAACCTCTGTATTCTCTGAAAAGTGAAAAAGAAAATAGTGGACCCAGTGACTCCAAGTGTTTTTCAAAACTGAGTCCTGAGTACCATGTTTATCCTTCATTACACACTTAGCAACGTATCTTTGCTGCATCTGTAGGGTCCGTCAATGTGTGCTCCAAGTTCAAGGGCAGAGTAAAGCTGCTGGAGTGTTCCCAGTTCCTTATCTCCTCTCTTGTTGTTCTTATTCATTGCTTCACTGACATCTGCTCTTCCCATCCCATGGGCATCAGCTTCCACAATAATCATCTCCTCCCAAATTTATATCCTCAGAAACATAGTGCTGTTTTAGAGGATGACACAGGTTGAATAAAAATGTAAATGTTGCTCTCTTGGTAAATACAGATCCAATGGAAATAAACTTGTCTTCCAGAAGCCTTTGACATACCTGGAGAACGACCCAAGTCAGGTAGAGATATGGAGCAGAGGATGACAGAACAACTCGCTCACCTCTGGAGAACTTGCAGTATTCAATGAGCTTCAGTAAAGAATGCCAACATGGACTTTGACATTCCAAGACTGGTTGGTGAAATGGGTCCTTAAAAGGATTGTAAATGCCCACTGACCTTGGGAAGCCATCATTATGTGAGTCAGCATCTCTCTCCAGAGCCTAGGCTGTTTCTTAGCAGACAGTTATGACTTTAGTTGGAACCTAGCTGGTGCTACACAAATTTCATCCATTTAATTTGATCTATAAAAGACCTACTGAGATCCTGGGCATAGGATTTTAAGAAGACCAAGAGTATTACCCCTCTTTGGATAAAGCTTTTGCCTAAATTTCAACCACGCCACGGAGTAAACCTATCATATACAGCAAAAGTGAAAGTCAGTAATGACAACTCAACAGGGCAGGCAGACAACAGCATAAGTTGCCTTGGTGACTCCCCATGATGTGATGGGAAATCAGGGCTTCTGAGCTATCATCATTATCCTTTTCATTGCAGAGAACAAAGATCACCTTCCATCAGCTTCCATGTTTCTTTATTCAAATCCTTTATCCTGTCACCAAAGGTAGGCTTTCCTAGCTATAAAGGGAGCCAAAACTGCAAGAGAATTAATGTCCAGTCCTTTTAAGGACCTTTTAAGGACAGAGTCTAAGAATGTTGGCATTCTTCATTGAAGCCCACTGAACAATGCAAGTGCTCGTTAGCCAATGTAACAGGGTTCATACCACCATCCGGTTTCCTCTACCCCTCTGCCAATGTCCTCAGAAACATATTTCATGGACCCCTCCAACAGTATTACGTGCTGTTTGCCCATAGTTCTAACTTACCTGATAGTAACTTTTAAAATTTTTATATCTATTGAGTGTGTGTGCCTGTGTGTGTGTGTGTGTGTGTGTGTGTGTGTGTGTGTGTGTGTGTATTTGACAGTAATTCTTTGTGGGTTTCTTTTCTTCCCTGTCACATGTCCCCATCCATACATCTAACACTGTTACCTGTGGTTATCTATTTTCTTTATTTTTCTGATTTTTTGAGACATGATCTCATTGTGTCATTAGAGAATCAAGGTCTCCTCTCTCAGTCCCCTAAGTACTGAGATTCTAGGCATGGACCACCAAGAAGCATTAGTTCTTGACATCATCCTATGACCAGACTCCTTGCACTCTTAATTTTTGTCTCAGAATCTCCTTCTGCAGGAGTTTGGATAAAACTCAGACAAAGTGTCACCAAGGCATTTCAAGTCATCTGGGATCAGGCCAGTTCAAGTAGGGGCTCACACTCCTCTTCTCTGAGCATTCTCACACTGAGACTTGAACATTGCTTTTTTTCTTTCTATTGTAAAAATACACTGGTGGTAAAAATGGTAAGAAACATTGAGCTAAAAAATATAGCAACAGCAAATTGCCTAATTTTTTCTGCTCAAATTCTGTTAAACATAATCTAAAGAAAACAGTCAATTCACTAGCTCTTACCATGCTGTATCTACAAGTATCTGTACTAGCTCTGTGGAGGGTACTTTCTCTTCTGTTCCTTGTTATCTTCTATCTGTTTCTGCTTTAGTTCTGATACAGGAAAACCTACTAGAGTACTTGGACAAACTCTTGGGTCTGCTAGCCCTTGCCTCTATTTTGCCCTCTTGATATTCTCCAACCTGGGTCATTGCAGGTTAGACGTCACAAATCCAGCCTTCACTCTGGAACGTTGTCTGAGAGCAGTGGTTCTCAGCTTGCGGGTTGTGGCACCTTTGAGTCATGCCACCTTTTCACAGGGAATGCCTAGGACCATCCTGCACATCTGACATTTACACTGTGATCCAAGACAGTAGCAAGATTACCGTTATCAAGTAACAACAAAAATAATTTTATGATTGTGATCACCACACCGTGAAGAACTGTATTAAAGGGTTGTAGCATTAGGGAGGTTGACCTAGAGGCTTAGACCCCATGTTCAAGGCCAAGTTACTACCAGTAAACTCTGATTGCTGATTATGCAACTGTCATGTTCTGCTTAGTTAGAATGGATGTGATTTCACAAAACAGTAGCTATGGGACCTAGGAGGGAGTCAGTCCGAGTTGATGTGATGACGACACTGTTTCAGCACAGACATCATGTGGTCAAGCATTCAGCACAGAAATCACATGGTCAAGCAGCTCCCCAGACCCTCAACCTTTAGTCACATGAGCTGGCATTCCTCAAACTGGCTTACCCACTGGAAAGCCAGAATCACTTTGTTGGAAGTAGTGCCTCCACCTTTTATCGAAGATCCAATGCAGTAGTATTGAATGTCATTCCCCTTGGAGACACCAGCACTAGGCTTCTCTAATTCTTCCATCTGAGACACACCCTGGGAGACAGGAACAACAGATATGACCTCATTTTTCTTTTCTCATTCTGTTCCAGGAGAATCATTGAGATATTTTATAAGTGTATCACCAACAAGGCTAAATGGCTAAGTCACTCACCAACACCTCATAGCCCAGTCAGCCAGAGCACCTCCCTTCAGTTGAGAGAGAAGTGTGAATACAGGCCAGTGTGAGACTCTTACCCCGCCATTACTGAGAGTCTTAGGGAGCCATGCTTTTGGGCTCCTTCAGTTGCCCCATTTGGGTGTAAGTAAGAAGTATTTTTCTAGAGCCAGGATAAACATGTAAGTAGTTCATAGTGATTTAAAAATTACAAC
Source organism: Rhabdomys pumilio (assembly GCA_030674055.1). NCBI lineage: Eukaryota > Metazoa > Chordata > Mammalia > Rodentia > Muridae > Rhabdomys > Rhabdomys pumilio. The sequence continues at coordinate 67,122,095 of JANHMN010000009.1, forward strand.
TATTGAAATGTTATTCTTAGATTATGGTTCTTAGTGATTTGGGTGTTCATATATTTTCTAAAAATTCATGCTAAAATCCTGGTTACTCTGATGGTACTAGTTTTCAGTGATTAAATAAAAAGGTCTATCCCCCTACATTTGGCTAATTTTCTTATAAAGAGTGACCCTTATCTCACCCTCCATGTCAGAGAAAATATCCTATGAGTGTGTGAACCTATCCCAAGGACCATATCAGACCTCGAGTTTCCAGACTTCAGGGTTTAAAGAAACACATTTCTATGATTTAAAACCAACTCCTTTTTCACATTTTTAAGGTACATACATGGACTATGGCTATAAAGTATAAAAGAGTGAAAACATATTTGAATATCTATGTGCATGGATAAATTGCATTCACTCACCTAGAATTGTATATCAAGTAGCCATGATATCAATAATAACACCTGATGCTCACAGAGTTTTTCTTGAACTGACAAGCACTTAGCATGCATTTCATTCATGAATATATAATATTATTTCAATTATGTTTATAGAAACAGTAAGCCTAGGGGAGAAAGCCAAATCTACTGCTAACAAGTACAACCAGGTCTTTTTCCTCACCTTGCCTTTTTTGTATCTAATAATCCACTATACCTGATATTGACAAGAATTTTCCCACTCTTCCACCTTGAATATTTTTCATGCTACTAACAGTGGGTCTTTATTCATAGCAATCGGTTCTTTCTGAGGCCAAAAATGAGTTCAGACTTCAATCATTAAGGCTGCTCTGGGTGTCTGCCACTTACTCTGAGCCAATTAGGTTCAGACTGGCAAGTTGTCTACAGAACCTAACATATGTTAATACCTGCTTCCAGTCGTGTACTACCCTCCGAAGAAACTAGTCAAATAAAGGATATTAGAGACTATAGATAGTGAACATCTGAGAATCAAGCCCAAACCATGGTCCTCCATCAAATTACGATCACACCTGCCAATGACCTCCAACACATCCAATCGTGACAGGTAAGAAAACTGAATTTCCAACTCTCAGCCCAGTAGTCTCAGAGGTTGGCTAATAGAACCACAGAATCGTAAATGAACAGGTTTTAAATCTTAACTCAAATTCCACATTACTTCGGATGTCCTTAGGGATTAATTGTGTACACACATATGCTTTGAGGACCACTGAGATGGCACAGCAGAGAAGAGTCCCCTCTTCTAGCCGTGCACATATGAGCACATGCATTCATATGTGCATTCATATGTGCACATACCTACGCACAGACATAGATATACATGCATGCACATAATTAATTAATTGACTAATTAACTAACTAAATAATTAATTATTAAAATAATGGTAATGATGTTTTTCTAGCAGCTTGACAGTGACACAAGTCCTTTTATGGACGGCACTCTACATAGGGCCCAGAAGCAGGCAGATATTTTCTAGCAGGTGCGTGCTTGTTGCAAAGCTCTGTACCTATTAAGTGCTGACTCCCTATGTGAACCTGGCCTCCAGCATTTGTGGGCATGGTTTTTTTGCTCATCATTCCTTTCCCCTTACCTGGGAAGAGCTGCTTGGATCTGTATCCGAGTTGGAGCTATTCCCTCTCTGTAACTCAGTTCCTCTATAAGTAGATCACTCACCTACTGGTTCTTGAAGGCATTCGGTCTCCTCCAGAGGATATGATCATTCCAATGAAGTAAGAAACAGCCGCTGCTTTCCAAATGGCAGCCCACACCAGACTCCTTTTTAATTAGCAGGTACTTTGCAGGTATAATTGCCCAGTAATTGCTTGAACTCATGTAGTGACAAGATGTGTTTACAAGTCACTGGCTGTGTAATAAATACCCCACTAACCCCAAGTCCTCTGAGGCTGCATTAGCTTGGGTTCCAGAGACTCAAATGCCACCTGTCTCAGCAGGGACCTTGGCATGCTTACCTGCAATGTGTCCTTGAAGCACGCTTCTCTACGGGCTCCTGATGAGGGGCAATTTAATAACAGGTGAGACTTGCATACTTTTCCATCTGCTCGTTCAACCCAAGTGAGAAGCTTTATTTCAACAACTGTGTGCAAGTGTCCAATAACATCCTGATGCTTATTCCTTGACTTCTTGAGGTTGCAGAAAGAGTATACCTAATCATAGAGAAAGAAATGAGCCCATGTTGAGCAGGCAGTACACCAGCTTGTGCTTCTCTGATGTCAGCATGACTACATATTGGGTGGAGACTTTATTAGGATGTATCACTAGGTCTAGACACAAGGGAGTCATTAAGTAATGAATAGGTTGAAACACATTATAATTTTTCACTTTTTACTCATTTGAGTATGAAGCAAGACTGTTAGAAGAACAATGTTTTTCTGGTGATGATTTTTTTTCTCCTGGAGTGGGAGCCATTGGCTTTGGGAGCACCAGAAAAAAAAGAGAGAGAGAGGTTAATAATCGAACATTAGTACCATATGGCCCTTATGATGAAATTGGTTTGGGGGACACTAAGTCCAAGTGTAGTGACAAGTCAGAGGAATGTTTTTGAGTCTGGGTCCTGCCCACTGCAACTTGCATAACAGTTTCCTTTGATGATGTAAGCACTCATTTCTCTATCCAAGGGGTGATGGGTTCAGAAAGATCAATGATTTCCATAGAGTGGTACCTATAAGCCCTGAGGCTCCAATCAGAAAAGTTTGGGCTCAACAAGCTGGCTATGCTATCATCCATCTGACATTCTTGGCTTCCTATATCAATTATTAAATAAATAAATAAATAAAGAGTCTGCTAAATTTGTTAGAATACCATCAGATTCGGGATTCACACTGCTTTCCCCTTTTTAGAGTAAAACTTGCACTGCAAAATGCTGGAGTTGGTGGGATCCTTCCCTCCCTGTGAGTACCCCCAAGGAAAGGCAAATTTCTCCTGGCTTGGGAGAAACCTCTCAGCTCACACTACCTGGCTCGGTGATAGGAATCTTAAGACTTAGAGCTCTTAAACCCCAAAGTGAGATGGCTCACCAAGGAAAGGTGCTTGCTACCAAGCCTGATGACCTGAGTTCCAGCCTTGAACCACACATGGTGGAAAGAGAGAATCAATTCCTTCAAGTTGTCTTCTAACCTCTACATATATTCCCTGGCATGTGGGCCCATGTTCCTCCTCCCCATATTGCCCCCAAACAGGTAAATAAAAATAAGTCATGATTTAAAGTTTATTTTCTGGTGCCACTTTTGATTTCTGGGTGGTATTGTCAGGCATAAGAATCAGTTCCCTCAGAGATGACGTGATGAACCTAGACTAAATGCATGTGTACCGATGGCAGAGTGAGTAGTCACCAGTGTCTCTAGGAACCACGGGAGCTGCGTGACCACAGCGTATCCTACTGTCACAGTATATGTTAGTTTCTTAGAGTCTCAGAAGTTACCAACTCCCAGAGAAGAATACAGTAACATCAGAATCTGTACATTTGTTGGCTAAACAGTCAACCAGAGAGGGTGCTTAAGCAACCAGACTCAATTCAGATTAGAATCAATGAGGTTCCAAGTGATTTCTCCCTCCAGTCAGTCAGTAGAGCCTCGGGGAAGAGACTGAGATAGTTCTAGACAAAATTATGAGTTGTGTCTCATGTTTGTGCACATGTGAAGTGCGGTGCAGACCAAACATGTGATCTCACTGGCCTTAGAAATGGTTGCAACATCTCACTGATTCACAATGCCTGTCTGCTCATTTCTGTGCTCGGCACCATCCCCCGCTGCATTATCTCATCCTCTTGTTGCTGTAAAAATCACATACCTGTCAAAAGCAATTTGAAGAAGGAAGGATTTGTCCTCAGGTCACCATTTGAGGGTACAGTCCTCATCGTGGTGGAGAAAATATGGTAACAGACCTGTGAGGTGACTGCTCACACTGGACCGGCACTGGGAAGCAGAGACAGATGAACATTGGTGCTCAGCTTGCTTTCTCTTTTTGTTCAGTCTGACTCCAGTCCATGGAATGGTACCACCCACACTCAAAGTTGGTTTTCCTTCCTCAATTCCTCAACATGGAAACCCACTCACAGACATGCTCACAGGCTTATTTCCTGGGAGATTTCAGATGCTGTCAAGTTGACAGTATCAGACATTATAGCTCCCACAGCGAAAGGGAGTTCTCTCCCAATCTAGGTGAAAGACAGGTTTTTAGTGTGCATGGTTCATTCAGCCCCTGGGGAGCAACATTATATGTTTCTTTTGCAGAACTGTCCTTGTCCATACTTTACTCTTTGCACCGGCTGCAGGGAATATGTTTGTCCTGGCTTGTGGACAAGAAGGCTCCATTTTCTCGGCCAAGCAATAGCATGAGCTAGACTGAACACAACTGTCATTTTCTTACTGTCTGGACTAAATGCCAGGCCAAGACTGAAGAGAAGTCTTTCCCCGGCACAGCTACCTCCACCATCCTGCTGTTGCCTCCCTGTCCCCCTCCCAGAAACATGTCTACACTTAGCTTGGTGCCAGCAAGAGCTTCACTCTTCAGTACTGTGATCCTCATAGGTTAGTGTGGTCATAGACATTGAGTCGCTGCCAGAGAGTTTACATGCCGAAGGAAACAGCCAGTGGTGAGAAGATGACCTCACTGAAAGTGGATGCCAAATGGAAGCAGCAGTCACTGCCGCTGGCAAGCCAAATAGACAGAGACAAAGAGCAGAGGGAAGTTTTGAAAAGACTAAGGTTGGGCTGTGGACATGTGGGTTCTCCCAGTGTCAGAGGAACTGAGGCAGAAGGATCACATTTATGCTCATAAATTCAAAATCAGCCTGGGAGTGGGGTCATAGAAAGACCACATCTAAAAATTAATAAGGAAGAAAAGAAGGAGGGGAGAGGGGAGGGAGGAAGGGAGGGAGAGAGGGAAGAAGGGAGGGGTGGTGAGAGAGGAGGAGGAAGGGAGGGGAAAAGAAGAGGGAAGGAGGGAAGGAAAGACAGAAACAAGAAAGAAAGAAAGAAAGAAAGAAAGAAAGAAAGAAAGAAAGAAAGAAAGAAAGAGATGGGAAGATAGACAGATGGGGGAAAGGAAGGAATAGGAAAAAGGGAAGGTGGTCTGGTTGGTCTTGAAGAATGAGCTGACCTCTTCATGTGTACTCACAAGTGATACATTTTGATAAAGGCTATAGTGGCAGTCAGGCTGGACAGCGAAAGGGGAGAATTGGACCTGTTCCATCTTCTCCAAGTCTTAATCATGGGGAAAGCCTGCACTTGCAGAGTCTCATTACATGGTGAGGAAACGTGGGTAGAATATGAGCTGGTATGAAATGTCGAGGTTTCTTTGGGATTCCCCTTAAATGTAGGAAAAAAGTGGTTTGCTGGTCGGCGCTGCAAATCATTTTAAAAAGAGAAAAGTTAAAGGTCACAGCATGGAAGTTCTTAGGGGAAGGTAGGGTTCGGTGGTAAAGTCCCCATCAGTGTATAAAAGAACAGGACAGTCACATGACACATTGGGTGCTCAGCTGGTGTGCTAAGGGAACAGGGGCAGGAAGTAAGTGGAAAGTGAGACAAAGCCATCAAAGGGAGCTGTGTACGCAGGGGCTTGCTGCAGCCAATCTCAGTGACTGACTCTGCTGATCGTCAATGCTGAGAGCCAGAGAGTCTTTTGAGGAGGCTGTGGAAGGCATACTTACATGTATGTGTGTATGTCTGCACAGAGTGTGCGTGTGCATGTGTCTGCATGTGTTGCATGTATATAAACTTTTCATGCACACATGGTTGGGTATTTAGGACCCCTGGCGATACCAACTCTAATCAACCTGGCTGGAAGTGATTCTATGTAAATTAAAGTTTAATAAATCAAATGTCACAAATAAAGCATACTAAAAACCAGCCTTTTGAAGAAAGCATTGCTTCCCCAGGCAAAGGTTTGACACTGACATAGTCTTCTCTCTGTGTTCTGTCATCAGTTTGGTTTTATTGCTATGGCATTTATCTGTCTACGAGTTCTTTTCCAAGCACAGAAGGAAGGAAGTCTGTCCATTACAACCTGGGTCCAGAAGACCCAGTGGGGTGTGCCCATTCAGGGTTCAGGGCTTCATGGCCTCCGAGTTGGCCTTCAGGAGGTAAAATGGAGAACCAGAAGTAGATCCCAATACAGGACACTGGACTATCTCTTTGTTCTCCTGTGGTGCTCTCTACTGTGGGAGTAGTTTTCTGGAGTCCTATGGGAAAGAGGCACCTGAAATACCAGCATCAGCCACAACAATCAAGGATTTCCTGAGGGTTTGCCTTGTCAGCACCTGTGCTGAACTTGTATCAGATCATAAAACAATCCACTGCCTATTTCATAGGAAGTAAGAGAGGAAATGAGAGTCACTAAGTAACTTAAAGTCATCTAGAATAATCCCTTCTCAAATTTTAATAATCACTACACAAATGTACAGGTATCAGTACAATTCATTTAGTCCAACTTAGGCTGGATGTAAAATGTGTAACAGAGAATCCACCATTGTTGTAATTAAATACTTAGGGTTCTGTGAAATGATTGAAGTATTTTTCTAGGTCACAAAGTTTTCCTCCAAAGTTTTATCCATTCCATAGGAAAGGCCCAGGGAATAAGGAGGAAACACAAGACGAAGTCGTTCCCAGAGTAGACCAACAAGTTGACAATATTGATGATCAACTAGCGACAGTTGCATTAGCACAAACAAAGTTATGTATCTGGTTATGTGGAAAGAAAGATTTTCTCTTTTGAATGACACTTCTATTTCCAGCATTCAAAGCTTATCTTTAAAAATGAAAGATTGAGAGAGGTGAGCCATATTGTTGCTTTGATCCATGCGTGGAAAAGAAAATCCTTTATGGCAGAGAAATGGAGGAAATGGGGTAGGGGTGGGGGTTCCCACAGTAAAAATTCTCAAACTAGTCTCATCTGGTTGAAATACCAAGGATAGTATTAGTCCTGTCAAGTCCTGTATAGTTAGTCAAGGATATATATTTTTTTCTTGTTGGAGGTTGTAGCCAATGGTAGATTTCCCATGTTCTGATGTTTGGCCCGCACCCATGCACTAACTATATTTAGTGGATAATTTAAAAAAAAATTAAAAAGGAGTCATGAGGTTGGGAAGGGAAAGTTGTTTCAGGTACTGGGAGAGTCAGAGAGGAAAGTGGGATTAGATATAATCATATTTTATTGTTCACCTGTTTTAAATTTTCAAGAAAAAAAAAACTTTCTAAAAAGACCATTTATTTTTTTTTCTGCCATAGACACTGTTTCTAAACATTAAGAGGGAAGGGAAATCTGTAAAATCTTTTTTGAAAGCCCAGCAGACCTAAAACTGATAAATCGGCAAGAGAGTGAGGGAGTCAGAGAGAGTACATGAGAGTTTGAGGATTTATAGACCAAGGTGACATAAATAATGTCATAAGATCTTAAATATATTCAAGCAGGTGTACACTAAAAATACCCTCAGATGCACTATGTTCAAATGACGTTTGTGCTTGAAGCTCAAAGACTGAATCTTTACAAATTCTTTACAAATAATTTACCATATTAGTAAGGGTATTTGAACATAAAGTTCAGTCAAATACTGGCATGCTTAATTTACACTCTTGAGATGGAAATTTTGTTATTCATGAGGGTGGAGGGGTCTGGAGACATAGCCTAGTGGTAGAGCTAATGCCTAGAATGTGAAGGACCTAGGTTTGATCCCAGGTACTGAAAAATAAAAGAAGTGGCTGAAGAGATGACTCAGTGAGTACACGCACATGCTGCCTGCCCATAGGAATCAGGTTCACTCCTCAGCATCCATCCATGTTGAGTGTTTTCACAAGTGACTATAGTTCCTACTTCAAGGAGTTGAGTGTCTGCCTCCAGCCTCTACAGACACCTGCACCAACCCTCCATTAACACACCCCAACATGGATACATGTAGATACACATAATTAATGTATATGAAATGAAATCTTAAAAAACTAAAATAAAAGATGGCTGAATATCTAAAGGTAAAATGTTAATGAATGAAAACTCCTGAACGTGGGGACAAAGGCAGGGGCTCTCTGCCTCCACCCCAGATTACCATTCTTGTGATGTACTGGTGAATGCCATTAGACTACAGAAAACAAAGGCAAATGAATATGAACACTAGCAGTAAAATCACCTGTGGCTACAGAAAATAGCAAACCTGAAAACCTACAGAATTAATGATAAAATTAACTCCAACTTTAAAAGGTTCCCTGTGATGATAAGGTGAAAAGTTAATATAAAAAAGTAACATACATGCACAAACTACCCCTAGACTGTGTAAGGAATGAAAAGATCTATTTCCAACAGAAAAATCTACAAGAAGATATTTATAAATACAATCCTATCTCATTACAAGTGTATGCCACATACGCTCTTACATACTCACAGCATCATTATTAATAATGGCCACAGACTGAAGACACGGTTATTCATTAGGCTGTTTTATGGGTCAAGTTGTCATATTGCACAGGGAACATTATTCAGCTATGTCAAGGGTTGGATTAGTGGTTTGGGCAATAATGTACATGAATTCAAAAAGCATTTTTGCTAAATGGGAAAAATCAGATTAAAAGGCTATTTGCTCTCTGGGTCTTATGGGTCCCTCCTCCTCTTGGAGGAGATGTTTCATTCCGAAGACATTTCTACACAATGCCTTCCTTACCTGTCCTCTTCACAGAGGCCAAATGAAAGTTAACTGGAAGAGGGGCACATAGAGAATGGCCAGGGTAGTCTGGTAGAGAGGACCAGAAATGGCATAGTATCAGAGTCTATGACATTCTCTGCATGACCATCCTCTCTCTGTAGGATTGACAGTCCTACCATAGTCTCCAGAGCTTCCATCAAGGCAGAGACCTGCTGATTCCATAAGACTGGGAAAGGGGCATCCCAGCTCCTTTTCCTTTTGTTGCTCCACGTCTCCAAGTCTGGGGTTGCCATTGATGTGAGTGGCAAGGGAAAGCTTGCTGTCTAATGGGGCCATGGCAGTGTGGATTTGCCAAAGGGATTCTTTCCCTCTTATTTGCCTAAAGGTACTGAGAAATTATCTGCAGAGTTTGAATTTGTTGTCGAGTCTATTATAGTATACAAATAGTTATGTACTTAACATTTTTTTTCTTCTCAATCAGCATTAGAATATGATAGTATAGGTTTCCAGCTTGACTTATAGCAGGAAATATGTAAGAGACAGAAATGGGAACACAGAGCAGAGAGGTCAGAGAGGCAGGAGGACTCTAGGGCAGAGACTGGGCATGTGGTAACCTTTATGAAATGCTTAACTGAAAAACAGGTCTAGATTGAAGTGTACAGAGGCCTATATATCAGAGTCCCTCTGTCAAGTCAAATGGCAGCAGACGTCGTAGAGACAAAGCCACTCTAAGTGTGTGAATCAAGTTTACAAATTTAAAGTTCTTTGGTCAAACTCAGACTCATTATTGAAGCTAGGATAGTACCAGTACCAGTTCACCGCTAACTCAGCAAGGACGGGCTTGCACGTGTGTGAATCCGTGTGTTCTCCACATCATGTTCTTGTTCCCACTGTGCTCCTTCTATTGCTGAGGCTCTTGTTCACCTTAGGGCCTCCGCTCTGTCTCACCTCCCACCTGGGATGGTTGCTCTTCCTCTATCCAGTCTTTAAGCCTTCTTCTCCGTGAGGTCAGCTCAGATTCATATTTTAAATTGAAACCATCCCATGGACTAAAACTGGATACTTCTTGTTTTTCAGTTCCATGAGGTCCCATTTATTGATTGTTGATCTTGCTGCCTGTGCCAATGGTGTTCTGTCCAGAAAGAACAAGGAGAGGAAAGGTGTAGATTTGAAAAAAATTGTCATCAAAATATGAAAAAAAAAATCCATTTTCAATTAAAAATGAAAAGGGATATTTTCTAATATTGAAGAGAAGCACACAGTCTTTCATGCTCTGTCAGCAATGACTTTCCACAGCACTGTAGTCTCTAGAGGTAGTGGGAGTATGAATCCAACTGCCATTACAGCTGCCTGTGAAGAGATGGTGCCTTCTGCTCCTTGCCTTCTCTTCTATGCTCACAAACCCTCTAAGCTCATTTGGTCTCCTCAGCTCCTACTAATTCCAGAGACCCCTTGGAATGGCTGAGATTCCCCACTCATTCACCCTACACCCTTGCTGCAAGCTCTTCCCTGTTCCATATTTGCTGACAATAGGGTGTAGGGCATGCTATCCCTAAATACGTCACTTCTGATTCCTGGGTGCTGGAGAAATGGTCCAGTGATTAAAATAGCATACCTCTCTTACGAGGACCCCAGTACAGTTTCTAGCACTCATAGCAGGTTCAACATCACCTGCAATTCCAACTTTAGAAGAACACCATACTACTAGCCTCTGTGGACATGGACACACATGTACATGCTTCCCCTCCCAAAACATATAAGTAATTAAAAATAAAATACATCTTTAAGAAGCACAACTCAAACTCAAATATATACCCCTGGACACTGACTACAGAAATTTGTGTGTGTGTGTGTGTGTGTGTGTGTGTGTGTGTGTACACATGTATGTGTCTATGCGAGAACATTCATGTGTGTATTTCTCTTTCTCTCTCTTTCTCTCTCTCTCTCTCTCTCTCTCTCTCTCTCTCTCTCTCTCTGTGTGTGTGTGTGTAGACTTGTCTATGCAGGTGCTTGTACATGTATGTTGAGGCTGTGTTTCAAGGTTGACCTTGAAAATCATTTCTCAGATGCAGTCTACCTTTGTTTACCCTGGCCAGTGGCTCACCAAGTAGTCTAGGCTAACTGGCCAGGCACTGCAGGAAATACCTATTTTTGCCTCCTCAGTGCTGGGATTAACACCACACCCAAATATATAGATTCTGTGGATGAAACTCAGATTCTCATTTTTACAAAGGAAGCGTTTGATCAACAGAGCCATCTCCTTAGCCCAGATTACAGAAATTTGGCATGCACGTCAAGTCTAGTGCAAAGGGACACCCACTATAGTTCTTATGCTGGTGTGGCAAAGGGATGGCTTTCAGAAAGACCTGACTGCATTCTGTCACACCACACACAGCTCACATTTCATCAAGGCTGAGGCAACCTCATAACTCTCATTGCTCAACTTTCTTTCCCCAGAAGTCCAAATTTCTGCATGAGATCATTATGAGCTAAGTTAGGAAAGGCAAGGAGATTTCTAAACTAAGTCTTGGTGTCTGTTTAGAGCCAGAAAAATAGAATTACACAGTATCCGGAGTATGTGGCATAGACTCAATAGCTCATTGATTAATGCTGGCGCCATTTGCCTATAGCCGAAGGCCCTCGAATATTATTTGTATTGATTGCAACACGACTGATGACAAGAAAGAAGGATGAGATAGATGGCAGAGGTCCAAGTCTCAAATTGAATTAAATGGGGTCTATGCAAGTCACCTGTGAAGACCTGTGGTCAACCAGGGACTTAGCCAAGGAAAAGCCTCAGTGAACTAACAGTTCATATCAGGAAATCAACATGAATGGGTAAGAAGGCAAGCAGAATGAATCCAAATGGTCCACAGATCCCACAACTGTGAGAAGTTATGCTTTCTGAAATCTGCCTTGTTTTGCTGAATGTAGTAGGTAGATTCCTGGAAGGTGACTGCGTACAGGATTTAGACACTGTTTGCTTAAGCAGCTGAGCAGATAACAGATAAATGGAAGAGGGTGATGTTTCCTGGAACTGAGTCCTAGGATCACACGTATGCACTACCACGCCCAGGTTATGTGGGGCTGGGAACAAGCCCAGGGCTTTGAGTCTACTAGGCAAGTGTTTTACCAAGTTAGCTACATCAGCAGCCCCAAGAAAGGTTTAGGTCTTTTTTTTTTTATATATATTTTCCAATGTTTTTTCTTTTAAATTTTTTATTTAATTTTTTCATAAGATATATTTTGATTAAAGTCTTTCCTCTTCCCAACTCTTCCCACATCCTCCACGCCTCGCTATCTACCCAGCTTTATGTTCTTTCTATTCAAAAAGAAAGAAAAACAACAAAAAAGTAAAAACAGACAAACTGAAAGAACGTCAATAAGACAAAACAAAACAACAACAATGACAACAACAACAAAACAATCCCACCGTTTTGGTTGACCGAATTCTCCTAGGCATGGGCCCTGCCCTGAAGTGTGGTTAATAAATCCTGTGACACTCCATTAGAGCAAACTGGTTTTCTCTTTTTCAGTATCCATCAATATCAAATAACTTCTTGGAACTTTGGGTCCATTTCCCCTTCTCAGTACCAGGATTTCATCTGTTTGAACCTGTGCAGGACTTGTGTGTGCTTCCATAGTCTCCATGACTTCATATGTGACTCTCTCCCGTTGTGTTTTGAAGACATTGTTCCATCCATCACCTCTGGCTTTTACAATCTTTTTACCTCCTCTCCCATATAGATCCCTGAACCTTGGTGTGGGGTTGGATCAGGGGGTTGATAGAGAAATCCCATTTAGGGCTGAGAGCTCCAAAGCCCCTCACTCTCTGAATGCTGTCTAGTGGTCCATTTCTTTGTCAATTGCTGTCTTACTGCAAGAAGAAGCTTCTGTGAGTATAAACACTTTGATATGTGGCTACAGCAATATGTCATTAAGAGTCGTTTTATTGCTATTTGTAGTAGAAATTATTTAAATCCCCAATCCTGAGGCATCTACCCTGCCCTGATCATTGAGTTCTTAGATGAAAGACATACTCATAGCCTTTATATTTACCACAAACCTTAATCAGCACTAGAGCTGGGCAGATACCTAGTCTCCGTGCTGTTGGAATCTACTTTCCTATTGATAACCTCGAGTTATTACTATTTATCATGTTCCATCTGGGCTGCTGTTAACTCCAGCTGGGCAGCCCTTGTGGTCACACTTTCTTGAATCGTCACCCATTGTGGCTTCTTCCTCCTCCTCTTCTGCACCATCTTTTCCTCATGGCCCACCTCTCCTCCCAAGCTTGTGAAAACCAAAACCCCACCTATGTCTCTTCTGGCCAGCTATTGGCTGTTAGCATCTTTATTCAACAATCAGAATTAACTTAGGGGCAGAGTCACAAGAGCTACCTACAGACTCCTGGTCTTGGGGGTCCTCACACTTAGCATTAGAATACAATAGTAAGAGGAAATCTCAACAGTTGTGTTCTAAACTTTTTTTTTAGTTGTTCTGAATTTTTATTCATTAACAGAACCAAGCAAAATCAGAAACTTTAGGGGAGGATTAATTATTAATCATATTAATGTACGCAGGCACAGCAGGTATGATAGAGGAGTGGCAGCTTGATAAACAACACGCCGTGCCTGCCACTCTTCCAGAAGTGCAAATAAAGCTCCAAACTGTTGTTCTCCTTCCTGTTTGGCAAAGCTCCAGCTCAGAGACACTTCGGTGAGAGTCTTGCTTTCAGGGAAGTGCTGAGCCTAGAAATAAGTAAGCTTGGCTACTTGGTTTGAGATTTGGAGAAACCGACCAATCATTCTGTAAAATCAAGGCTCTAGAGCAGCTTGTCCCCTGCCCTAGGTCAGTAGCCACACTCCTACCTCTACCCACTCCAACTTCCCAAGCAACACAGCCTTCTGCTTCCCTGATGAGGCATTGGGTCAGAAGCTCTATAGATATATAGCCTATCTATAGACCATATAAAAATGGCCTCTCAGTGCTATTTCTCTGCTGTAGGTTAAGTCGGCCACCTATACCAAGATGGGACTCCTTTGTATAAATTCTGTTTGGGGAAGTTTTAAAATTGCCAATTCAATGTCTTGACTTATGTGTTGGTGTTAAATATAACTTAGAGTTTCTTTTGCTGGCTTCCGTTCACATTTGGGGTAAACACATACATAAATAAAGTAAATGCCCAGTGCAATGCGTTTCTTGGGTTAGAGCCCTTTAACTTGGTGGTTCTTACTTGTTTTGCCTCAACCTCCTTTGAGGCCCAATCAACCCTTGTGATTCTGGATAATGTTTGCTTCTAACTATTCTAGCAAAGTTTTTGTATTTGTATTCCATTATTGATGTTAGCATCTGTCAATCCATTTGTCCATAATAACACACAAAATATCAAGTGCTCACTGTGTATAGTATCCCCTAGGGAAGTATGGGAGGCCTAAATTTTTGAAAGAAATGTTAAGTCATCATATAGGGGAATAAACACATGATCTTGATGCCTATGTATGTCTCCAAATAACCAATAATTTGTGGAATGTACCATCATCCCAACCCACTGGACACATACCTCTGTCGACACTTGTGGTACCAGGTCACCCAGCCTTCTAGTCTGGGCATTCCAAATACTAAACTAGAACTGTCTCAGAGCAGCTCTACTGACAGCAGGGTGTGAATTGTCAGAGCAGAAACTTCAGTCTTTCCAAATTCTCCGCCCATATGTTATTGCTCCATCATCCTTTCTTCCAAGACACAGGCTACGTGGCAAACGATATGAAAATTAAACAACCCCCTCATTACACATTAAATTTTAGGATGTTGTTGTTGTTAAAACATGGTTCCTCAGCTATTTTTTAAAAACTGTAAAAAATATTCTTCCTGACAAGAAGTTATACTAAAAAAACAAATTAGAACCACTAGCTTTGCTGTCCTCCAGGTCCTAATGCCTATACCACACAGAATGGATGTAGGATTGGATCCTATACAAGTGAAATATTTAGTTAAGGAGAAAGCTGAAAGAGGAGCCAGGACTAAGAGGCCAATCAGTGACCTGGCTTGTCTTTCTGTGGGTTTTGTTGTCTCATAAATAAACAACATTTAATAGTAAGAGACAGATAGAGACAGAAGTACGCAAGAACTTAGCTATCCTTCCATCCTTCCATAATGGCACATTTGTATGTGTCTGAGTACCTGTGCTCACTCACATGTGTATGTTGGTGTGTGTGTGTGTGTGTGTGTGTGTGTGTGTGTGTGTGTGTGCGCGCGCGCGCGTGAATGAGTGTAAAAGACAAAGATCAACCTCAGGTATGATTCTTCAGGCACCATCTACATATCCCGTTTTTGGAGACAGAGTCTCTCATTGGCCTGGAGCTCACCAAGTAGGCGAGTTTGGCTAGCCAATAAACTCAAGGAACTGGCATATCTTCATATTCCAAATACTGAGATTACAAGCATACCACTACTCAGAAAAAAAAATTTATATATACATATATGTATGTGTATATATATTCAAGCCCTTCTCTGGCTAAACTGTCTTCTAAACTGTAATTGTACATTTATTCTAAATCCACCCTATCACTGTTCCCGAAGCAATCCTTCTAACATGCCTCTCTACCCTTTCTGAAGGTTTATGTGTCACTATTATTTTATGCTACAAAATCAAGTTCCCTCTGACTCTCATTATATTGTGATAAATTACTTTTAGGATCTCAAAGACAAGCTACTACATCTCTTCCCTCACTCTTCAGATGCAGACAGGCATCCTAAGCAGTTGTTTAGAGCATCTCACCTGAATGTTGCCAGCCTTTCTGACATCACATCTGGGCCAGAATTAATGAGGCAGTGCTCACTGACTCCTGGAAGTGATTACATTTCCAATGACAGCATGGTTCAAATAAAGCAAGTCTAACAAGATCCCATGATGCCACTCAGAATCCTAAGTGATAGGAAGCAAGGTGAAGGCTGGAGGCTCCAACTGGCCCAGCGCCCAAAATGCCATTGTCATCAGAACTCGTGCTTAGAAATGCTGAGGTAATTACAGTTGGTGATGGCTAGGAAAGCAATAGACATAGTGAATTTGTATAACTCTGAAGTCCTCTAACAGTTCTATATCTACTCTTAATGTTGCCGTTCCTGCCATTGATAGAGATTCTGTGCAAGAAGCAATAAAGAATAGTTGTTGGTGGAGGATGGAATGATAGCAATTGAGTAGGCTGGGCCTAATGAGGTAGCATAGAGACCATCAAGTGCCTTTTCTGAAGGGAAAGAGATGGCAAGAGGACGTCCATGTGTGGAGTACTTGCTGTTTGCTGAATTCTGTTCAAGGTTCTAAGCCTGTATGATTTCATCAAATCCTTATGTAATTTGGTTATGTAGGAACCTGTGCACAGTCACAGGCAAATAGATTACACATAGAAGAATGGTATCTTGAACAGACTGTGATATATGGCTGTCTGTTATAGGTGGATTAATATTATGCCCAATGCATATATGGGGTGCTCTGGGATTAAATGGGGCCATTTGTGAACAAGACAAGTTGTCACTACAAACTAGCCTTATTAAAGAAATAACTATATTCCACAGAAGAGAAATTGGAAACAAAAGAAACTGGATGTTTATGGGAAGAAAATAAATCCATAGAGAGGTTCGAGGGTCTTCTCAGAATAGCATTTGGGAAAGGAGACCAGAATATAGCCCATGAGGAAGCAACAAATAAATCTCCTGTGTGGGAGAAAGAAGAAAAAATTGCCCAAGTGGCAGAGCTGCTGAGATGCAGGAGACTCGGCCCTCCAATCATCTTCTCCATCTAATTGGGTAATAGTCTCCCATCACAGAAGACGCTGGAATGCATTAGGAACTCAGAAATACTAGTTTATTTATTACATATGATACAAATGCTTTATCAAAAAAGTATGCTTATGAATGTCTTTATAAGACCTATTGAGACCAGTTGATATTGCTAAATGTTAAGAAACCAAGACCCAAGGGATCTCTAGAACTTTGGGGTAGAAAGAACAAATGCCCAAGAAAGATGAAGACAATGGGAAAGACATAGCAGGCACTTAAGGGAAGACATGGATGATTTTTCAAATATGCCTAGGCAGTGCTAAGAACAAAAGAATCAAGTGAAGAGATGCTAGCACTGTGCAGAAAGATGCACACTGGATCAAGCACACCCAGCCATGGGCATATAAACTTTCCCATGTTTATGTCATGCCAAACACATGCACTATCATGAATATGTCTTATATAAAGCCCTATGAGCTTACAGCAGGGGAGCTATTCAAGTTATAGTGAAGGGGTGTGGCTTTTCCTCTCTGGCTGTGAACTGTAGGGGGTCATGGAGTCTGACAACCTGGATATTTGAACTTCCTCATCTTCAGAAATTCCCATTTTTGCAAAATCACAATTCACTTCCATCTGCTACTAACCTCTTTAAGTAACCATAGGTTCCACAATCTGCCTAAATCCCCACGAGCTAGAAACCAAGTGTTCAAAGACATGGACCTGCTGATAATATCTTACAGCCAAAGCATCATAAAATCTACCTTAATCTCACATGGGTCTGAACAATCACCCAGGATTCTCATCAAGGTCGACCAGTTAACCAATGATTCTAATCCCAGTGGATACTATTGATCTCACTGTGATAGCTCCACTGCTTGGATCTTGAAAAGATGCAAAACCATTTAAGGAAAAACATGATTTTACTACTTTCTGAGAAGTGTTTCAAAATGCTCATCTAGCAATCTCAACCTTGTATCTAACACTGGGTTAGTTGTTGTGCTGTATGACCCAGAGAGTGATGTGTGATAACGATACATTCAGTTTTGAATAGATGACTTTACTGAACATGTAGCAAGCCAGAGTAAAAGGATAAATAGCAAAAGGCATATGATAAATATATACAGAGAGAAAGAGATAGGTAGATAGATAGATAGATAGATAGATAGATAGATAGATAGCAAAACTCCATCAAATCAGGTACTCAGAACACCTATCAGAAGCCAACTGTGAATGCCCCTTTAAGGCATTCACCTGGATTCCCAATGGAGCAAACTGGGGCAGAGCCCCAGCTGAGGCTTCCAAGAAAAAGAACAAATAGCAACAGATAGAGATAAGATCATCAAATAGGGAGATCTCACAACATTCAGCAGAAGCTGACTGAGGATGATAATGGAAACACAGAAGTAACAGGACATGTACCCAGGAGACAGATAAGCAACAATTAGCATAGCTGGTTAAATACTAAAGTGAGTTGCCTGCATATTAACTTCTGTTTTTCAACTCTTAACCATATATGAATATCACTTCTAAAGTCTGGTAAACCCACACTGACAGTAGTTCATCCATGGGGGTTCTCACTCTGTCTGTCAGGTAAGGGTCTGGACTTTCTCAACAGTCCCCAGGAAATTTCCATCAGCCTCCAGGGACAAATAACCATACCATGTGTGAGAAAACATGATATAACAACACTGGTAAGACTGAGAATGGGGGAGAAATCTTGTGTTGCAACTAGAATTTGTTCAGAATCCTGAATCATGGAATCTAAATGGACAGTGTTGGCCAGACAAGAGCATCTTGGGTAGAAACAAAGAATAGAGTTGTTGTACATTAGAGTTAGAAATCGTGTTTGGAACTAGGGAGATGTTAAAAGCTATATTTCAGATTGGAGACATAAATTCTATAGTTAATGAGATGTGCTGTGTATTTGGAAATTCCTATAAGGGAATAATTTAAATAATCTCATCATTTAAAAAAACAATTGCATAAGGTAATACATTAATTAATTTGATTTATCCATTTTCCTTTTTTATCTTTAAAATTATGTGTGTTCGGGTTTATGGGTATGCACATATAAATACAGGTACTCACAGAGACCAGATGATGGAGTTATCAGTGCTTGTCAGCCATCTGACTGAGGTGCTGGGAACCAAACGTATGTCCCCTGAAAGAGTAGTACATGTTCTTAACCCCTGAACCATCTCTCCAGCTCTATACAAATACGTATTTAAAAGATCATAATATCAACAATATGTTGACATAACTGTCACTTCTTCTTTAATGTATTAACATTCATTAAAATTTCCAAGGTCAAAGTTTTTAATCAAATTGGTGCATGTTCTCTAAGTCGTAACCACAGGCAGAGGAAGGGGCAGAGTTTGAAAGGCAAGAAAAGATGGTGGTTCAATTATGAATAGTGCTGCCTGTGCCCTGTTGGTACAAAGAATAGCCTGTGAGCACAGAAGGGCACAGAGGGCGAGAAAGAGCTGGCCACCTATCCAGGAAGCAGCAAGAGGGCAAGAAAGAGCTGGTCACCTGTCCAGGAAGCAGCAGTAGCATTCACAGAACAGCTGTGCATAGCTGCAAAAATTGGCAGTACAGAAGGGCTGACACACACAACAAAATAAAAGCATTCTCAAGTCAAGATTCTATCTTCCAAACAATGCTCGGTTTCGGGTCCTCTTGTCCATGGAATGACTGTTATTCCCAGAATCTTTACCTTAAGGGTTAAGAGCTTGTGTCCTTGGGTCTCCTTGATTCAAAGACTATCAGCTTCCTCTTTCTTAGAAATCTTCCTATTTCCTGCTTCCTTTTGAGGGACTTATAAATAAGTGGAAGCAGGAAGCTGGGGCTACCAGGGGTATAGAAAATTTAAAAATGAGAGTCAAAATATCTTAAATGAAACTTGTTCCATGTTGGGGGTCAGGAATGTCTATTTTCTCCCTGCTGGGGTGTTCATCAAGATCATAACAAAGGTGATTCTTGGTGCTAACCAACATGGTGAGGTGAGAGACTGGTGACAGAACACACCAGACTTAGTGAGCTGGCTTCTGACACGTGGCCTGTTTCATTATATGGAGTACTCTTTCCATCAGGTGTGGGAATGGATCAGAAGATGGTGGAGAAAAAGCTTAGCAAACAGCTCAAAAGGAGCCGAATACTTTTGCTTATTTCTTCCATCAAAAACTTGTCTATTTTTCTACCCAAATGGAAGGCAAAGAGGACCAGAAACAAAACAAAATAAATAGAAAAAATTCAAAACAATTTAAGTAAGAAAGTGAGACCTCCAATCCAAAACATGGCGAGAAATGTGTGTGTGTTTGTGTGTGGTGTGTGTGTGTGTGTGTGTGTGTGTGTGTGTGTGTGTGTGTGTGCTTGTGTGTGTATGAGTGTGTCTCTGTTTCTGTGTGTCCATGTATGTGCATGTGTCTGTGTGTGTGTGTGTATCTGTGTGTCTCTGTGTCTGTGTGTCTATGTATATGTGTTTGTACAAGCACTTGTCTGTCTATCTGTCTGTCTACCGTCTTTAGAGAGGTAGAAATAACAAAGGCTACAGGTTTGCCCAGAGGTAAGGCAAACAAAAGGAACAGCAGATAACCAGGAAAGCAAGATGATTCCAGTTTAACTCACCTAACAGAACTTCCTAGAATGGGATCAGAAGCCCCAGCTGCATTTTGGAGGCTGTCTCCATTGCAATGACACCAGCTACTGCACTCTGTGCCCTGCCAGAGTGAATGTCTACAGGTTTAGATGAGCTCTAACTGGTTTGTTTGTTTTGGGCCAAAGGGTGATTTAAAGTAAGATGATTGTCTGGCCACCCAGGTTGGACTTGATGCTCTCAGTCCCTTGGAATAAGTGCACTCTGAAGACATTCCAGCCTATCTAGCGCTCACCCTCTGTAGATCCCAGATATCTAGAGTAGAGTTCATGGTTTCACCGGCACCACCTGCCACGTTCCGGGGCTCAACACCAACACCAGCATGGTTTTGAGATACGGAATTCAGAAACTACTTAGAATTCAGAATTTCCCCTACACCATCTTTCCAGCAGAGCAAGCCAGTCGAGTCACTCTCTGGATTATGTTGGGCAGCTGACTAGAATTAACTAAGTTACCTTTCCCCTTTACTAGCCCTCAAGCTCCCCATGGGTTCCTTTCTGGACTGGTCTAATAATAGCCTACCTAAATGCAAAACTCTTATTTCTAACCTTTTTCCAGGGAACCAGCATGTTGTATTCTCTCATTTTGTGCCTATCCAGACTTACTCTGTGTGTACACATCTTCTTCTTGGGGGCAGAGTCAGGAGATGGACCTTAACACTGGGCCTGGAATCCTGTGGACAAACCTACCAGGAGCTGGCTGCCTGCCTGCCCGCCCTGACTTCCAAGAATTCCTTACCTCTAATTCCCATGGACCCTGCTCATCTTCTGGCATGGCTTCTGTTTAGAGCACTTGGTGCCAAGTGTTTGTGAGAAGGAGCATGTGGAATGGAAGGCTTAGCTTCTCACACTGGAGTTCGCCCTAACAGCTGGCCCCACCCTGGCAGACTCACTCATTTCCAAAACAGTCTCTTTCCTGCCTGTATTGTCCTGGTGCCAGCAAAGCTCCACAGCCATGAGAAGCCCTGGGTCAAGAAGAGCCCACATGAGAAAATAGTGCTAAAGGAGCTTCCTGGGGATTAGGGCTGAGGACACCCAGAGAGGAAGGTGACACATACCTTGCTCATGGATTTTGTGTGATAATACATACTTATGTCTAAGTGGACAGTTCTGCTCAGTTGCCCTATAGTGAGTAGGTCAGAAGATTCACACAGTCAAATCTTACCCACAAAGAGAGTGTAGCTATCTTACTCCAGGTCAAGAAGCTAGAGGAAGCTAGGTCCTCCTTCCCTGGGATGCTCTCAGGAGTGACTTTGATCACAGAGATGTGTACCTGGAGCCCAATTTGCTAAACAAAAAACATAGACTGCTTTCAGAGAACTGAAGAGACGGAAGAGCATGCATGAGTAGTGAGTGACCTTGAACTTACCCCGCCCATGGTCAAGCCCTTCATTGGTGTACCCAATCATTTGAGTCATCACACTCATGGGAAAACTATGGAATGCAATGAGACCCAGGAAATCCCCACCCCCACCCCAAGCGCTTTCCTATAATGACAAGGATATTTAGCTGGAGCAAATGCCACAGCAACAATAGAAACAACCTCACCTCCTGTGCTATGAACTAGTGATCTTTTGTCCTCCTCGTGGTGAGTCATATTTAGCAAAATGTGGCCAATAAAGGTCCCATTATAGTGGCCGAGGTGAACAAGCCTCTTCAGCTGCTGCATCCTTCCCTCCATCCTTTACCCTGTGCATGTGAATGCTTCTTCATGGGAGTCAGGGGACTCCTGACAGTGATTGGCTCAGAGCTGAGTAGCATGTGGCACATAGGCAGAGAAGATCAAGTTCTGTGAAAACCTGTAGCTGGAGGTTTTCTCTGTCCTCTCTCTCTCTCTCTCTCTCTCTCTCTCTCTCTCTCTCTCTCTCTGTGTGTGTGTGTGTGTGTGTGTGTGTGTGTGTGTGTGTGTGCACTTTCTCCTGCATTCAGGCATATAACCTGCTACTTCATCAAAGGGCCACATAGATGCTGAGATCTGCCAGTGTTTCTGGGGTTCAGACACTTGCTGCAAGGTCACGTCAAAGCACCTAGAGTAAGCAGTGAGCTCAAGAAAAGCCAAGATGGGTGAAGTTACACAAGCCTTCATCGGGACCAGCGTGCTGGAGACGGATCTCTGTGATTTCAAGGCCGGTCTGGCCTACATATTGACTTGAAGGGTCAACTACATACAGAGACCCTGTCTCAAAAAAAAAAAGACAGAAAGAAAGAACATTTGAAGGTGCTGGTCACACTTTCCTTGAGACCACCCTCAAAAGCACCGAACATGATCAGGATCAGCAGAAGACAGGCTTTCATTCAGTATTCTGGAAATAAGCAGCCTACATGCCTGCGTACCCAAGGCAGGGATATATAAAGCGGGGCACGAAGTGTCAGAGACAATTTGTTTAGAGTCACTGTTTTGATTCTTGGTGTAACCAGTGCTTGTTGAGAGTTATCTAGGTAGATGGAGGTCTGACTTTACTTTCCCCTTCCAGTGGGTAACCTCACACAACCATTAGAAGCTCCCTAAAGTTTCACACGTTCATGCACTTGTGCATGTATATGCACATACATGTAGAAGCCAGGTATTGACTCCTGGTTTCATTCAACAAATAGGCACCACACACATTGTTTTTCAGATAATACTGAAACTCACTAATTTGACTAGGTTGGTTGACCAGCAAGACCCAGGGATCTACCTGTCTCTGCGCTGGGATTGCAGGTGTCAACTGGACCTTATCTGGGCTCTGGGGAGTTAGTTTAGGTTCTCATACTTGCCATAGCAACTGCTTTACTGACTATACTATCCCCTCAGTCCTTGCATGAAACTTCTCATTCTCGAATATAGAAATCCAGTAACCAGGGGGAGTCAGCTTTAGGCATGTGCAGTGAAGGGGCTCTTCCCGAGGTTTAACCCTCAAAACATGCCACTTTTTTCCTGTGGGTTTTCTTTTCCCTGAAGTCTTCAAACTGCACTCCCAAGAGTGCAACGCAAGTTCCACCTCTGAGCTTCTAGAAATGCCAGTCTCCGGCCCATCTAAGTCCCATGAAGTAGAAACTATGCATACAGATGTCGACAATGTGTGCAAGCAAGCACTCCAGGAAGATTCAAACCTATATTCAATATATTTGAAAGCCATTTTTTCCAGGGCAGCCAATCCTCTCCTCTGACTCCTATGACTGATAAGTGGGCCAGAGGCCATGCCATGGTCAATTCAGTTAAATATTTCATCATTGAACAGTTTTTAAGTCACTTTTGGATCCCACTCTGGTTATTGGAATTCATAGTGACAACCAAGTCCTCTGGAAATTGACATGTTCTAAGTCCCCTCAGCTATACCTGGTCTTCACTACATACCCAGGGTTCTGTAAAGTAATGTGGTATCCTTGGCTTGGCTTCTTTTGTCAAACAGCTCTCTCCTGCCATTGCTATAATAAGATCCATTGAGAGAGATAGCAAATGCTTTGTTAACACTCTGTTCATTGATGTTGAGATGGTGTCAAAGGCAGTCATCAAGTTTTCCTGAAAGGTCTCTTTGTTCCCTTGTGTGTCACCCAGAGCTCACCTATTCATACCCTGTGAGCTCAGCACCATTAGCTGGCTGCATTGTCATATGAGTGAAATTGGATAAATGAAAGGTCTGTTCTCTTTCAGCTCCATCTTCAGTGAGTTAGTTATTGTGTCTTCCACCTTAGAGATCTCAAAGATCTCTTTAAAGTGCCACTAAGTCAGAGATGTCAGTAAGGTCCAGGCAGAGGGTGGTACACTTCCTGATGCTGTGGTTTAGCCTGCTACCCTCCTCTCAATGAGCAGTATAGATAGAAAAGAAAAGCAGTGGGGACAGAGGAGAGAAAGCCTGAGAAAGGAAGTTAGCCTTGCCTGTCCGGCTGAGGAGTCAGAAAACTGCTGGTAAGGCTCAAATTGCCTCCACAGATGATGCAAGTTTTCCAAGAGACACCTTCTTGAGGACAGCAAATAAATGTGTGTTGTTAATGTGTAACCTTGAGTTTCCTGCACGTGCTTCTCTTTTCTGAATAATGCCCCTCAGAAGATCCACCTTACAGCTTTGCTTGCTGAGCTTTCACTCTTGTTGTAAGCTGTGTCTTTGTATAGGCTACTTTTCTGTTGTGATAAAACTCCACAACCAAAAGCAATTTATAGATGTTTGTTTTGGCTTGTGGTTTAAGAGAGGACAGAGTTGGTTGTAGAGAAAACTCATGGCAGCAGGCAGGCATGGTGGCAGGAATAAGAAGCTGCAAGAGCATGTCTGCGACTCTAACACAAGCAGAGAGCAATGTAGAAGTAGAATGAGATTATGAACCTCAAAGCCTACCACAGTGATGTATCACCTCCCACCAAGTACAACCGTTTCAACAGTACCACAGATTAAGGTCCACATGTCTAAATACCAGAACCTATGAGAAACATTTCTCATTCAAACCACCAATTTTTGAACAATGTTAAAGAGGTGGGGGTATTAGCAACCATTAGAGATGTAATTCAGAAAGCCACAGATTGTACACACACACACACACACACACACACACACACACACTTGAGAAATGCACACTGATCTCCTCTTCCTCTCTAAATTTATTTATCATTGCATCCAAGAGTCTGTGTGAGCATGTCACAGCATGTGTGTGGTATCAGAGAACAGCTATCACTCTCTCCACAGTGGGTTCTGGGTATCACACTTGGATTGTCATGTTTGCAGTCTATGTTCCCATCACAGGTGACAGTACTGTCTGTGATTCCAGGCTGTGTGTGGCCTTCTTTTAACAGACAAGTTCCCATTGATATTTACCTGTGCCCACATCTCAGGTAAAGCCTGATATACGTTGTGGAAGTCTGAATGAGAAATGGCTCCCATAGGCTCAGGTATTTGAATAGTTGGTCCCCAGTTGGTAACACTATTCAGGAGGTTATGAAACCTTTAGAAGGTGTAGTGTTGCTGAAAAAGTACATGAGTAGGGAATGGTCTTTAAGAATCTACAGCCTCACCTCACATCCAGTTTTCTCTCTGCTTCCTGTGTGTGTAGTTTAAATGTGTTCCCTTAGCTTCCTACTCCACTGCCTGCTCATTTACTTCCTTTGCCATTGTAGACATCTGACTTTTCTAGAATCATAAACCAAAATAAAGTCTTTCTTTTATAAGTTTCTTTTGGTCATGGTGTTTTATCACAACAGAGAAATAACAAATACATACGTTCTCTGATAGTCCACCACACTCACATCAGGATTCAACATCAACACAACCTCATGGCTCTAGGCTATGTTTCTCAAGAATTGTTTCTGTGCACATTGCTACCTGGGTTTCTACCTGACTAGATATGGAGTAAGACACCCAAATTTACACTTCTCTCAAAAACATTGATTGATTTATTTGATTCATTGATCTATTGATTATTTGTGTTTGTGTGTGTGTGAGAGAGAGAGAGAAGGGGTAGGGAAGGAGAAAGAGAGAAAGAGAGAGAGAGAGAGAGAGAGAGAGAGAGAGAGAGAGAGAGAATGTATGTTTGTGTGAGGACCATAGCATGTGGGAATGGGTCAGAGGACCAACTTGTATGAATCAGTTCTCACTCTCTCTTTCATGTGGTCCCCAAGAATTGAACTCAGGTCTTCAGGCTTGATGGCAAGTGCCTTTTCTCAAAGAGTTATCTCATCATCTTGAAAACTGATATTATTTCAATTGACAAAGCAGAATTGTGTTCTATATATGGAGTTTGGTGTGTTATTTTTATATGTGCATAAAATGTAAAGTGATTAAATCAAACTCATAAATACATACTTTTTCTTATTTCTTTGATATTTTACAAGACGGTGAGTATGCTGTCATCTTTTTCAGCCAAGTATTCTTTTCAATTTTTTATTATCTTATAATTGTATAAGCTTTGAGGATGTAGTATGTTATTTAATACAAATATTCAGCATGTACTGATAGAATAAGGGTCATAATACTTCCATATTTTATTATTCTGTTTTAACAATATATTATTTGCCTATATCAACATACAGTGATGGACTTCATTTTGATAGTTTTATGTATTCATGTGGTCACCCTACATCATCTTAAGTGTTCTTCCTCTTTTTTTCCATAATTTCATCCTTCGACTTTTACTTCTTTATATTTCTAGATTCTACCTGAGCAGAATCTAGTCTTGTCTTTCTGAGTCTGGCATACTCTACTTTCTGTGATGACCTCCCGTGGCATCCTGCCACGACCTGCTTTATTCTTCTTTGTAAAACTAAATCTGGTACCCGTATATTTTCCTTACCCACTTGTCAGTTCTCAGGCATGTAGGCTGATTCCATAACTTGGCATGTGAGTAGCGTTGCAATGAACATAGTCTGTAGGCATCTGTATTGTATGTCAACGTGGTTCCCTTCAGCAGTCATACTCAGGAATGGTATAGCTGAACCATATGATAATTTCATTTTTAGGTTTTTCGAGAAATCTCTATACTGATTTCTACAATGGATGAGCATAAATTGCAGTCTCACTGGGAGCACATGAAAGTCCCCCCTTTTTCAAATATTCTCTCTGGCTTTTGTTTCTGTTTTCTTAATGACAGCCATTCAGAGAGTGAACTAGAATCTCAATGTAGTTTTGATATGCAGTTTCCTAGAGGCTACAGATGTTAAACCCCCCTCCTCTGCTCCTGTGCGTGTGCGTGTGCGTGCGTGCGTGTGTGCGTGCGTGCGTGCGTGTGTGTGTGTGTGTGTGTGTGTGTGTTGACTGATTAGTCATTTGTTCTTATTTTTGAGAAATTTATCTTATGTTTATTTGTTCATTTATTGAATAGCTTATCTGAGCTTTTGTGTGCCTGTGTTTGTTTGTTTGTTTGTTTGTTTGTCTGTATTGAATTTATTTCGAATACATTTGCAGGTCAGTCTGATGTTTCCGGTCCAGGGACTGAACTGTAAGACTGATTGCTGTAGGCTAGCTAATGGTAATGTGCAATCTCTCTCTCTCTGATTATTGCAGCCTTGTTACCATTTTATTCCCAGTGCAGTGTTTCATTCATATCCTTAGAACAGCAGATCTATCGCAAGTTGCCTAGCAACTGTGATGGATGAGAAAAGGTGAACCAGACTTCCTCACATTTTCCTAACTTTCTTTTGGTACAATGACAGACTTGGCATCAGGAAAACAATTTACTGCTTTGCCCAAAGTGAAGTCCGTGGCGCAAGTTAACACTACACAGTGACCTTTAGAAACACAATACACCCCATGGTATTTACTTATAGACACCCAGACACATGTAATAAGATTATAGATAAGCCTCACTCAAGATAAAGTTTGCTGGGGGAGATCGAAATTGCTCCCTATGGGGCTAAAATTAGATACAAAGCAATTAACTTTAAGCAACCAAAAAATTGGTTCTATAAAAATTCCATTTCAAAATAGCTTTTAAGTGTGAGCCCATTACCAGGCACCTTTACTGCATGAGAGACAAGCACATCTCTGGAGATGGAAAACACAAACTCAATTTCGAGTCACTAACTCAGATGTGGAAATTAACTCAGCCTTGGATTTGACCTCTTACAAGGGTCAGTTGTTTCCGCAGATTTCCAGACCTCTCAAAGCTCTCCTGTACTCAGAAAAGTAAGCCTTCTCATTCCTGAAGATAAATAGATTTAGGGTTTCAGTTAGACTGATGGTCTGGCTATGCAATATTAAACACATTCAACTTTATTCTGTTTCTTCCTGTGTGCAAGGGTTTTAGAAAAATGTTCATGGGCGAGCCAAAAGTTTAGCACAGTGGAGCTTTATTTTTTGCAGTGTATGACCTTGATGGACTTGTGGAAAACAAATAGCAAGTAACAGATTATTAGCTGACAAACTGATTTATGGCAGAAAAATTAATTTTTGAGAGAGGATCTCAGATATTCTCGGTTAGCCTCATACTCACTGTGAAGCTGGGGATTATACTGAACTTCTGATCCCCTTACCTCTGACTCTTGAGTGCTGAGATGGCAGGTGTGGGCCTCCCACACGTGATTATTTTTAAGGTGGTGCTGGGGATCAAACCCAGGGGTTCCTGTGTGCTCATTCAACACTGTATCAATGTGCTATGCCCTCAACTGGAATGTTAGTAACTTTATAAATGGTCTTAAACTGAAGGCAGCTACTTTAAGGTGTAGAACAAACCAGAAAAAATACAAAAAATTAAATACCCATAACCTCATATCCTGGCTCTTGCTAGAATTTTTTAGAAATATTCTTCCCATTCTTCATGCCTTTACATACATATGTGTCTATATTCTCAACATGACATCTCTCAGGTATCACATTCATTGGATAATATTAGCAGGATGGCCAAAGAAACCACAAGAAAGAATATACAAGTGTGTTCTATCTGGAAGACCAAGGAGACACTGGAGGGTAGGATCAAAGTGGCTTAATCCTTGTGGGCCTTAAAAGCTCAACAGAGTACTCTAGAGGGAAAAATAAGGTACCCTGCTGCCATCTGACATACAGATCCCACACATATATTTACTGCTTCTCATTTTCTCAGAAAAGTACCAAAAACAAACACTGCAGAAAAGACAATCTCTTTAATACACATTACTAGGAAAATTAGATGGCCAACAGAGTAGAATGAACCCAGCTTCTATATTTCATCTTAACATCTTTCAAAGTAAACTGAAGATTTGACTCATTTGTGAGAAACATATAGGCAAGTATGAAAATCCTAGAATGTTGTGGGGAATGAGGTCTGTATCTGGAATTAAATTAAAGGCCATCTATCTTACACTCTGGAAAAGCATGTCTGTGTTCTGTCCATGTCCTAAAAAGCTGAGTAAGGATTGAGTTTAAAAGTAATGGACTGATTTGTTTGGCAGAAGTTTCTAAACAGCACAGCATTCAGGTTGTGGCATGGTTGTTATTTACTCACTTTAGCCAAGTTTATAATGGAAGGGAACAGAAGGTAAAGTGAGAGGGTCCCAGCAAATATCATAGCAGGCAGGAAAATGATCCATGAAGAGGTAAGAATGAAAATTGTTCAGTCTGATTGAACTTCTAGAGAGTCTGATGCCAGGTGGTTTATTGCCAGCATATTTAAGCAGAATTTGGGAAAAAACTTTCCAGGCAAAAATCGGTTAGGTTTCAGGTAAACAATAAAGCTGAAAGTGTGACTACATAGAAACCCTTTTGCAAAGTATATGTGACCATGAAGATGGTCTTTGTAGCTTAAACAACTGAGATCTAGTGTTGTCTCTGATTGAGGTAGCTTGAGATAGCATAAAGGTCAGCAGGCCATAAAATACATGTGACAAAACACAAGGACCGGTTCTATTAAATGAGAGTGAAAGACAAAGGTCTGGGGAGGCAGAGTCTGAGACTGACATTCTGGGGATTTGGGTCTGGTTCTACAGATAGCAAAGATCATCAGGTCATGAACAATATCTACTCCCAGATTTCTGAGTTGAGAAAAGTTATTTCCTCCTTGGAGGGAACACCCCCCCACACACACACACATGACTAAGATTCCTGGTCTCCCGAGTGCTTATGTGTGAATACAAGGACCTGTGTGCCTCAACAGTGGAATGTGGGAAATACATCTCTTTGGTGAACAAAGAGTATGAAGGTAGATAAAGATGCACATAAGCAATGTGAGTGTGAACAGTACGCACGTAAGAGACAAAGCAGTGTGGGTATGAACAGCACGCACTGTGCTTTCTTTAAGTATCATTTGGGAAAACGGTTTGCCAGAGGACAATGGGAAATGTTCATTGAGAGCAAAGCCCTACCCATAAGGCTCTAGTCTACAGAAAGAAAAACCCATTTGAAGAAAATACTCATTAGAAAGTAGAGTTGGTCTTCACTTAGTGGTGGTGTTTAGGAAAGTTGTGGAAACTTTTAGGGGTGTGGAACCTCTCTGTAGACATAGGACAATAAGGAGGGAAGGGTCTTGTGGGTCCTGATTCTAATCCAAGTTCTATATGATTTCTGATCCATCAAGATGGAACAAGCTACCTCTTTCTCCTGACTTCACAGATGGAAGCTACTGCCACCATCATGTCTCCATGCCTTGCCATGAATCTCTAAGCCAGACTAGATCTTTCCCTAAGTTGCTTCTGTCAGGTTTTATGTAATAGTCATAAGAAAAGTAATGAACACAAAAACTAACTATGCTGTTGTATCACTAACATCTCCATGAGAAACTATCTATGGGGTATTTTTAAAGCTCTCCTCAACTTTTCTGTGCGTAGAACTGTGAGATAAATTCTTATCACGTTGCTTATTGTTTTTAACACGTTTTCCAAAGCCACTTAAGTCTGAGAAGTTTGTAATTCATTTTTATGTTTCTCCAAAACAATTGCATGATAAAAGATTTACCCTACAGTGAGAGCTTACTAAGTGTTTACAAGTGGAAATAATTGGAGTAGGAGTTTGAAGAACCCACAGCTTGTAGATGATTCATTTAGATTCAAGGGGAACCCTATTACTTCTTACAACATAGTAGCTCAGCAGGAGTAAGATATACACATGGCTTGGGTTTCCAGATTTTGGTGTCAGGAAGAGGAAGGGGAAAAAAACAATATTGAAACCCATGCTGTGATTTCACAGGTAGGATTAAACATACAGAAGAGATTCCACTGGTTTCCTTGCAGGAGTAAGTGGGAAAGGGTTGCCTTAAAATTTGAAACTTGTTTTCATGGTAGGTTGCCAGATTAATTTTCATGTAAACTTATCATGAATTTAGAATATAGCCAAGGATAACCCAGTCCTCCTGCTTCCATGTCCCAAGTGCTACAATTACAGATATGCACTGCCACACTTTGTTTATGTAATACTGGACACCAAACCCAGAGTCTGATGCATGCTAGATGAGAGTTCTTCCATCGGAGCAACATTCCCAGCTCCCTGATTAACTGCTAGAATTCTACAGTTGAATAAGAAATTATTTTCTCATTTCCTTGGCTGAGCTGCCTTGTCTGACCTCAGTGGGAGAGGTTGTACCTAGCCCTGCAGAGATTTGATGTATCAAGGTTGAGGAATACCCATGGGAGCCTCCACCCTCCCAGAGGAGAAGAGGAGAGGGGAAAGGGGGAGGGACTATGTGAGGCAGAGACTGAGAGGGGTCAATGACCAAGATGTAAAGTAAATCAATAAATAAAGTAACGGGAAGAAAGAAAAAAAGAAAGAGAGAGAGAGAGAGAGAGAGAGAGAGACAAAGAGAGACAAAGAGAGAGAGAGAGAGAGAGAGAGAGAGAGAGAGAGAGAGAGAGAGAGAGAGAGAAAGGAGAAAAGTAAGAAAGCAATGGTTCTCAGGAGTGAGTTATTAGAGAGAACCCTTGGCCTATAAGCATCGATGCACTTGATAACTTAGGTCATAGATGTTGGTGGTCACTTCTAGAATGGAAAAAAGCACACTTGGGAGCCTCATCTTAAGAGTACAGTTCTCAAGATGTATATATATGCAACATCAGGATCTGACCACCCATGTTTTCTCTGAACATCTTTTCCCTCATAAATATCCAGAATTTTCTTTGCAAATATTTTGTTGTCCTTTTGCCTCTGCCTTGGCCCTGAAGCTGATGGCGGTAAAGGGCTTTTTAAGGTAGATCTGAATGGACAGCTCCTATTGACTCCTGAAGTCATCCATGATGGGAGGGCTTGATGTCATCATGATTTTATTATATCTATTACTCACCTGCAGGACATGGTTGGGCAGGAAGGTACATTAGGATCACAAGAGTTACTATTGTGTAAACAATCTTTGACTTTGTCTTAAGACATAAATATGTTGCTTGTATAAGTCATTATAGTGGTAGATAGTATGTTACTAATAAAGAAAATGCCTAACAATGTGTCTGACACGTTGAAGGAAGTAGATGCAGATGAAGAAGCATGCTGAGAAGTGCACAGTAAGCAGGCTTTCTCAGTGGGAGGTCCCTAATATGGCCATTTTGGAGAACATACTGTTACCCCGTGTGTACACAAAGGGCCAAAATCACTCTCTAATGCTGGACTAGTGGCAAAGCAGAGGTGCCACTCCCTAACCCTGGATCATAAAGCTGTACAATTTACCAACTGCCTGTTTTGAAAAGTACAAAGTAAAGAGGCCACAGTTTGTTAGGTGGCATCCATCTCCTTCAAGAATTTCAACATAACACCTGTTCTTGTCTTTTCTCAAAGTCTCACAATAAAGCCTGAATACCCTTGAACTATCTGCTTTCTTGCCTGTCCTGAATTTTAGGTTTACTGGTTCTCACCAACAAGCCTGACTCTTCCTTCTAAAGAACAGGCTGTGTCAAGGAATCTGTATACTGTTGTGCATGCCTTCTTGGCTGTGTGTGAGCAGTGGTCATTAACTTTGGTCATTTTTCCTAGAAGGAATCATGGTCAGTGATAAGGTTAGGATCTTCAGAATCCTGTGTTCCCCACCACCACCACCACATCCACCCTTCTTTTCTCATGTGCCTCCTTCAGGAAAGGATCTAGTAGGGCCAGACACCAAAGACTTGGGAAGGAGCCATTAAAGGTCTATACTGGGAGGCTGGGTAAAGATTCCAGGGCTGAAGCTATATTTATTCTGCTTCTGTCATGTTTTCTGCTTTTTTTTTTTTTTGCTTCTAGAGAATGATTTTGGGGGACAAATTTAGAGGTAGACTCAGGGAGTGAATACCCCATTATCAACTGCTTTTTGCTTCCACTGAGTAGCATAACGGTAGCACTCCTGACATCCCAATAGTCAGGCAGGACTAGGCAATCAGATGTTTTTCTAGGACCTAATTTTTAATGATAGTTTGTTTCATAATGGAATTGACTCAATATTCTTCTACTATAAACAATTCTGAGATCAGCGTTTTATGTGGTTAGACACATATATACATAAAACACATATATACATATTATGTATTTTCCCCTTCATCACTGAAGTAAGATGCTGGATTGAAGAAGGAAATGGTATGAAGATTTTAGGTTCATTTTTCTAAATTGCTTTCCAGAGAATTGTACTGATTACTGCTCCCAGCAAAGCAGAAGAGGGCTGAGCCTTCGTTCTTTGTCTCTCTCAGGATGTGAAATTGAGGCTGGGGTACACTTGCTGATTCCAACATATCTTGGTTGAGAAGTTGTGGGATGAGATGACGGGGTGTCCAGCCTCTTCAGGGAGGTCACTGCATTCAGCTGGAGGACAGAAGGACAGAGGTACAGCTGACAGTACTGCCTTTCATTTATGAGTCAACTTTCGGTCTCTGAGCCAATGAGGAATTGAACTTCCAATAGGAAATCAACCAGGACAAAAGCCCAAGTCTCTCCCAAGTGGGCTCTAGGAGCAGGAAGCCAGAGGGTATGCATGCTACCTCTGAGAGCAGCAATGAGCTCATGGTAGCCTTTACCCAGGGAAGATGGTGGCCAGCAAACCCATATCCCATGAGGGATTGCTTTTGGTTCTTTCTCCTCCAGTTACCATGAGCTGAGAACGAGATGTCTAGCACTGAAAAGGGGTAGGACATTGTACTGGCTGGTTTTGTGTGTCAATTTGACACAAGCTGGAGTTACCACAGAAAGGAATCTCCCTTGAGAAAATGCCTCCATGATTCTAACTGTAAGGCATTTTCTCAATTAGTGATCAAGGGTTGGAGGGCCCATTGTGGGTGGTGCCATCCCTGGATGGTAGTCCTGGGTCCTATAAGAAAGCAAGCTAAGCAAACCAGGAGACGCTAACCAGTAAGTAACATCCCTCCGTGTCCTCTGCATCAGCTCTTGCTTCCTGACCTGATTAAGTTCCAGTCCCGACTTCCTTTGGTGATGAACAGCAGTGTGAAAGTGTAAGCTGAATAAACCGTTTCCTCCCCAACTTGCTTCTTGGTCATGACGCTTGTAAAGGATAGAAACCCTGACTAAGATAGACATGCCTAAGCAAGAGTTTCCAGCATGGAATGCTATCTTAGTCAGTGTTCTATAGCTGTGAAGGGACGTCATGACCATGGCAACATTTATAAAGCAAAATATTTGATTAGAGTTTGCTTATAATTCAGAGGTTTTGTCCATTATCATCATGGCAGGAAGGATGGTGGCACACAGACAGATATGGTGCTAGAGAAGGCACCAAGAACTATACATCTAGTTTGGTAGACAACAGGAAGTGAGAGACACCAGGCGTGGCTTAAGCATCTGGGACCTCAAAGCCCAACCCCAATGACATACTTCCTCCAACAAGGCCACATCTCCTATAGTGCCACTACCTATGGGGGCCATTTTCATTCAAAACATCACAGATGCCTTAAGTATATCAGGAGGACAGGAACTAATCCTGGATGTATGGTTGGTTCTAACATGAGGCTGTATCACCAGGGAGTACAAATTCTCCCAGCAGAAATTTCGGAAAGGCTTCCCAACATTGTGGAGAATCTTGGTCCAAGCAGAAACATAGAATGTATTCCGGGAAAGCACGTGCAGGTAATGAGTCTCTGTGTTCTAGAACTGCAGTCATAGAGAACCTGCTAGTGGCACAAACTGTGTTACTGATTGAGGTAGGACCACAATTCTGAGAAGTAAGGCTGTGTATGGGCTACTTTTGTGTTTCAACTTGACACAGCTAGCGTTATCAGAGAGGAAGGAGCCTCAGTTGAGGAAATGCCTTCATGAGATCCAGGTAAAAGGCATTTCCTCAATTAGTGATTCATGAGGGAGGGCTAGGGCTGGGTGGTGCCATCCCGAGGCTGGAGGTCCTGGGTTCTATAAAAGAGTAGACTGAGCAAGCAATGATAAACAAGCCATCATGATCCTCTCCATGGCTTTGCATCAGCTCCCGCCCCCAGATCCATACCCTGTGTGAGTTCCTGTCCTGACTTCCTTTGGTTATGAACAGCAATGTAGAAGTGTAATCCAAATTAACCCTTTACTCCTCCAGACTGAGTTTTGGTCATGGTGTTTCATCACAACAACAGAAGCACTAACTAAGACAGGCTGCAAAGTGAATCCAAGTTTATATTTTGAAGTCTTGAGTTTCTACCTAAAAGGCCTTTGGTTTTGCAGCAGTAGGCTGTCTTAAGGCTTGGCCTGCGTGTGGTACTACTTGTGTTATGGACAGACTAAGGGGTATCAGGATAAATGAGAAGGAGAAAGTCTAATAGCAGAAGCAACTAAGGCCATGACACAAAGACACCCCTGGACATAGACGCTGTGATTATGCACATTTTTAAACAGCTGGGAGAAAGAACAACTATGGTAGAAATGGCCTGAAACTGGAGCTGAGTTCTGGGGAGACATTAGAAAGTTTGAAGCTGAGGTAGCTGTCACCGCCGAGAAGGAAACACGACCCCGAATGTCCCAAATATTAGAATAATGTCATTATTGTTCCCTTACCTGTGACAGCTGATGGGCCAGTATGATCTATGATCTTTCTGGGGCCTTTTATTAAGTTTTCATTGCTGGGTTGTCTGTGCAGTCTACTGCCTCAGGGAACATTGGAGATTTGAATTTGAAAATGAGATTCACAAAATTAGATATTCTTCCTATTTTTTCCCCTTTCTCTAGCTCCAAAAATGACTTCAAACAAAGGGTTAGGAAGGGCAGACTCTTCCGGCTTCAGTTATAAAATAGCTCATTCTTGGTCCCCAAGCTTCTACCTTCTCTGCTGTCTCACCACATGTACCCTTGCTTTGAACTTCTTCCATCTCCATGGAAGGAAAAGCCTAAACCCAGGTTCTCCTTAAGCTAAAAGAAGGGAGGAAAGCTCTGAGAGGTGTCCTGAGGCAGAGAAAACAGCACAGTGATATAACACAAGGAGCTGGTGCTGTGAGCAAGCTCAGCTTAGCAAGGAGTGCAGTTGCCTGGAGGAAGTTCAGTTGGAGGTTTGACAATGTGAAACCCAGAAGTGGCTTTCAGTTCACTAAATCTTGCATAGGAGTGGTCAGAAAGGAGACCCGGGGGAGAGAATGGCAGACTCAAATCATCCTGAAAATGAGAAGTTCTAGTACTTTCTTTCCTATCACGTGGTCTCTCCCAGGCTCTTTCTCTGCATCACTGGATAACAGGAGGAAGAATAGAAGCTCAATTCATGACTTCAACATCTTCTATGGGTGGAGGTGTGGGGCAGTGTG
Organism: Rhabdomys pumilio; assembly: GCA_030674055.1. NCBI lineage: Eukaryota > Metazoa > Chordata > Mammalia > Rodentia > Muridae > Rhabdomys > Rhabdomys pumilio. The sequence continues at coordinate 67,158,175 of JANHMN010000009.1, forward strand.
GGGATGGTGTCTGCTTACCCAGGAGAACTGTGCTTCCCCTCAGTGTGGTTCCCTCCGGGGTCATGTGGTTTGTGTTCATGCTGCCTCTGTAACTCTTTCTTCCCTGTTGTTTGATTTTGACCAGAAATTAAAGATCATCATGTCTACCTTGTTAATCACCCCGGCACCCAACAAGAACCCAGACTGTAGGTCTCTTGTACTTTAATCCTCCCAGCTCCTGATGAAGTTATGTCCCTGCTCATTTGCTGGTCCAGAGAAAGGTCTTTGCTTTAGTCGTACCGGGCACACAACCTGTGAGGCACACTGTTCAGGAGGCAGCTTGCTATGACCTCACTCTTCTGTAGGAGCCTCAAAACCAAACTGGGGAAATTTCTGACTCCCAGGACACCATGCAGGCTCCTATTTGATCCTTTCAAGCTATGGACGTTATAGGTTATGACATAACACACGTCCTCAGCTTGAGAAGCAGATCACACTGCTCCCAGATTTTTTCATGGATAAAATGTGATGAAAAACGAGGATGATTCTGGAGACTTGGAAAGTCACAGAAACAAGAATTTTCCACCATCAGGACAATATAGGTGAAGTTCAGCTGCCTTCCATCCAATACCCTACAGTCTCTTCTCAGCTGCCGTGCCAACAGGAACACAGAGGGAACCTCCTGAAGAACCCACACAAGGAACAGCTTCTCAAGGCGAAAGAAAGTCATTTAATTTTGTCTCTGACAGTGTTTAAGTGATGGTGTGACACCAACAGTCTTTAAGAAATGTACACAAAGCATGCTCCATTTTGTTTCCTTTGGATATGTCTGGTTCTCCTTCACCAAACTCCAGAGCATATCAGATCCCATACACCAGGCATATGTGACCGATTCTTTCTAGGAAACACGGCAACAATCTTAAGGTTCCAGATATTCCTGGCATTAGGAAGCCTCCTAAGACATCTACTTGTTTCCTGTTTATGCACAGATAGATGTGTGCATCTCTCTCTCTCTCTCTCTCTCTCTCTCTCTCTCTCTCTCTGTGTGTGTGTGTGTGTGTGTGTGTGTGTGTGTGTGTGTGTGTGTGTAGAAAGGCATGAGGACAACCTCAGGTGTCATCCTCAGAAATGCTTTCATATCCTTTGAGACATGCTTTTCCGCCTGTAATAGCAAACTCACTAACTAGACTAGGCTGGCTGGCCAGTGAGCCCTGGCAAGATTCCTGTCTCTGCCCCCCACCCCCAAGCAGTAGACATACAAGCTTGCATCACCATTCCTGGCATTTTTAAATACAGTCTGAGGATCAAACTCAGGCTCTTCTTCCAAGGAAAGGGTTTTTACTGATTGAGCTATTCCCTCTGCCCCATGGTTTATTTTCATGTGATCAGTTTTGTAGCATTAAGCAGTTACCATGATCTGCTTCCAGAACTTTCTGTCTTCCTAAACTGAAACCTGGAATCTCTTATATATAAGCTCTCTGTTCCCTTTCTCTCCTCCCCAACTCTGTACAGCAACATTTTACTTTTGTCCCTGTGAGTTTGCCTGCTAGGAGTTCCTTGGGTAAGTGGAATCGTTGTCTGTACCTTCTACATAGTCTAGCACGATCGGTGGGTTCTTAGTCAAGGTTCTTCAGATGTTGTCACATAGACTCAGAGGTGTTCTTGGTGGGGTTGGGGTTAGGAATTCCTTTTTCATAAGTTAGTTCACTCTGAAGCCAGTAAGTATTTATGAACACTTTACTATACATTGAGAAGGGAGATAGAAAGGTAGCTCGAAAAACAGAACAATTTAAAAACAGCCTCATTGTCCTCAATGTTAAACTTCTAATTTTGAAGATCTGGAGGCAAAATGAATACACACAAAATAGTAAATAACGTGCCCACACATGTCAACACACATACACACACGCACAAACACATGCAGACCTCCGACCTTATTGCCTATGTGGTGCAGAAAACATGGGAACAAGCGGTATAAAACCAATCCTAAAAAATCTAATTCATCTGAGGCAAATCTGAGTACATTTGGGGATACAGTATTTAGGGAATTGACTTTTGGGGAGTGGCTTGGAAGACATTTTCCTTTTTAAAAACATCTAAATGAATGCTAATTATCCAGGGTTTTTTTTTTTTTTCTGGGTGGAAGCAGGAACTAGTTTACACATCTACTTTCTCCACGCGCCTCCTCAGTTGCACAGTTCATTGAATCGTGCTAGACGCAGTCAGCTATTCACCATCTGTACAGAACAGCTGCAGTTTCCTTCCTATGCAAGCAGAACATTCTATTATCAAGAAATTGGCATATTGTGCCTGCTGCTTGCTCTCTTCGCATCTTCCTGCAGAGTGAGGCTAATCAGGGGAGAGGGAGCAGCCACCACGTGTCCCAGCTCCTGGCTAGGTCAGGTCAACACAAGCGACATCACGCTCATCTTCCTCACCAAGTTAACGTCTCCAAATGCTCAAAAGCCTTCGATGAGACATCTGTGCCCAATGATACTGTTGAATAGAGAAAGATGTATAAATAGGCACAGGACTTCCTGTTAAATGTATTGCAGTCAGTGTAAATATTTATGTCCCTTCCTTCTGAAATATTCTGAAAATGAGGGTAGAAAGATGTAAATCAGTAAGGAGAAGAGGATGGGAAGGATGACTTCACTAACAGGAAATGTTGACAAAGTGGGGATCTTGAAAGAGAAGGATGAGTGGGAATGAGTTCTTCAGAGCCAAGAGGCTGCTGGGGAGACAGCTACGAGCAATAGGTGGATAAGGACAGCAGAGCTCTGGAATGATTTGGGGATTGGAGTCAGTAGGTATCCTGAGACTAGAGAAATTAATAGCTAGGTAAAAATCTGCTCAGTTAGTAAACTCTTGCTTCACAATCATAAGCACTGGAGTTCAAAAGAGACCCTGCATAAGAAAAGCAAGGGGGAAAGTCGTTAAGGAATACATCCGACCTCTACTTTTGATGTTACGTATACACATGCATGCAGCAATAAGAATTCCAATTTACCCCTCCTTCACCAGCCGATAAACTCTTCTCTACTTTCTCAGGAGACTGGAGTCTTTTCTGTAAGGAATTTTACCGCAGCTGACTCCACCCATGTCAGTACCTAGGCACAGCCGAGGGTGGGGAGACAGTGTCAGACTTGAAACAGGACCAACAAGTGTTTAATTGTGGAGAGCCACATATACACTGCCTTTCATATAAAGAAAGCCGGTAAACACTGACCTGTGGGCTCCTGTGGAATGACAGGTATCATCTACCAGACTCTAAGAAAGCTTATGGAGGGACAAGCAGTACAACCATCCAATCACGTGTCCTAAATCGTATCCCCTAACTCCCCTTTGGTGATATTCTTAAAATTATTTCCCAGGCTATAAAAAATCTATCACAGAAAAAGAAACTAAGTCGCCATATTTCTATCTTCCCTAAGTAACCTTGTTTGTATACATCATCTGGGCTTGTCCGGTTCTCCCGTGTTGTAAATGGATGTCTGTTTTGAAAACTTCCTTCTATTTTACTGTTTTGACTTGACAGTGGATCATAACACCTTTCCCTGTTAGTGTTTGAATTGCAGTGACCTCATTTCTCACAGCTGATAGCATTCTCCATGTGGGTGTAACCACACGCTCTTCCCTTAGCACTTAATGTGGGGCATTCCATTGCATGCTATTTGTCTGGGACTAAACAACTCCAGAATGAGGACAGATCTCAGATAATTTGACTATTTCCTTAAAATTGCTGACTCGAAGTGTACATTCTTTTCAAAATATTAATGCCTGTACATGATTTATGCTTTGGAAAATAAACAATGTACAGTCCTATCTATCAGTAACCTGTGAGAGTAGACTTTCTCTTCCTTCCTGTCAAGTGCTTAGAATTATTCCTAAAGGAGACAAGAACAGCAACATTCTGGCTTGATATTAGGGACAGCATCTTAGCGTTGTATGCATTGATATTTGGTTACAAATTCAGCATGTGGAATATTGTTAGACGCTTATATTTTTTAAACTGGTTATCTGACATTATCTTTATTATAATATTTATCTTCTTGACCAATTTGTGTCTTTGAGATGTATAAACATTGGCCCTTATCTTGTTACGTGCAGCAAATATCCTCTGTGTTAGAATTTTCCCTTTAACTTGTTTCTATTTCCAGTTTGGGTTTTAGTACTCTATTTTTAAATATGGAGAGGAGAAGGAGTCATCAGACATATTGAAAAATTATTCAGTTTTGAAGAGATATCAAAATGAAACAAACTGACAGGAAAGGGAAGAAGGAAGAAAATAGAAAGTTGAACAAACAAATGTGTATTTTCCTAATATTCATATAATGCAATCGCAGACCAACAGGGTGATGGTTTTAAAAGGTGGGGGGGGGTCCCTCTGGGATGATTAGATCATTAACAGGGTTCAGAGTCCTCCTGAGCAAGATGAGCAGTCCTAGAAAAGAAACTCCAGAGAACTCTCTGGCCTTCTATCTGCCAGGTGAAGATATAGTAAACTGGACAGCTTAGAGCCCCAAAGAGCATCATCATGGCCATGACGACAGTTAGCTTAAGATTTCTAGCCTCCATACCTGTGAAAATTAAACTTCAATTGTTTATAAGCCATGCAGTCTATTTTATGTTACAATAGCATCCTGAACTAAGAGAAAGCTAAGAAAATGAGGGAAAAAAAACATTAGGGTAAGAAATTATGAATCTCAGATAAGATAATATATTTATGAAAAAGATACTATATAAAAAATACAGAGATGCTGGGAAGATGGCTTAGTTGGTAAAGTGCTTGCTGTAAACATATGACAACCTGAGTTTGTATTCCTAGCACTCATGTAAGAAGCCAGGCACAGTGGTGTGTGGCGGAAATCCCAGTGCCAGGGAGGTGGTAACCAAAAGGGCCCTAGAACTCAGTGACCAACCAGTCTATCCAGTTGGTTTACTCTAAGTGCAGTAAAAAATCCTGTCCCAGAAATAATATAGAAAAGTGAGGACGATACCTGTAGTGGTTTGAATGAGAATGGCCCTCATAGGCTCATATATTTGAATACTTAGTCACCAGGGAGTGGCACTATTTGAGAAGGATTAAGAGGTATGGCCTTGTTTAAGGAAAATTTCACTGGGGCTGAGTTTTGAGGTTTCAAAAGCCCATGCCCACCAATAAGACCATATTAGAAAACAGAGAAGGAAAAAAAAAAAACAGAGAAAAAGTAGAGAATTTAAGAAATAGAGTGTAAGCCGGGCGGTGGTGGCTCACACCTTTAATCCCAGCACTTGGGAGGCAGAGGCAAGCGGATTTCTGAGTTTGAGGCCAGCCTGGTCTACAGAGTGAATGCCAGGACAGCCAGGGCTACACAGAGAAACCCTGTCTTGGGGGTGGGGGTGGGGGGAAGAAATTGAGTGTAAGAAAGAGGCCAGAAAAAATGACAGGAATAAATTATTAAAGAAAAAAATCCAGATTATATAACATTGAAAGGTGCTGCCAAGTACTCAGACAAATGAATACCTTTTGCCTCCGGTCCTCATAAGTGGCTAACTTGCAAAGGACATTGTGTTTCTCCAAGTAGAATGTGAAACTCTATGTCTAGGAACCGTGTGCATCTCAGGGCTGAGGAGAGGGCATTGTACTTTATTCAGTCATCTAGTTTATATCATACTCTCTTGTCTTCTCTCTCACTTCGCCTCACATTTGGGTACCTACTCTTACTCTAATGGATCCAGTCATCTCTGATGAACAGTCAGTACAAAGCCATGTCCCAGTTCTCCCAGGTAAAGACAATACAACTGAAGAAAGAACATGGACTTACCCCTTTCCTTCATATTTCTATGGTTTAATTGGTCTCCAGTAATATGGAAAAATGACTGTATTTTAATCTTCCAGACAAGCAATGTTCATGTAGTTTTTACCCTAATTATGTAGAAAAGTATAGAAGGAAGGGAGTTGGCCATGAAAAGGCAATCTCGGGCTAAATGAAAAGCCCTTCAGCTAAGCAGTATCCTCAAACTACCTCAAACTTTATTTCTGTAATATAACTTTAATACATAGCAAACAGCTTAACACAAAAATTATAAGGAACAATCAGGACCACACTATGTATTACTTTCTAGTCTACTGGAGGTGATGCTTTAAATTTTGCTGTAAGTTTTAAGCCTGCAAATGGATTCATTCAAAGGGATCTTATCCCCATGTCATTTTCTCTGTGAACACCAAAGCCTGTCAGACTGAGACTTATGAACTCACCCCATCATTGTACAGTGCCTAATGATAGACGGATTCCAATTTGAAAGAAAGTCAATTCAATTATGGCAATTTTTCTAGAGCAAGAAGTAGAAAATCGATCACATAATGACATCTTACATGTCTAACAAACAATAAAACATAGCCAATATTACAGACCTGTTTCCTTGGACCCAAAGTACTGGATCAGTGTCATTGTCCTGTCCTTTCAATATACTGGTAGATATAAAAACTTGTTGTGTGCACACTTGTTCTTTATAGTTGGAGATCAATAAATCTATCCCTAAAAGTTCTTCTCTCTCTCTCTCTCTCTCTCTCTCTCTCTCTCTCTCTCTCTCTCTCTCTCTCTCTGTCTCTTTCTCTTTCTCTCTCTCTTTTCCTCTTTCATCTAAACTAAAATTAAGCTTTGAAATGTTTGAAAGATTAGTGAAAAATGCCAGAAAGTGTCTACCAAAAAGGAGTGGAAAAGACATATCTATGCAGCTTCTGGCCATTAATACAGCTGACCGTAGTAAGTCATAGCTTCTGACTCTTCCTTCTCCTACTAGGACGAGGCCCTGCCAGGACCTGGCCCTAGAACCTGAGGACAATTTTATAGCCAAACAGCTACTAAATGAGGTAGTGTTGGAACCTGTCACCCAAAACCCTAATTACAGGTGATTAAAAATTGGCACACAGCCATTGGAGAGATTAGGAGAAGTACGTATTCATTGACTGCTGCATCTACTTTGATGATTGAGTATTACCACTCAAGAACAGTGGGTTATAAAGGGAAATGGGCCTCATTTGCTTTCCACATGTCAACAGTTTCCATCCTATCAGCATCTACTGACCTTGATCTTCAGATCCTGCCCTCTGTGGGGCCTATGGAAAGTAGCTTAGATCACTGGACCTTATGAGAACTCCTTGAAAGAATTGAATCCCTAAACCAACCAAGAAAGGTACCTGGATGGAGAAAAAGAGAACTTTCAGTTGCTTCAAACATTCAAATATTTGGTCCTTGTGCAACTAGGTGCCTTATTTTCGTGGTATATTTAAATAACGAAGCAACACTACACAGCTTAATTGGGAACACAGAAAAAGAAGACCAAGTAACCACAATGATGGTACAGCATGGATCTTAAATGTCTTCTAGCGGCTTGTGTATTAAGTGATTGGTCTCAGATGAGCTACTGGAAGGTGATGAAAACTTGAAAAGATGGCGCTATGAGAAAACTTTCTAGTCATCAGCGTGCCTCCAAAGGGGATAATACGACCCTTAGTCTCTTCTCTAAAAGTCAATATAAGTTACCTCTCAGGTATTTATTATATTAAGGGAAGCTGAATAATATAGTGACTGGGAAATTTATTAATCTGAGTCTGCCTCACTGAAAAATTGGCACGCACAACCTCAAACTCAGAGTCTTTGTAAATAACACGGCTTATGGGAGTCATAAAAACAAATTGCATGGACTTTCTCACGCATCACACCCAGAAAGTGAGGTGATGCGTCAGGAAGGCCATGTAACTGTGAGGTGCCATGCAGATGTTATTGCCGTTATCATGGCTAGAGCTCAAAGGGAAGAAAGGTCTGTCCTGGTTCATCATTTCAGAGGAAAGGTTTCTACAGCCTCCCTAAACAGCTGGAGACCAAGTGTTCAAACCCGTGAACTGTGGAAAATGTTTTACATTCAAGCAAGACAATGAAAGCAAAAGCATAGGATTTGATTGTATAACCCTCAGTTCCTTGGGTGTATGCCTTCTATGTTTTCAACTCATAAATCTTTTCTTTGTGACCTCTTGAAGAATGTCAGACAATTAGTCATGAGGCATTGCCAAAGGCGTGCATGTTTGTCTTGTTGAGCACCCATATCTTACAGAAATAAATATCTTGGGTACCATCTCCAGCCAATCACTGCAAGCAAGGTGCACTCAGCAAACCCTGCTAAGCTGTGACATTGGGGTACTGTGTGCTGTGGGCCTTCCACACTTGGTCAAGGAAACTCAGCCAGGCAAGTTTTAATTGTGCTTTACTGTGTTTAAATAATCAATGTTGTAAAATAAATATTATTTATTTATAAAAAAATATTTTTATTTATTAAAATATTTTATAATTTAGAAGTTTCCTATGTAGCTTATTTTGGTGAATACTGTATTAACTTCCTATCACTATAACTAACTCTCTGAGATGATCATTTTCTTAGGAGGAAAGGTTCATTTTGGGTGCTTGGCTTTATGACTTCAAAGTTGTTAGTCTGTGATCTTTGGCCATGTTACTTTGAGTCGATGGCAGCACAGGACATGGTGTGGGGAGTGTGAGGTAGAGGAGGTCCACTTATCTCATTACCATGAAAGAAAAAATGGGGGATGAAGAGGAGGAAGAGGAACACACAGAGAGGAAGGGGGAGCCACACCCCACCATGACCTAACTTCCTTCCTGTCATCTCTAAAAGGTTTTATTGCCTTGCCATGGCACCAAATAAAAAAAACAACCAAGCCTCTAGTAATTGAACCTTTGGATGAAATTTAGGATGGATACCACAAAGGATAAATGTCAGGTTTTAGTTTTTGGAAATTGCTTTGGGTTTGGAAAAAAAAGCCCAAAGACAGCAGACTGATGGGAAGGCATTTGACTTAGCCAATGGTTGAAAGGACCATGAAGAACTTACCACACTGAGGAGTTATATATGAATCAAACTCAACTCATTCTGCTCTACTGAAACACCAGACATAAAGCTACATGTGTAAGAATAAAGATATTATATCAGAGGAACTGTATATGGCAGAGCCTGTGAATAGAGGACTAGGGGGAAAGGGGAATGATCAATGGCAAGGAATGGAACAGTGAGAAGAAGGAGAGTCTAGGGTACCCTAATAAAACATTGAGAAGTCAGAGATGACTTGATGAAGTGGTGTGTGTGTGTGTGTGTGTGTGTGTGTGTGTGTGTGTGTGTTATATCTGTGTGCCCATATGTGTAAGACATGGATGTGTGTCTGTGTGTATTTCAAGGACAGAGACCTGTGGCATGATGTGTGTCATTTAGAATGAATGTAGACTGATTCCTAATTTCTCATAACCATGAGAGAGGTACTCATACTACAGGCATCTTGTATTAAAAAAAAAAAAAAACCTGCCTGCCAATGGAGACCAGACTATAGTACATGGGCCTGGAAATCCAGAGGCCTGAATGTGGGTCTCCCAATTCAGCTTCTTTCAGGTCACATGACCTTAAGCAAGGTTCTGTACCACTAACCATAAGGATCATGAGCGAACAAGTAGCAAGGCAGCTCACACAGATTTGAGCACAAAATTGCCTATTTTCCCTTCTGTTTCCACAGAATCAGACTTTTGTTTAAATAATTATTTATTTATTTTATGTATATGAGTACACTGTAGCTGTCTTGAGATGCATCAGAAGAGGGCATTGGATCCCATTACAGATGGTTGTGAGCCACCATGTGGTTGCTGGGAATTGGACTCAGGACCTTTGGAAGAACAGTCAATGCTCTTTAACTGCTGAACCATCTCTCTAAACCATCTCTTTAGCCCCAGACTTTATATTTTAATCATGGTTTTGTTTTGTTTGATTGTTTGATATGATTTGCTTAGCTTTGTTTGTTTCTAAGACAAGGTCTCATGTAGCCAAGGATGACCTTGAAGTCACCAATGTGGCCAAGAATGGCCTTGAACTTCCTGTCTCTACTTTCCAAGTACTGGGATTATAGGTGTCCACCATCATGTGTCATTATAATGCTGGGATCAAACTTCGGGTTTCACTGACTGCCAACTGAGCTAGGGCCCCAGCCACTCTCCTTTTGGTTTTAACCCTTCACCCACTATCTCTTTACCTCCTCACTTTTACTCACCAGCTTCTAGCAACTTCCTAGTGCTGTGTCTTCCTTGAATAGTATGTTAGACCTGATAGCACACACGTGTCTGGTCCTGTGCTGTAAATCCTTGTTATCCCATTAAGGGAGTGAGCCCCAAAGGCTACTGTTTACTTGTCTGTAATCTTTCAAGCCTTTGTAGAGTCAGGATTGACACTGCTTAAGGTACACTGAGAAGTAAAAGCCGAATAGAATAGACACCCGCTCTACCCTGGGTAAACTTCAATTGAGAAGTATGGATAACTTCCCTGTAAGGACAGAGTCTTTGTAAGTACCATAGTGATTCAGCAGAGTTCAGGAGCATCCTTTCTAACATGTTGAAAAGGTCTCAGGAGGAAGGTCAAAGATGAATGGGTCTGGAAGATTCAATAGGCAAGAATATCTTATACTGCCATTGGATTACTATTTTCTTAAGTCACAGTAATAATTAAAAGTAGCTACAGGTGCTGTAGAGATGGCTCTGCAGTTCAGAGCACTTGCTGCTCTTGCAGAGGATCCACGTTTGGCTCCTAGCACATGGTGGCTCATAAACATCTTAACCTCTAGTTTCAAGGCATCTGATGCCCTTTCCTGGCCTCCACAGGTACCAGACACTCAGCATCCTGCACATAAATAAATGCAGAAAAATACTTGTACACATAAAATAAATAAACCTTGTTTTAAAAAAAAAAAAAAAAAGAAAGAAAGAAAGAAAAAAGAAATGTGAAAGCACCTATGACTACCTCCACAAGTTTATGTTGGTCAAAATTCCAGAATGAACGAGGGTCCCAAAGGTCCATTGGCATAGGAGCTATCAGCTATGGCTGTTGAGGAAGGGAGAATCACTCTGATGTGGGGAAATGGCTACTGGTGGTTTGCCCTTGCCCCAGTGGATGTCTCTATACCCATGTGTGTACAAATAGCACTAGTTGGATCTGGGGGATGATTAATAACAAAAAAAAAAAAAAGAGGAAATAAAGATAGGAGGGAGGGGTATTGTGAGGAGCTGGAAGGAGGTAATGGCAGATGTTTATTGTGCTGGCTAAGGTTTGTTGTTGTTATTTGTTTGTATGCATGTTTATTTGTTTTTGACAAGTTGACACCAGCTACCTGAGAAGAGGGAACTTCAATAAAGAAAATGCCTTTATAAGATATGGTGTACCCTCCCCCTCCAGCCTTGAGCAGGCCGAGAGACCTTGTTTACCACAACAGACCAAGTGATAAAGATCTAGGTGGAGTTACCCACCTTGGCAGCACAGAACACAGAAGCAGAACTGCCCCTGGGCTTGCCTGGAGACATCTCTGGCCTTGACCTAGAACGGATTATGGATTATCCCACCCATTTCCCCAGCTGAAACCAGGAGGGGTTGTGGGTTGGGTCTTCCCCTTTAAATTGAAAGCTGAACATTAAACCTTTGAGCCTTGAACAGAGAACTTTGTCTTGACTTCATCTCTTCTCGCCCTCTGTCCCCTTTCATTCCCAGCCCCCCTTTCAGGTGAACCCAGTTGACTTGTGGCTGTGGGTGGCTACAATATGGTATAGGCAAGCATGTGGGACATTTCCTTGATTGATGTTTGCTATGGGAAGACCTAGCTCATTGTGAGGAGTGCCACTCCTGGGTAGGTGGTACTGGAGTGTATAAAAAACTAACTGAACAAGCCAGGAGGAGCTCACCAGTGAGCAACATTCCTCCATGACCCCTGCATCAGCACCTGCCTCCAGGTTCCTGCCTTGAGTTCATGCCTGACCTCCTCAATAATTGAATATGATCTGAGAATTACACACTGAAACAAACCCTTTCCCTTCCAAATTTCTTTTGGCAGTGTTATATTATCAGTAATAGAAATCCTAAACCAAAACAAACATGACCAAGATATATTTTTTAAATGTATACATTTTTAAAGATGAAACAAAATTATCATTAATTAAAAAAAATAAACAGAGCAATGTAGACTATGGATAGCTGATAGCCAGACACAGTCAGAAGATTAGCATTCCTTAGGAGCATAATGGGACTTCTGACAACAAGGAGCCTGGGTAAAGACTGCCAAGAGCCATGAATGCCAGTAACTAGAAGATAAACTGCCTTCTGTAGGTGCATGGAAGGATGTGTGATGATTTTTTCCAACCTATGCTTAGCAGGCAATTGGGGTTGAAAAGGGCACCCCAGGAGAGGTGGAAAGTCTTTGGGAGGCTATGGTAACAGTCCAAGGTTGAAGTCATGGAAGCTGACCTGAGCGGAATGAAAAGGAAGCAGAGAGATCATTTCAAACATTGCTGAGGATGAACCAACAGAATTTGCCAACCAGTTCACTTTGTTGAGGGTATGTTTGCATCATCCATGCAAGGGCATCCATTAAGTTCCCCAGCAAAAGTCCCTTCTCGCCTAGCCTGTTATTACAGACGGGGCCTCCAGTCCAGTCATCTTCTTCTCAGTGTAATTACATGCAATAAAAACTTGATGTCATGGGGTTAGCCCGCAGCATATGGGTTATTCCCCTCCACCAGCATGACATCATAATTCTCTAGATTTGCTTATGATAGCCGGAAGCTTCCCATCTAGGAGATTCCATTAAACAACCTGAATCTTAACATTGTTCCCTGGATCCAGGAGCCTACAGATCAATGTGGGTTGTCCAGGGATGTTAACTGATTCATATGGTATGTGTTCTTTCTATAGCTGTCTGTGTCTAAGAGTATAAATGTCTTCCCCAAAGAAATACTGACTACTTTCCCTAGGGTAAGGTGTGTGTGTGTGTGTGTGTGTGTGTGTGTGTGTGTGTGTGTACATATGTTCATGATCATGCTGCAGATCCTGTTGTTTTCTGGCAGTTTTCCACAATGATTCACACTAGGAAATAACTTTTCAGTGCTGCTGAGTCTCTTGCCAGTTACCAGCTCTTTTGTGGATTAACACTGAGCAAATGATGTTGAAAAGGGGGCCACAAAGACAGGAAGAAGGAAGAAGAAAAGGAAAAGAACCAGGCCTAATGGAGAACAGAATAGGGATAAATGGAGGTAAAAGAAGAAAGGAAAGGGCATGGGGGTGGGGGTGGGGGTGAGGGTAGGAATAGGGGCAAGCAGGAGCTGACTCTTGGCTGTGGCAGAGAAACTGATTCTTACCTGTTCTATCTTGGGATCTTCCTTTGTCCACCTCCCCAACTGCGGGCTCCCTTAAGGGTCCAGAGGATGCTGAGTTATGCATAGTAGCTCTTAAACCCTGCTTCTGTGTTTCCCTAGGCTGGGGCATGACATCCAGGAGCCCAGCACAGTTAGATTTTCCATTGCTCTTTTTACTGGAAGAAAGGCTCACTGGAATTGCCAGGATTCCTTTTTCCCTAATTCTTTGACCTGGCACAAAGTAGGTGAATGTGTATTCCTGAAAAAAAAACAAAAACAAAAACAAAGCAAAACAACAACAGCATGGTGCCTGTGGCAGAGTGTCTGTCTGTTCCTCTATTCTGGAGAGACCCCACGTACTCTCCAGTGAGTGTGCCAATCAGGTGTCAGAGAAGAAGCTCTGAATTGCTTTGTGTGTTTGTCTCAATGGCCTCTGAGCTATCTGTCCCATATGATGACATACTAGGAAACAAAGATTCACCTAAAGGGATTTTAACTTAAAATTGTGTTTGGAAATCAATAGCTGCCATCTCCTGAGGCCTCTTCTTAGGTTTAACCAGCTGACTAGGGCTGAATAACAAGCAAGCAAATCATGCCAACTCCCCTCCCTCTTCCTACAGCCATTTAGTTTCTAATCAAGCAGCCTGGACAGAAGTCAAATGCCTAAAGCTGACTGGAGGCCTAAAGATGCCCCTGAAGATGCGCTCCTTCATAGCAAAAGAGATGAGACACATGGAGTAAAATGTGGGTCCTAAAGCAATGAACTCAAAAGATTCAAATTTCCCTAAAAATTTCTCTCTTGGGAAAAGAAAAGCTACAGCCCTGGAATCATCAGAAAGGGGACTTGTCTGATAGAAAGATGTCACATGGCTCTGACAGCCTATCAAATAACTAAGGTGACATATCCATATTTCCTGGCTTTGATTTTATCTTTTCTACATAATTTTAACACTGCTGCAGGAAGAGGGGAGAGAAACTAGGAGCCCATCTCTCCTTGGTTTCATCAAACTATAAATATACTTGTTTTTTTTTAACCATTTTGCTTCCTAACTTCTTTTGAAGCACAAAGAAGCTGGGGTGATGGGTTTACAGACCTAAGTGCCTAGTGACAAAACACACTTAGAATCACAGGAAGCAATGGATGCCTAGATCCCAGTCTATAGTCAGAGCTTCTGCAGTTGCAGTGTTTTAAGGTATTCTTGCAGTCCATGGTGTACAGGTGTGTCTGTGTGGATGGTGCAGCCAAAACCAATGTTAACTACCCCTGGTGTGAGAGTATCTGATTCCTAGAGGGACTTCAGTGATCACCAGTGTAGCCCAAAGACATTCTTTTGCACAACTGGATAGGTGGGGATATAATCTTTCTGGAAAGAAGTACGATATTCTAGAGAATACACTGGCACCCCTCCATTAGGCTATCAGACTGTTGAAACAATGGGCCTTAGGAAATTGGAATTTTTCCCAGAAGTCTATGCTAGAAGGAAAAAAAGGTTAAAAATCCCTAGTGCCAGCCAGAGGGAATTTGTTGCCTGGAAAGGGAGTTCATACCGTTCTGACCACCTCTCAGGCCCTCAGCAGGAGAGATCAGAACTGAGACCTGAGGCACGATGAAGCCAGATGATCAGGATAGCTTAGCAAAACATGTTTCCTGTTCTCTGTTTAAATGTGGCTCTCATGTCAGGACTTCAAAGATGGACTTGTGACTTGCCTGTCACAGGATCAATGTCCCTCTTCCAAATGTGGCACGTTGAATAAATCTTTTACTACTTTTCGAAATTACTCATTTTCTTGATTGTTCTATTGAGGATGGTTGACCAAACCTTACTTGTTTGGACTGCCAGGGTCTGGCCTCTAACCCTAACAACTCTATATCAGGGACAGCACAAAGAAAGTCAAAACGTTTTGTTAATTTAGGTTTTTAGGAGAGAGTGTTGTGGGTTGGGCCATACAGTGGGAGCTGGAAAGGGCAACCAGGGGGGAGGTGTGGAAGTTCAAGTGTACTTTTGGGCCTGGGGAGAATTTTTATTTTCTCAACATGTAAATAATGCTTACATACCTTATTTCACCATGACTGGCTGGGCTTTGACTTCTCAATTTTCTGGAGCTTCTTGCATAGAAGAGGTTCCAAGTTTTAGACCTCCTTCATTAACAACAACCGAGAAGAGTTCATTGCTACTGTCCCCTTGGAGTGTGCATAGCTTCATGTAAATAAACCTCAATTAACCATGGCTCCCAGTGACCTGAAGGAAGGCCTGGCCAATCTGACTTCTGTTAATAAAGCCCTTGCTTGTGCTGGAAGTAATTAAATGGGCTGAATGCAATTGTCAGAGCTCCAAGGGCCAAATCCTATCTCTTGTCAGGCCAAGAGTAATGGCTGAGCCTCTCTATTGGAACATAATGAAAGAGACAGGTGGGACGGAGGCCTATTGTCAGCAGCCCAGATAACTGCTGTACCTGGGGATGGTTATAAATGTATTTTGATGGCTCATTATGTCGAGAAGAGTGCTTTCTTATCTGTAGGAGTTCTCAGCAGAAGAGAGGAAATAATCCCAGTGCAGCCTGTTATTTATCTAGATGTTGTTCCTTAATGGAGACACGGGGGCAGGGAGGAATCATGTGAGCCACGACGTTGAGTTTACAGTGCTTTTTATTAATCTTCTACTCTTGCCTGAACAGCCTCTGTAGGTGGGGAGATGAGGACCTCTGACAATGGACATCATACAGAAATGAATGTCTTAAAATGGTCACTAAAGATGCATCCTTTACAGCTTGTGGGTCATGGTCCTTTTGAGGCTTGAATGACCCTTTCCCAAGGGTCACATATCAGATACCCTGCATATCAGATGTTTACATCGCGATTTATAACAGTAGCAAAATTACAGTTATGAAGCAGCAATGAAAATAATTTTATGGTTGGGCATCACCACACCATGAGGAACTGTATTAAGCAAGGGGTCACAGCATTAGGAAGGTTGAGAAGCACTATATTACAGGATCAGAAATTTTAATGTGGCATTTCACTCAAAATAGAAGACATTTTTGCTTCAGGTTTGAGAGGTAATGGAGGAGGAATCCTCCATGATAAACAAGTCTGGGGGAGCCTGGGTGGAGTAAGGCTGAAAAGAGGGGCTTGTTCCAAACTAGCTCAGAGGTTCTGATATGCTAGAATATGCCATAGGTCTGCAAACCTGCTGAGGCGTGATTATCAGACTTGCCTGACTACAGGTCTGTCTGAAGAGAGAACTGCTTGCAGAAGCAGTGTTCTAAGGAACACAGTTTGAGAAAAAACATTACTAAAAATGTATTACACACACACACACACACACACACACACACACACACATACACACACACAACTGGCCTAGTAGTGAGCCAGAAAGATGGCTCAGCAGATAAATGTGCTTGCTGCCAAGACTTCACATAGTGAGAAGAGAACCACAGGCCAAAGGTTTAGCTCAGTGACAGAGCATTTGCCTAGCATGCAGAAGGCATCCTGGCTGGTCTACAAACACTGAACTCCAGCGTATCTGCAAGCAGTGCACCCCATCTGGTCAAGTTTTGTTCTGTTCCACAGGGGTAAAGGTTAACAACTCTGAAACTGTTACCTATATAGAGTGGAGAATCACATTCACAAAACAGAAGGTGAATGGAGGAGGCCAAGCTCTGCACTGTTAGACAAGGTTATAGATACAAAAGGGGAACGGAGAGAATGTTCCATGACATAATGGATTACCCTTGGAGAAATCGGTATGGATTACATTTAGCTTAAAATGGAAACAGACGGCCAGAATACAATAGGAATGTGTATGTTTATATTAGACACACATACTTATATTTATAATGTATATACATGTAGATTAGTATACACACCCATAATTCTTTGTTTATGCAGCTGAGAACTTATATATACATATGTGCATGTATCATATGTACATGTCTATATATACAGAATTAATATATGCCTAGTTTTATGTTTGCCAGCTAAGATTACTCACACACATGCAAACACACATATAGACACACACACACACACACACACACACACACACACACATATGCAGAGAGAGAGAGCTTATGTGTGTGTAATAGAATTAATGTGTGTCTAGTTTTGGTTGGCAGCTAAGATTACATACATGCAAATACATACATATATATACAGAGAGAGGTTAGTACACACATGTATAATTTTGTTTGTTAGTTATGAATATATAAACATACACAGAGGTTGATATAAATACCTATAATTTTTTGCTTTTTTTTCACCAGAGATCACCCAGAAGCAATGACACCATAATAGCAATGATCATGCCAAGTACTCAGATACGGGTTTCTAAATCCATTCTCCATCAGGGTTCCTGGTACAGGGTTGTAATTTCAGTTTCACCAGAAGCAGAGACAGATGATAGCAAATTTAAGGCTGGCCTGGACTACAGAGAGAATTTAAAGCCAGCTACAGTAACACAGCATTATCATGTCTCAAAATTTATATATATATAAACTTATATATATATAAATTTTATATATATAAGCTGGGTACCTTGGGATATAATTCAGTGATAGGATACTTGCCTTGAAAATGTGAGACCCTGCCTTTAATCCTTACTGCAATAAAAACAAGCATTAAAAAGCCACTTCTACTAAATAAAACCAAAACTTACAGGATAAACAATTGATGCAAAGCCTAGGGACTACTAAATGGACCTGAGTATCTTGAAGTGATCAGGGTATGTTGTTTTTTATGTTTCGGTGTTATGCCCAGGGGATGCAGGGAGAAATGACACTAGCCATTAGCTGAGACAACTTCAAGTCCTCCTCAGATGGCCTCTCTTTTTCCAGTTGTCTAGACTAAGTTTCTTTTCTTTTTATTTAAGGGATGAGTGGTCTCTTTGTATCCTATCTGTCCTGAAATGTACTTGGCAGATCAGGCTGGCCTTGAATTCCTAGAGATCCCTGCCTCTGCTGCCTAGGCGCTGAGGTTGAAAGAGTGTTCCATCATACCCAGCTAGACAAAATGCCTAAGAGCAGAAAAAATGAATTCCAAAACAGTCAAATTTGAACTCTTTCTGTCACATTTTGTTCGTCAATCAAGTTAAGGGTCAGCCCTCATTCAAAGGGAGCAGAAATAGAGATGACAATATGGCCAAAGATGAGATGGGATGCACTTATTTAGGGTCCTGAGTAACCCAGAGACTAGCACAGCTAGTTCACATCTACCCACATCTCCAAGTTTGCAAAAGCTACAAAAATGACACACAATGTGCCTCCTATTCAAGAGCCCTGGCCCTGAAGCATCTCCAAATGAGGAGTATGTTTGTGTGTGTGTGCATGTGCGTGTGAGTGTGAGTGTGCATGTATGTGTGTGTGGTCATTCCTTTCCTTCCATTGAAGGTTCCAGAAGTTGAACTCAGGCCACCCGCCAAGCTTACACACCAAGTTTACCACTGAGTCATCACGTTGACTTATTTCCCTTGTGTTACAGAATGAAAAGTCAGCTCCCTGTTATTTAGGATAATTCTATAGTATCATATCCCGAAGTTTTGTTTTGCTCACAGAGAGAGCAGCCCCAGGAGTGATGCTTCATATCATATTGCTATTTGACAGAATCACCCAAATACTCCACAGATGTTTGGAGTGGTACCACCCCCAGCTCAGGTTGGCTCTTATAGACAGACTAGGGGTGCTCTTAAATATGTCCTGGATTCTGAGGAGAATAGAAATCGCTAATATTGCAAAGAGAAGTTTGATTTATAAGGGCTGAGGACTATCCTTATTTGTGGGTCTGGGGGGGGGGGGGAATATTTAGAAAGTAGTTGGGAATTATGCTGGTTTGGTAAAGTTTGTGGTTGAGGGCTCTCCAATAATATTCATGACTTTATCAGCTCTAAGTAGTTGGCCAGGTTTTTAGTACCAGACACGGTATGATCTTTGTTAAGTATAGCTAAGGCCAACTAGAGAGCTGTTGGTTACTTTTAGTGTATGTGTGCCACTACTGTATCCTTAGGGTTATCAAGCAATGTTGGTCATTGTTGTGGTTCACAGTCATCATAGCTCTGTAGGACTCCTGGTTGCTTTCCTCCTTTGAAAGCTTCCATGGCACCATCTAGTACTTTAAAAACAAAACCTTGGAACAGAGGGCCAAGCACTATTTAGCCTATTTCCTAGAGCTTGTAGGAGAAATTAGGTGATGGCTGCTAAGCTGTATCGGTTGGTGGCCCAGAAGAAGTTCATGGGGAAGGAGGCAGTGGTTAGTGACTTTTTAAAAATCACAGTTCACACTCTGGAATTGTGCCTGCTCCTGGTGGTAATTTGTTTTCTTCCCATCATATCCATCTCCACTACTCTGACATACAAAGATATCTGTGTGTGTTTGTGTATGCCTTCCCCTTTGAGTCTAGATATGAGTGAGCTCAAGGGAAGATGCCAAGTGGAGGTGAAGTTGGAAGGAGAGAGACAGGTCACTCTGTCCAGGTGCTCATCTTTCCAAGAGTTTTCACTGAAGCAAGCTTGCATCTGGACAAGAGCATGAAGGATAAATGAGAATTATTATTTTAAAAAAAAGAGAGAGAGAGTGAAGGGGACTAGAGATGGCTTTGTCTGCAGAGTGATTTATATTGTAATTGTGAGAACTTGAGTTTGGTCCCCAGGACACATGTAAAAACATGTTAAGTGTAGTGGCATATACTTAGATTCCCAGTTTCAGAGAGGTGAAGACAGGAAGAATCCACAAGAAGCTCTGTGAGTGGACAGCCAAGCTAGCTGAGCTGGTGAATTTTAAGCTAACATTGTAGACAGGAATAGAGGCCTTCTGAACTTCTGAATGCTAAGCTCATGGATTGCCAAAGCTCCCTCGCAAATCAGAGTTTGGCTTCCATTTTTTCTGGCCAATTTAATCCAAACAGCTTCACTCATTTCTGCTTAATGACTTGGCTAGCAGGTTGCCATCTGTAGGGTTTGAATACAGTTTTCAAGCTAAGCCCTTTTGCCATGTTCAAGTATTGGTAGAGCCTACAAGGAGGGTTGATTAGAACAACCTTTGTCTCTGAGCTGAATGTCCATTACTACCTGCTAGTAGACTGTTGAGGTTTGGTCTGTTGCTATGAATTATAATGCTGAATTCTATACCGAAAGGTCTAGGCTTCCAAATGTCTTATCATGTTTACAAGCTTTTGTTGTGCATACCTTATTCCTTGACTTAAAACTATTGGTTAATTAAAATTGGATATGGCCAATTACTGGAGGAATTAGGGGTAGGTGGGTTTGGAGTGACCTGGTTGGGGGAAAGAGGAAGAGGAAGGAGAGGAGAAAGCTGCCATGAGGGGAAGTGAATTAAAAGCACATGGCCAGGGGAAACAACAAATATCTGGGGTACACCGTGGGTGGAAGTAGCCAGGGCCTGCAGTGCCTGTTAAAAGAGTAGATTAGGGGTTACCCCCAGTAATTGTCAAGGCCAAATAAAATAACCATAGTCTGAGTCTCATTTATTTGTAAGCTAGTCAGGAATAAGCTTTAATTGGCTGTACTACAGTAGACATGGGGACTTCTTAGGACTACTTTTGATTCAGGATCCTGTCTTGTGAAAGAAGCCAAGCCATTATGCTGGTGATCAGTATAATCCTGTCTTACCCACAGGGAGGTTCTGTTTGGTTTATGTCACCTCACAGCCAAAGGAAAGACAATCATATGCACTCCTGGCTAAGAATCCCCCAAGGAGTTCTGAGTTTTCACTGTTGATTAAAACAAAACCATTTTCCTTTTAGAATATTCCTTTCACTTTTCCTCTTTAAAACCTGTGTGGCCAATTATTTTTTTATTACATTGCCTCTGTTTAAGGTATTTAGTGTGGTTTTCTTTTCCTTGCTTGCTCCCAGCTTCTACAGATATCCTGGAAAGCTAATTCTCTAGACTCAGTCTGTAGACTGCTGCTTAACCTTCTCCCTTTAAAATAACTCTCTGCAGGAAGTGCTTGGACTCAGAAGGCGACTCTGATTCATCCCACAAGCCATGACACCAGCGAAGCCAGGTAGAACTTAGAAAGGCCTGGTAATTATCTGTCATGAGACCATTTTTCATCTTAGATTTGGTCATTCATTCATGTATTCATCACTTCTTAATTCAAAACATTGTAGGGCCTGTCCATCTCTGCAGAAAACACGGAGATCCCTCTATGGAGACTCAGGATACAATCCAGGACAAAGTATGGAAGCCTCTTTGGTGTCCACTCTCAACATGTCCTGTCCTATCTGTATGACAAGGTGTGAAGATTGTAGGAACTGGCTTCCTTAGACAGTCTTTGAGGATCCCTGGACATACTTGACACCCCAAATTTCTTTCTTAAACTCACAGGAGGCTGGGCAGTGGTGGCGTACCTTTAATCCCAGCACTTGGGAGGCAGAGGCAGGTGGATTTCTGAGTTCGAGGCCAGCCTGGTCTACAGAGTGAGTTCCAGGACAGCCAGAGATGCACAGAGAAACCCTGTCTCAAGAAACCAAAAAACCAAAAACCAAAAACCAAAAACCAAAATCCAAAAACCAAAAACCAAAAACCAAAAACCGAAAACCGAAAACCAAAAACCAAAAACCAAAAACCAAAACAAAACAAAACAACAACAACAACAAAAACAGAACAAAACAAAAAACCTCTCAGGAGACACAAAGGGGAAATGAGAGAGAGGCACATGAGCATTCACCACAGTCTCTGCCATCTCTGTCTCTTCCCCAGGGACATTCACTGCAATCAATTGCTCTTGATTGCTATTATTTAGTTATAGATTCAAGCAAGCTCAAGAAAACATTTTGTCAATGGGGAGAGAAAGAGCCTGGAAGAGAGGATATCTTAGTATGAAATTCTTTTTTTTTTTTTTTTTTTTTTTTATTCTGCAATGTGTTGGCTTTGGATGGAGCTTGCCTTTCAGGTTGACATTTTTCCAGTGAATCTGTGATGGCCAGTTAGGGAGTTAATGATGACGTGGCATTTCTGAAATCCTTTCACCAGATGGCTGTGGAGGTGATTAATCATGTTGATTGGCTCCATTTTGGCAGCTGGTGGTGGAGCTTGTGTTGACACTGCTCAGTGTGGCACTGGTCTGGATGCCTGTCTTGCTTACTTTTGTCCCTCCCCCCCCTCCACCTCCTATCCCTAGGAGCTATGCTCTGAAACTGTGCAACTGTGATAGACAGGGCAGTCTGCAGCTGGGCAGTGTCCAGGTGAGATCGAAAAGCTCCATTTCAGTGTTTCTCCACAGGCAACTGGGGCAAGTGCATTGAGGCAAAAAGGCCACGTAGAAGCCAATACAAGGCTGAGCTGTAGAAGTTGGCCATAGACAAAACTGAGACACAACTTGGCTTCACTTAACCAGACCCTCAATTTGCCGATCATCTGTACCTCACTTACCCAGCAGACACACACACACCACAAAGGATCAATGGAATCCTTAGCATCTCTTATCCAAAATCCTCTCCAGTCCAGGTTCCTGAGTAAGAGAGTTCATGACCTTGGTCAGGTTCCCCAGTTAGAGCTCTGAAGAGATTGGCAGGTCACCAGGAGTGTATGTGTTACTACAGCTTCTGCAGAGTATTTGCGAGTCACATGATTTGGGAGAAGATGGAGGTCCAGTGTTGTTTACTAAGATGTCTCATCCACCATTCAGGAAGGGATGAGAAGGGAGAACTCTCCCAAGTTCCCTGTCCTATTCATAGATATTGGGCATCGTGGCCTCCTTCTGGTTCAGTTGCCTGTGGAAATCATTTCATAAAGAGGGTGTGGGAGGACCTAGCTCCCCTAGGAGCCTATTAGGACAAATGTATTGCCTTTTAGACGTACTCAGTCACTCATCATAGGAATACAAAGGAAAAAGCAAGCTCTTCAGGAGCCAGCCATCCACCCAAGCCCTTACTGCTCCAGGCTGCTGGAACTGAGGTTTGAACACAAACTTTGAAGTACATTTTCTCCTTGCCATGGTATCACTCTGGAGAAGACATTCATTCAGTCTTTGGGTGAATTTCCCTTTTTAGACATGAAGTTATAGAAATAAAACATTGTCTAACCAGATTTCTCCAGATGCTCAGGGAAGGAGAAAGGAGGGTAACCCACTGGTGTCAGCCATGTAACACAAAGGCCCAGTGTTTACTTAGGGTATCGGCACCTTGGGGTGGCCTGAAAATCAGTTTCCTGTACTGTGGGCAGGTTTATAAAGCTAGATGGAAACACCTGTGTGTCTGGCCTCAGCCTGACTTAATAATTTGCTTGTATAACCTCTGGGTCTCCTCTTGCTGGCCCAAAGTGCCCAGATTTAAGAGCTTTATGAATATCCTGCTATGTTTAGTCTATCCCCGGGAGTAACTCTTTTTCTAATCCAGATGGTATGTTTACCACACACACATCCTGCAAGGCAGGGCATGGTGTTAACAAGAACAGCTACTAAACCACAACACTCACTCACTCACGTTACCAGAAGAGCCTGGGACAGGAAGCAGGTAGATCCCCTCCTCCCATAAGTCTGGTCTCACCTTCCTTCCTGGGTTTTGTGGTGCTAGTTCTCTTTTCTGTCCCCTGGAAGCCAAATTAGGCACCTCAGGGAACACAGAGGCCATACATTCAGACCCACGGCACTTCTGCCTCCTCCTCCAATGTAGAAGGAATCATGATTTCTCTTCCTCTCTTTTTCTCTTCTCATTCTTTCTTTCTACATTGTTCTCCCTTACTTCTAAGATTTAGTCTTCCTCCATGCCTCTCTTTCTGGGCTTATGCCAGCCTATGGGTTCTACTTTAGAGGAGTTAGGAAGGAACCCAAGGTGGCCACATAGGTTTCCACTGAACTCAGCATCAAATGTCAAGCACCTCAGACCCCTTGTTCAACACTCCAGTGTATACTCCACCACAGTCTGCAAATTCACAGCTCCTACTGAGCACATCAGAACTGGTGGGGGAAAAAAAAGGCGTTGTTTCTCTATTAAAAAGATCTTTATATTCTCCTCCTCCATTTCTTTTACCCCCACTATGGCAAACCATGATGAGAATGACAACTTTCCCTCCAACAGTGTCTGTTGTTTACAAAAGCTTAGTGCTCACAAGTTCAGAAGACAATGCTAATTTCAAGGCCAACCAAACCACAGTGATGTATTCTTGACACGTGCTCTTGGCAATCATCCTACTGAGATTTTTGTGCAGCGTTTTTGAAGCAGGGATAATCTCTGAACACCTCATTTGGTGCTCTGAAGTCCATATGGTAAATTCGTGTGCATTTTGCAGGTGTGGCTGTGTGATGCTCAGTGGTATGCCAGCATGTGCACACGGTATGGATAAAGAGCTTGGACTGCCGCAGACATCATTCCTCAGGATTAACCCATGCTCCTTCTTCCCACTTGCCTTTCTCTTACTGGACCATCAACCACTTGTGTTGAATGCTCAAGACTGACTCCTGTGAAAATTTATGTTCACATAAAAAAATTCATAGACTATTTATATGTTCTATAGTACATGAATTATATTCATATTGAATATTCATAGCAACTTTAATCATAACAGCTGAGAATTAGAAAATAACCCAAATGCCCATGAACCCATAAAGGGGGTAAACACAATGTGGTATATCTATGCAATGGAATATTATCAGGCCATGAACAGGAATAACATACTGATACGTGAAATGACAGTGATCTTAATCTTGAACCCATCTTTCTAAATAGAAGGAGGCAATAACAAAGACCACAGAGTCCACAATGGGCAGACTTACAGGGGGAAAATAAACCAGTGGTTCCTCATAGCAAGGGGTTGGTAGGGAGGACTTGTAAACTGCTGACTCACAGGTACCTAATTCTTTTAGAGATGTGACAATGTCTTTAAAGTAATTGAAAAATAATGGTTGTATAACTTGATGGGTATACAACATTGTGTAGGATTGTACACTTCAGAAAGAAGAATATGGCAAATAATAAATTCCAGCAAGCCTATTGTTAAAACCAAACTTCCAAGCATTGTTAGAACCTCCTCTGACCATTGTTATGGCCAGAACCCCAAAGCTAAATAATGCCTAGTACTGGCTGCTCTGATCTTGTGTTAGGGTGAGACAGTCTTTCTCACTCTCTAGTGTAGTCAGGTGTATTCCGTGCCTCTTGCACACGAGTGTGTCTTTGGATCCCATAAGCGATCTTGATGCCATCAGCTTCAGACTCAGCAGGTGTGAGACACACCCCAAGACTCTGCATTTCTAACTAACTCCAAAGGGAAACGATACCCCTGCTGTCTGAAGCATGGAGAGGCATGGTATAGACCCCAAGCCAGTTAGTTGTACTACTTGCTCTCTCCTGTGGCCTTGGCTTCCTCAGTGGCCACCTGTCCAGTCTGATTTAGAATTTTGCAATATATTCTTCCGACTTTTCATCAAGTTTAGATGCCAGTTGAAGAAGGATCTGTAAGCACTGTTGCTTCCCATTTTTTTTTTTTTTTTTTTTTGACATCCAATAACCTGTGTGGAAAGCACCTAACAGCTTGGTGTCTTCGCTTTAACTGAGCCAGCTGTTTGCTTCAGCATCACAGGGAAAACGCTGAGAGGGGCTGAATTTATGCTTCCTTGATCATGCCTATGTGTTCAAAAGGAAGAGGTTCATTTCTCTTTTGAAGTCATATACCCTGGAGTTCTGAGGCATGGGGAGACAGTTTAGAAACCACGCCTCTTTGGAAGGACAGAAAAAGCCAAGGGATTATAAACTTATCAATGTGCTATGGTAGAGCTATGTAACAGACTCAAGGTTTCTTTAATTAGCTTGTAAAGGAGAATATCTATGGCATTGCTAGGTGCTGTGCCTATACCTCAGAAAGAGAGATCTGAAAATGAATAAAGCACCCACACTGTCTGAAAGCAAGGCCTCTATTCTAGTCAGCTCCCTGTGAGAAAATCAAGGAATTAAAGGGAAAGAGAATCAAGACAGTAGAGAGATGCTAAAGTAGCTGTGTTGGATGGATCTAAATTCTGTCTTCTTTACAGTAGTGTGTATGTACATGCTTGTATATACGCCTGCTTGTGTATGTGCATGCCCGTGTACCTGTGTGGGTTACATGTACACATATATGTACCAGTCTAGAGGCAAGAGGTCAAAGTGGAACATCTTTCTTAGTTGTTCTTGGTTTTGTTTTAAGACATGAGTCTTCCACTAAATCTGGAGTTCGTGGATTGACTAGAATCCTGCCCAGCAAGCCCCAGGCATCTGCCTGCCTCTATCTCTGCATCATTCAGTTATTGCTGCACACCTTTTACATAGGGTGCTGGAGTTCACACTGAGTTTCTCATGCCTGCTCAGCAAACCCTTTGCCCACTGAGACTCCTCCCCTGGCCCCGGCTATATATTTTGCCGATGAACAGCAAAACTCTCTGGCTGAGTCCTTAACACAAACGAAAGCTACATGTACAGACTTGTTGAGGACCTACAAGGGAAGCAGCAGAGATAGCAGTAAGCCCTCACAGCAGTCCCCCAAGGCATCTTTCACTGTTCTTCAGTTTGTACTGACAATGGGTGACAAGATTTTGATGAGAAGGTGACTGAGGTCTGAACCCCAGGAAAGCACTGAGTGTTGTATAAAAGAATGGAGTTCAAATGCCTGTTCTTTTCTGGATCTGGACTCACTGCTTGCTTTCTAAACCTTCTGAGTCTTTTTTTTTTTCCTTTACCCGTAATACAAATGATAACAGTTCCTTCATCAAAGGGAAGGGTTACATGGACTGCTGAGTATACCACGGATGTAAGAGGAAGGGAATGTATTGTTCTGAACATTGTAGGCCCGGGATGGTTGGGACAAACCTTGCCCACTTCCTGGTCACTGTCTCAATGCTGCTTCAGAGGCCTGTTCCACCACTTAGGAGAATGTCAGGCTTTCGTAAAGGCAACACTTCCTGATGGCAACCAAGAGGAAGTACACGTCTAAGTCTTCTCAGTTGTTAAGGATTGTTTACTGTCTTTTGGTTCCAGGATACCAAAGTTGCTGAATACATTTTGAAGTTCCTACCCATAACAAGGAGGACTTATATCTGGGGTATGGATTAGTTACCTTTCTTGTTGTTGTAACTAAAAACCTAATACCAAACAGTTTAAAAAGGCAAGGAATTATTTTTGAGCACTTCCCATGGCAGGGAGATACACTCCATCACAGCAGGGAACCTGGAGGCCAGCTTGTCACAATACATCAGCAGTCAGAAAGCAGAGAGCAGATAGGAAGTGAAGCTATGAAGCTGCAAGGCCCTAGTCCCTAGTTACCTACTTCCTCCAGAGAGTCCCCCAACCCGTTCTCCAATCTTCCCAAAGAGCATCACCAATGGGGAACCAAGTGTTCAAGCACCTGAGCCTATTTGGGAATGGGGATGCATTTCACATTCAAACCTTAGCAGAGTATCCTATCTGTGTTCTGTAGATACAATGCTTAAAGTTTGGGGTTCTTCCCTGAGAATTTGAATCTCAGCCCTTTTGTCCTGTTTGCTGGCACATTTAATGAACTGAAACAGGAGGCTAAATTAATTGAATTAACCAACCTCCTCTTAGCCTGATCGCCTGATCGATTTTCAACACAGAAATCTGAACCTGGGGCTACACTTTCCACACTTCCCATCTTTTTTTTTTTATTTTTTTTGGTTTCTTGAGACAGGGTTTCTCTGTGTATCTCTGGCTGTCCTGGAACTCACTCTGTAGACCAGGCTGGCCTCGAACTCAGAAATCCACCTGCCTCTGCCTCCCAAGTGCTGGGATTAAAGGCGTGCGCCACCACTGCCCGGCCCCACCCTTCCCAAAGGAGCAGCGACAACTTAACTCCAACCTAGGAGTGTACCAAGTAAATCAGCTACCTGTTTCCTGATCTCTCTGATTCCCATCTAAACAATAGGGCACACAGGTTCACAATCTTGGTAGGAAAAATGTGACTTTTAAATATTTAAAATGTGATTTTAAATATTGGTGATAACTTCTGAACCAGCAGAATTTTCACTGACAAAGGATAGTGATTATGTCTGTGGATGGGCTTAAAAAGAACATAAATAATTCCATACCAAACAGGAGGTGAGACAAGTATGGCCTTATGTAATATGCATGGATATATAGGTTCTAGAGAACTTATTTCCAAGGCTCATTTGGTGGATATAGGCTATAAATCTTCCATTGGGGCTGATGTGATATTAAAAATTACTTCTGTGGTATTTAATATTTGCAAAATGACTTGCAGTTATTTATTAGGTCATGATTCTACACTGAACAGCACTTTCCTACAATAAAGGAGAGCAAGCAAGGAAGAATGGGCTGGAGAAAAGCTCTGGAAAGTCTTTGCCATTGTCCTGGTTAGCTTTAAGTGTTAACTTGACATGGTCTAGAGTCACCTGAGAGGAAAGTCTCAACTGAGAGGAACTGTTTAAATTAGACTAGCCTGTGTGCATATCTATGGGGTATTATTTTGATTGTTAATTGGTGTAGGATGATCCAGCCCACTGTGGGTGGCACCATTCCTTTGGCTGGTGGTAGTCCTGGGATGTATAAAGAAACTAGCTGAGCCAGTAAGTAGTGTTCTTCTGTGATTTCTGCTTTCTTCCTTGCCTATAAGTCCTTTGGTCAGAAGTAATACTGTATAGAATAACAAACAGATATGGCTTCAAGTTTCTGCCTGAGTTCCTGTTCTGACTTCCCTCACTACCCAGAGGATAAAATGAACATTCCTCCACAATGTTGCTTTGGGTTATGGTATTTGTCTCAGTACTAGAAAGGAAGCTCAGATAGCCATCTTATGGTGTCTGCCCTCGGAGAACCCTACTCTTCCCTTTGCTGAAACACATCACTGTGTCAGGCTATTTGCACCATTAGCATCTTGGGCCAAACATCCATGGGAAAAGAACAGAGGCACATATATCTGTGAGAGAGTCTTATTCATCTGTGAGACTGTATATGATGACATTCCTATGAGAGAGAATATACAGGGCCATGTGTCCTTGGGGATGTCAGATAGTCCCACTGTATATAGTTGTAATGGCTGTCCTCCTATTTTGCCATAGGCTGTGACCATTCCTCAAGTCCTTTCTTTCTCATGTATTTTCTATCACCTTAAAAGTATTCTTAGATAAATGTATCCGTTAAAAGAATATTATATACTAAGGAAATAATAAGAAATTATGATGACTTATTTTTAGAAGATTAGAACAATGCTTTTGAAGTTATGAAAGGAAAGACTCAGCTTTTAATAGTCTGGGGAAAACATCTTTCAATAGTGAATGTAAAATATTTTGCTTCTTAAACAAAGCTGAGAACTATATTTAACACACCATAAAAATTATAAATAATATTTAAATTCTTTAATTGATCCCAAATCAAATTTTATAATTGTAAAGTAACAGGATCAGAAATCATAGAAATAAATATAAAAATAAATAGTAAGATTGCAGATAAAACTCAACTCCATAAATAATGTTTAACAATAAACGGATTTGACAGTATAATTAAAAAGTTATCATACTGAATAAAAAAATGCAACACACAATTATATGCTATGTAAATAGGGAGCAAAATGAGTAGAAAGTAAAAAATGAAAAGACGTTTACAGAATAAACAATACTGTTATATACTTCTATGTTTATATTCATATTTAGATAAAGGAAACCGTGATTACTAGCAAAAAGGGAAATACTACTACTAATAAGAGAAGACAATATGTAAAAATCTAAGTATGAGTGCCACAAATAAATATTATGTGAGAACTAACAGGAGAAATATAGATAGTGTTTGAGCAATGGCTGAGTGGTTAAGACCACTGGCTGCTCTTGCAGAGAACCTGGACTTGATTCCCAGCACCCACATGGCACATGACTGTATGTAACTCCAGTCCTGGGGGACCATTTTCCTCTTCTGGTCTCTTGCATGCATATGGTGCACAGACATATATGCACACAAAACACCCATAAACATAACATTTTCAAAAAAAACGTAAAGAGAAGGAATAGACAAATATATCATTATGAGAATTTTAATACCTACATCAGTCAGGAGAACATGAAGCAGAAACTATATTATGCATGGTGTGTTTGTTTGTTGTATATAATACATAATCCGTATTTTATCTATAACTATGCTATAAGATTGTCTATACATGTACATACACACATATACATATATTTTATAATGATAGATAGATAGATGATACATAGACAGACAGACAGACAGACAGACAGACAGACAGACAGACAGACGATTTTAAGAATCTGGCTCATGCAACTGTGGGAACTGGCAAGTTTGGAATCCATACAGCAAGTCCATAGGGTGAAGTTTTGCATTCAAGAACTTCCAACTGACTGGAAAAAGCCTGTTCACATTAGGGGGTGAATCTTTTTTATTTATAATCTACCAGTTGTTTATCCATTTCCAAAAAACTTCCTTCACAGCCACACCTAGGTTAGTATTTATTTAAAAGACTGGCTTCTTAAACCAAGTTGATAATTCCTCTCAGTAATTGCTAGAGCATACCCACAGGTACTTGGACTTCAGGGGATCAGATCCTTTAATGACTTCGGTCTCTTGCAATAGAGGAAGCTGGGATAAAAGATTCATGAGCAACCCACCCCCAAGCAAGAGGAAGTCTGTACATCTGAAGATTTACAGGGCAGGCAGGTATCCGGAGTTTAGAGGGGTGGATTTAAGGCAATGCTTTAGGACACTAATCTGTTGTTCCTCCTTACCTTGGGGCTGTTACCTGCTGGGAGTTTAGCAGCTTGGAGAAGGTCTAGATAGAAGGTAACCATGGCCACAGCCCCTCTTACAGGGGCAGCCTTTGGGATCTAACAGGCCTGCAGGAGGATGGTGCTTTGAGACAGTCCAGGTGGCTGCTAGAGGCAGCCTTTACCTGAATCTTAGCCATTCCACCTCAGCTCATTCCCAAAGTTATGCAAGCCAGTTCCCCTCAGCCCCTCTTTCCTTTCTTTCTGAGACAAGGTCTCACTCTGTAGCCTGGACTGGCTGCTCTAAAACTCGCAGAGACCCACCTGCTGGGTTTATAGTACAATACCATATCCTAGTCTTCTTCTCAATGAAATCCTTTTATGCATCTCTTCTCTTCTCTTGTTGTTTTATTTTGTTTTAATTTTATATGTATGTGTCTTACGGGCATGAATGTCTGCACCACCTTCATACTTGATGCTCTTGGAAGCCATTGGATCTACTGGAACTGGAGTTATAGCCAGTTGTGAGCCATCATGTTGGTGCTGGGACCTAAAGCAGGTCCTCTGCAAAAGTAACACGTGCTCTTAACTGCAGAGCTCTCGCTCCAGCCCCGTGTCACACATTTCTAATACAGTCAGATGGTTCTGTTCCATGCTACAGTCCTCCCAACTCCTCTCGACTTTCTAAATTCTCTGGTTTTTAATATGCACATATTAAGCCTAATTCTGTGCTATACAATACATAAGACCAGGGATCCACAATTATAAATTTTTAAATAAGTGACAATTGAAGGAAGTTTCAGATTTCCCCTCATTCAGCATCACCAGATATATTTTAAAGACTATTATCCAAGTTGGGTAAATTCTACAGAGGTTTTGTAAAGACCTGTAGGATCTGAAGAAATCAAAACAGCACTATCTGGTTCCATTCATCTCAAGCCTTGTTTCTTCTCTCCATTCATTTCTGATTCTGTGGCCTTACCTTTTTGTGTTATAACAGTGAGTTGTGAAGTCCACAGAGATGGGCAGTGTTCTGCCTGGCTTTCAACCTATCTATGAGAACCGTGTCAAAGATCTCATTAGTTCTAACCAGCCGTAGTTTAAATATCTTTAAATATCGTAAAATATTTACACTTTCTGGAAATTCTGTGACAACGTGGACACATCTCTAGAACTCTTTGCAAGTATTGGATTCAAAGTTTAATTTATTGACTTCGTGGGCATCTGTTCCTGAATCAATCAATCAATCAAACCCTCCCTTTGGTCATTCAGTAACTACTCACTGAACTCGAAATAATATGAAAACAGGTGTTCAGTGAAAAATGAACTGTCCATTCCAAAAAAAAAAAAAAAAAAAAAGGCAAAACAAAAAAAGAAAAATGCAGACTTTTCTACAAACAAAGAAGTTATTTCAGAATGTTATTTGTTACAATAAAAATAAAATACATAAGATAAGAGACCATTCCTATTTTTAAAAGGCCCTTAGGAAGGTGACATTAATGCTCAACGTGAAGGAAAAAAAGAGCCAGCGGGGCAACGAGCTAGCAAAGAGTCCTCGTTCTCTGAGGGCCCGAGGCAGCTCAAATGAGGTGGCACCAGAAGGAGGACAGTCTCCTCTAGAAGCAGATGGGTTGACACTTAATGAGTGAAGGAGAGGAGACTGAGCATGAGGACAGGAAGCTGACCCTGTGGGACCTCCCAGGAAAGACAGAACTCTCATCAAAGGCAGAGTGGTAGCAGGCATGAATCTTAAGCAAGGAAGTAATCAATTGCTTTTTAAAAACATTGTGTAAAACTTGTATCAGAAAAAGAAAGAAAGAAAGGAGGGAGGGAGGGAGGGAGGGAGGGAGAGAGAGAGAGAGCGCAGCACCTAGGCTCTGTGGCCTTGGAAAAATTAATCTCTCCACTCCTACCTGACACCTCTGCCCTAGCTTTGATTTATATAAAATATTTTGTTTGTTTTATTCTTGTTTGCTTTGTATTATCTGAGGCAGGGTCTCACTGAGTAAATCAGCTTGGTCTTGAGCTCAGGACCCTGCCTCAGCCTTCGGTGTGCTGAGTTACAAGAGCGCACCGCTATGTCTGGCCAGGCAACAAGCGATTCTATTCTTCCCAGGCTTATAATGAAGACTGAATGGGGCCAGGAAAATGAAGTGTTTAGCAACATGGCTGACCACAAGAGATGACAGGAGATCATGGGCTCTTATTACTGTTGCTATTCTTTGTTACCAAAGCGTCCTGTGCTAAGAGGGAAGTGGTGGGAAAGCATAAGATAGTGGAGGACAGAAAGGTAGAGAGGGAGACGGAGCTCCACTCTGAGCTGAAGCCTGGAGCGGGCGCACGTGCTCCCTGCACCATCATAAGGATGTCTCTGTGCAATCGAGGCAGAACTGACCAATCAACGATCTGGAGCTGAGAGGAGTGGTCAGGAGTTCGGCCTGCCATTCTTTGTCCCATGGGCTCCTGATGAGATTTGAACTATCTCAGTACAAAAAGAGGGACTAAAACTTGTCAAGCTCCCAGCTATCACCGAGGTAGCAGTCGCACTGAGTGAATAAATAAATGTCTAAATTTTAAATGAATTAATGCTGTTTGTTTGTTTGTTTGTTTGCTTGTTTTTGTTTGTTTCGAGACAGGGTTTCCCTGTGTAGTTCTGGCTGTCCTGGAACTCACTCTGTAGACCAGGCCTCAGACTCAGAAATCTGTCTGCCTCTGCCTCCCAAGTACTGGGATTAAAGGTGTGTGCCACTACCACCAGCTCAATCATTCATTTATTTCTTGCCACTGTTTTTAACAGTGAGGAACAGATAACCATAGTTCAGGGCAACTTAACGCCGGGGATAGTTTTTGAGACATATACCTCGCTAGGCAATTTGGTCATTGTGCAAACATCACTGCATGGACATATGCTAAGTTACTTAGGATATCAGGTGATGTAACATCATGATTGCTAACAATATTAATTTAACAGGATTTAAAGTCACCTAGGAGACAGACATCTGGACATGTCTGTGAGGAAGTTTCCAGACTGTTTTGACTCACCTTAAATGCAGGCAGCAACAGATCATTGACTATAGTCCTAGAGAAAGAGAGTGGAACCCCAGTACTCATCCCTTTGCTTCTTGACTGGGGATACAACATGAGTAGCTGCCTCATGCTGCTGCCCTGACTTCCCCACCGTGGTGAACTGTACCCCCAAATCACGAAACAAGATAATCCCCTCTTTTATGAAGTTGCTTTTGTTAGGAATTTTTGTCATAACCATGAGAAAAATAACTAATGAGAATCATGGGGATCAACATCTTATGGGGACCAAATAGTCTTATGTGGTGTGTAAAAGACATATAGCCTGAGAACTATGAGAAGGAACTTTCTCATTGTGGGCTGAGTGCTTTGAATTCATCAGAAGGAGATGGGCAAACCCCAGCTGCCTTGGCTGACTGCCTTTGCCAGTCAAATCAGGAAGGGGTGGTTTGTAGCTTTGCAGCTGTGTTCCTCAAGGAAACGAACAGCCTTAGGCAAGAGAAGCATGTCTGTAGCTGGATACTGTGGCAAAGATGAGCCCAGGCCAGGAATTCTGCTCCTGAAATAACAATTAAGAACTTTTTTTTTTTTTTTGAGATGGGTTTTACTATGAAGCCCTGGCTAGCTTAGAACTTGCAACGTCGATCAGCCTGGCCTCAAACTCTTAGAGATCTGCCTGCCTCTGCTTCCTGAGTGCTTGGATTAAAAGTGGACCATCATGCCTAGCAAAAATCCAATTTGGTAGCCATTGGATACTTACTATGCACCTCCCACCCCGTTACTTCCAGACTCTCCTGAAAGTGTTGCATCAGGCATTCGGGAATAAGCACAGTAGACAAATAGCCCTGCCCTTGTGGAAGTTTAAGCTGCACAAAGTGAATCACTGAGCAAGCAAAAACAAGCCAGATGGTGCCACTCTGAGCGTAAGCACAGTCAGAGTTCTCGTAAGAATTACTCAGGAGGTTGACTGGAATATACTTCCCTGCCTCACAGTATGAGATATTTATTCTGAGGGGTCTTTAAATACACACCAGGGATGCTTGAACACATGAAGTTTGGGATCTCAATAATCAATTGTCTCTATTAGAGAGTAAGGTCGTCTATGAGCAGTGCTCATAAAATAGCCTGGTTTCTGCGACTGACACTACAGTGCCAAAGCAAGAGACAAAAGCCAGAAATTGGCATCTCTGGTATTTAATGTCTAAGTAGCCTCTCTCGTGTCCTTGAGCACGGCATCTTCCTTAAGTTCCCTTTGCCTTTCTTGGAAAAAGAGCAGGCCACTGCCATAGGCAATTTCAAAGTTCTCTTTCTCTTGACATGGTCATTCTTTTGGGTCTCAGGTAGAAATTATTTGGAGAGGTTGGGTTAGAGATTGGAAGGTGGCTAAGTGTATGACAGATGCAGGTACAAAGGCATTATTAAATCATTCAGGTTTCTTGGCTCTGTACGGATAATCTCTATGTACTGCGTGGAAGTATCACCTGTCAATAAAATGCCTATGGCCTATAGAAAAGAGGAGAATAGAAGGCGGGACATCCAGCAGGGAGCAAAGAACTCTAGACAAGAGTCTGGCATAGGAGAGTCCCCACCCAGACTTGGAGGAAGTGGGATGTATGAAACTGAGAAGAAGCCAGTCGTGTGGTAGGCAACGAATAGTATAAACAGGTTAATAGAAGTTAGGAGCTAGCTGGGGAGCCAGCCTAGCTTATGCCTAAGAAATTAATAAATAATCTAGCCTCCGAGTAGTTATTGAAGAATTGGGTCATGGGTGGAAAAGCCTGTAGTTAACACAACTCTCTCAGAGAGTCCAGATACACACGTGCACATACGCGCACACACACACACACACACACACAAATATACACAAGGCCTCTTGAAATTATGGTGTTCTTCTAAGACTGAGGTTTACATCTGTGAATACCAGTGTTTCAGTTTTTAACCAGTTTTTCACCAGCATTAACAGGAGGGATACCTCTTCCTGTTCCTTCTATGCGGAACTATGGGGACTTAACAGTTCTTGTCCTGAAATGCAGATAGGACTCCGGATCACCGGATGCTTGCTCTCTCATATACTCTTTGCTCCATGACCCACTCTCTCATTTGCTCACGCTTTTTGCTTTTTTTTTTTCTCTGTGTAATCTTACACATCAATTCCTATGAGAAGGATTGAAGACAGCCCTATGACTTCGGTGTTTGGCGGAGTTTGTTTCTTTTCTTGAAGCTTTTAAAACTTCTTTTATTGAAGTAGTTGAGCTGGAAGGGTGAGCATCCTGTAGTTATCAGATACGAAAACCTGAGTTTTGAAAATCAAGAACTTCTAAGATGAGGTGTGAACAGCTGCAGTTAGCCCTCCCTTTCCAAAAGGGTGGCCATGGATAATGAGGGCAAGCTCTGAGGGTGAGATCAGTGGTTGACTAACTAGGAGAGGCTCTTACTCTATGGAATGTGAAAGATCACTCTTTCCCTTGAACTTCCTGCAGAATAGGGCTGGGAGAATACACCCAAGCATTGTTGTGAAGATCTGAAGAGCTTTAGTCAGAGTCATCTGCAAGTCTCTCAGACTCTGCGAGAGTCTCTCATCTGCTAAACCCTAAGCCAGCGGAAGGCAGGAAATTCTATACCCTCAGATGGTATAATATTTTACAGCTAGCAGGACATCCACCAATCAGACTGCACCTTGACCTAATCAAAGTAAATGCTATGAAGAATCAAAGTGGTCCCAGCAGACTCTTCACGCCCACAGGCCTCTTCCAAAGGAGCCAGTGGACTGTCTCTCACACACAGATACTCAAGTATTTAAAACATTGTTTAGTGAATGAACTAGGGAGATGCCTCACAGGGAAAAATACAGACTCGAGGACCTGAGTTAAAATCCTAAGAACCCATGTAAGGCTGGACAAGGCATCTATTTATAGTCCAAACTCTCCCACAGAGGGGTGGAAGATGGAGGCAGGAGAACCCCTGGAAGTTCCCTGGCAAGTTAGCTTAGCATATGCTCATTAGTGATACACAACAAAGAGACACTGTGTCAAGGTGTACTCCAAAGACTGACACTTGTTTTTTGTTTTCTAGTTACACACACACTCAACACACACTCAACACATACTCATATATCTGCTTTATGAAGTTTTACTTCATACGCATTTTCAACTACAGAAGCAATCCCACTGTAAAGTAAGCATTAGCTCCTTTCCCTAAGCTTTCTCGGGGCCATACAATCCAACCTTGCCCTACTTGACTCCACAGCCAAACATCTTTTATTTTTCAGAGCTCAGTCCCACGTGCTGGTCCCAGAACACTCTCAGCCTCTTTTATTTTATTATTATTATTTTTTTTGCCTGAGTTACAGATTCATTAACCCAGACTTTTTAAAAAATGTTATTATTAGAACTTTAATCACCCATGTCCTTCTTTCAAGTTCTTGCTAAAATTAATTTCTGGCAATAATAATTATGTCAGTCAGGGGCCAGCCAAATATACCTGTGGCCCCTGGGCCAGATCAAGATGGGAGTTTCCAGCCATAATCTATTTTTTTGGCTCCTAATGGTTGTGCCACTTTGCCCATCTGCTCCCCTCTCTCTGCCCCACAGCAGGTGAGTGGTCATCTGCTAGGACCAGACTCCGTAAATTATATCTTCGTGAACTCAGAGACAACAGCGAGATAGTAAGTAAATCAGGTCTAAGTCGAGGGCAGATGCCACAATGACGATGATTTGGCAGGCGTGAGGGTGGTAATAGTAAAGCTGAAAGAGAGAAACCAGGGAAACTTTGCAAATAGCTAACAAGAATGTACAGAGGATGGGAAGGACTCTTATTTTGAAAGATGTTCTCAGCCGCCATTGTTTTCTATGTGCTCTAGGAGAGGGTTGGTGAACACGTAAGATTTGGTGAAAGAATGGTGAGTCCCAAGTCAGTATGGCCTGTCTATCATCTTCCAGGCTCTACAATCTCCCCCTATATTACTGGAGGTGCCTCTGTCTATACCCACAGCACAGGACTTAGGGTGCAAGGCCACTGTAGTGGTTTGAATATGTATGGCCTAGGGAGTGGCACTGTTAGGAGGTGTGGCCTTCTTGGAATAGGTATGGCCTTGTTGAAGGAAGTGTGTCACTCTGGGGGTGGGCTTGGAGACCCTCCTCATAGCTATGTGGGAGCCAGTCTTCTGTTTGCCTTCAGAACAAAATGTAGAACTCTCAGCTCCTCCTGCACCGTGCCTGCTTAGATACTACCATGCCCCCACCTTGATGATAACGGACTGAACTTTTGAACCTGTAAGCCAGCCCCAATTAAATGTTTCCCTTTGTAGGAGTTGCCTTGGTCATGGTGTCTCTTCACAGCAGTAAGACCCAAACTAAGACAACCACCTTGACTATATATACTCAGGCATGATGTCAAACACCATTTCTGTCTTAATATTATTTATTCATCCAATAACATATAATGGATGTCTACTTTCAAACCATTGTGCTGGGTTAGGGTTATAACGATTCTAATTTTTTAAGACTGATTTATTTTTATTGCTTGTGTGCAAAAATAAAAATAAATAAAAATAAAAAAGAAAGGTTTGGCGAAGAAGAT
The DNA here is from genome assembly GCA_030674055.1 of Rhabdomys pumilio. Classification (NCBI taxonomy): domain Eukaryota; kingdom Metazoa; phylum Chordata; class Mammalia; order Rodentia; family Muridae; genus Rhabdomys; species Rhabdomys pumilio. Next base: position 67,196,632 of record JANHMN010000009.1, read on the forward strand.
TTATGGCATACAGGGGAGAGCATAACCAGAGGCAGACACATCTGGGAGTAGTGACCCTGAGCCATGAGGAAGAAGGGGAGAAGAGCCACTGACCAAGACCTGAAGCCTGGGTCAGGAGACTGAGCAAAGGAGTCCTAGCCAAATGGATGGATTATGTATGAAAAGGCAGTTGGGGGAAGGGCAGCCCAGATACTGGGCTGGAGAAGTTTAGGGTAGGGAACAAGATATACCAACCCTATCTTGTAAGAGATAGGGGCTGAGGGATTCTGGGAGGCTGAGGCCTGGTGGCTTGGTCTGCTTTGCTTTGATATGTTAAATAGACACCTCTGGCCATTTGTCCCAGGCTTTGAGACCTAATGGTAGGAGCCCCTAAGGGAGCAGTCATTCGGGAACCTAGTGCTCAGATATATACAGCCCTCAAGGGCAAAAATGTAAAGCAGGGTGTGTCTGTGGCAGACAGTAATAGCTGAAGAAAATCCTAAAGTGGCCAGATTGAATTGGTGACATGAGGATGAAAAAAGAAAATTAGTGTGCAGTCCTAGGAGCTAAGTTCATGAGGGCTGGAGCTTGGCTGAGTAATTGTTCAGGTAAGGTTCAGGAGAAGGGGGCAGACTCCCTCCTCCATCTTCCTGCCCTGGTGCCCTGGTGGAAAGGGACAGCAAAGCCACTCACATAGGAGCAATGAAGGCAGGCAAGTCTAAGGCTGGACTGGCATTGACATCATGTCTCCTGGGTATTGCAGTGCATGTGACAGTAAGAGAATATATAGTTAGGTGTTCCCCCGATGAGCATACTGTGGTAGGATACAGAGCCCCGCTGGAGGGTGGGGTAATGCTCTGTGAGTCTGAGAGAGAGGAAACAGCCCCAGCTGAACTAAAGGCCTGCTTAGTAATTGTATTCCTTCCTACACTTATCTCTGTGACAAGAAGGTTCTTAGGGGGAAGATGGACTTTGATCAGCTGACAGTTTTGTGACGGGAAGTGTGTCTTCCCTGGGATTCTCTCTGAGGCAGTGCACTTTAGAGCCTGAAGTCTTTCATTTCTGGGGAGCAGGAAGCAGAGGGAGAGGACTGGAAGCTTGTTCATACTGTAAATCTCACTGCCTAGCCCCGTTTTCCCTCCCAACACTCAAAGCGAACAATCACTTCCTCTACTTAGGCGCCTCCTCCTGAACTTTCTACGACATTCCCAAATACCACCACCAGCTAGAGACCAAACTTCCAAACCCATAGGAACCACGTGTTCAGACACAAGCTCCTCCTCCGTGGTCTCACCCGAGGAAGTCTGGGTCCAGGCTACGTCAAGCAAGCCACTAGCATCGGGCATCTTTCTCTTGCTACTTGGAGGATCTTGGCTTCTTTGTATTTTAACTGCCATTTTCTCCCCTTAACATTTGACGACATTTCCCCACCTTGTCTTCTCACAGCCCTTCCCTTTCAAAAGCTAAGAACCCCGAGGCCTGCTGGCCCATCCTCCCACTCTCTTGCTGCCATGTAGTCCTTGGTGCTGATAATAGCCTCATGCATCGCCCATCACTGAACTCCTCACCCCATCCTTCAGCTTGCTGAAGTCCTCCATCTGAAAGAAGACAGAACAAAGGTTCTGCCGGGACTCCTCCTCCGAGCTGCTTAGGGATCTCTTCTCCCTAGAGTTTCTTGAATAAGAGTCCTTGTGGCTCTTCAAGTTCTTACTTCCCTGCACTCTATAGCTGCTCTTGTGGAGACTCCCACCCCGTGCACCCGTGCTTCTTAGAAGCCCTTAACCAAGGCTTATCAGTGTCTCCCTCTTCCAATTTGTGTTTGTGTATGTGTGGACATGTACGTGGAGACTAAAGGTTGGTGACATGTATCTCCTTAAATCATTCCTCCACTTTATTATTTAAGGAGTATTAGCATATATTAATGATACACAATATTGGGCTGCATATGTTTTCAAATACATACATTGAAGGGCTCTAGCAGGCACAAACATGGCCAACATGGCACTGGCAGGACTTGCCCTTTCCAGACTGTTATTAAAGGTGTGTTCCTGGGTAAGTTCAGTCTTATCAAAGAAACCCTTACTGCATGCTTCATACATGCTGAGAACAGGTATGGAAAAGGCACTCAAGAGATGCAACCTCTATCAGGAATCAACTAGACAGTAATACCAACCAGGAACTGTTAACACTGTGTAGAGTCATGCGGGGCGGTGGTGGCGCACGCCTTTAATCCCAGCACTTGAGAGGCAGAGGCAGGCGGATTTCTGAGTTCGAGGCCAGCCTGGTCTACAGAGTGAGTGCCAGGACAGCCAGGGCTACACAGAGAAACCCTGTCTCGAAAAAACCAAAAAAAATAAAATAAAAAAAACCACTGTGTAGAGTGGGGTAGTCTATTGTTGCAATGGCTATTCCTGGTTATCAACTTGACTATATCTGGAATGAACTATAATCCAGAATTGGAGGGGTCCCCTGTAATTCAGATCTTGAGGCTGGAAGATACAAGTTCCTGACCTGGATCTTGGCCTGGAGATCTTGAGCCATAATGGCTATGAAAAGCTTAGGCCCAGGCAAGGTAGTACACACCTTTAATCCCAGAAGACTGAGGCAAGGAGATCTCTGAGTTCAAGGTCAGCCTGGGATAAAACAAGCCCCAGATCCAGGTGAGGTGGCACACACCTTTAAGCTGGGCCACACCTTCTGCTGGAGGCGTACAGAAAGACATCAGAAAAAAGAGATTTGCTCTTCACCGCTTGCTTTTACTTGCCAGCACATCTGTTGAAATTTACTTCTACAGAAGACCAGCTGAAACAACCAGCCTCATGGAACTGAGCCACTACTAGATTCTTGGACTTCCAGTTCACAGCTGACCATTGTTGGTGAGTTGGACTACAGACTGTAAGTCATCATAATAATTTCCCTTAATAGAGAGAAACATTCCACATGCTCTGTGACTCTAGAGAACCCCAACTAATACAGTAATTAAGCAAATAAAAAGGATGGGGTGCTTTTTCATTGGGACATCCAACAGCCATATTTTATACCTTATTAGCTCTTAATTAAGGCTGGCAGAGTTTGAGTGGTTAGCCACGTGTGGCTACTGGCTTCCTATCCAACAGTGTGGATTTAGATATAACTGGTCTGGTATGTGGACCAGCAACATCAAGGTCACCATCAAGGGGGCTGTGGGGGAGCATTTCAACAGTGAGGTGCTTGAGTATCACACGCAAGACCCTAGGTTTGATTCCTATTACTGGAAAAAAATATTTTAAATCAGTATAACTTTGGACAGAAAATGGAGACTCCCTGATGTTACTCCTGACCTGTATTGAGTCCCCTGGTGATCTAGGTGTTGGAGAGACACTGGCCCAGATAATGGGCCAATAGTTTCCAGTGTACCAGAACCCAGGTAGGATGCAGACAAATATTGTATTCATAGCCACACACACTGCATTCACATCCCAAAAGACAGCTGGTGAAAACAAGAACATCAAGAGGCTTTGAAAATAGAAAGAATTCTGCTTTGCAGTTAGCTTTTGTGAACCCTGGTCCCAGCTAGAGTAAGCCAGTCTGTGGCCCCCTATGCTGAGTTTACACAAAGATTCCACAGCGTGCTGATTAACTTGGGGCTGATTAACTTGGGGAAGCAGAAGTAAAGAGGACAAACAAAAATAAGATGTCAACAATGATACTGGGATTAAAAGTGGCATTCTTTAATACATGTTATAAAATTCAGAAAGCAATCTGTACTTAATAGTGGGAACGCCTGAAATGTTCAAAAATTCAGAATGCTGAGGTAATGACTAAATATGCACTTGGGGAAAGGAACGTCCTCTCTCTCTCTCTCTCTCTCTCTCTCTCTCTCTCTCTCTCTTCCTTACCTCAGGCAGAAGGGGCACAAATCAGAGGCTCAGAAACTTATCTGTGCTTCTATCTTTGATCTTTAGATTGCCTCAGAATCCCACAGCCAGCAAGCTCACCTGGATTTTCTACTTTCTCCTAGTAAACGGTAGAGAGAAGTGTCTGTCTTCTGCATCAGTCCCAAGTTTAGTAAATGTATCTTCATCATCTTTTGAGGTAGTTTTAAACCCCTAGAAATAAAAATAACGGTAATGAACTCAAGTACTTTTTTAGTAGGGCAAGAGAGGAATGAAGGCACAATACAATCTCATCTCCCAGGCTGTGTTTTGTCACTAAGAAGGATGAGTTGAGATGAAAGCGGCAATATCTCTCTCCTCCTCCTCCCCCTTCCCCCGACCCCTTTTTCCTTCCCTGTCAGAGAAAGAGAGAAAAAATTCCTTGAGTTGGATCATGCCATATGAAAGTTGGCAAAACTCAAAAGAATCTGTAGGGTTGGGTGGTCAGCCAGCAGACTGGAGATCCTGGGGAGTCAATGATGGGTTGAAATCAAGTGGCAGAATTCCCCCTTCTTAAGGGAGATCAGCCCTTTGTCTCAAGCAGACATTTGGCTTATTGGATAAGGCTCACCCACACGCTTGGGAGTGGTGGTCTCTTTACTCAAAGTCTGTCAATTCAAATGTTAATCTCATCCCCAAACATCCTCACAGAAACAGCCTGAGTCACATCTGCTCACACATCTGGCCTCTGTAGGCTTGTCAAGTTAACAGGAGAGCTTAACCCGGTCTGAAGGAAGATGGCACTGGCTTAAACTCTGGAAGGGAAGAAGTCTGCAACCTTGTAAGCTGGCTGCAGTGTTTGGTTTTTGGACTTCTGGATTTGGATGGAGTGTCTCTGAGCATGTCTTTAAACATCTGTCAGCATTAATTCCCCCAATTTTCCTAGAAGCCCATTTCTGGCCTCTTTTGTCTCAGAAGCCTCAGGTCTGGGTGTATAAGTGATGGCTGCCATTTAAATCAGGACACTCCCCCTGAAAGTCCAGCTTCCTCTACTGGAGCAGGCATTTGGTGTGTGCTGAGAACCATCACACTGGACTTCAGAAACAGGAATGCTTAGCAACCAAGGACTCATCTGTCTACACATCCCATTCTAATCAGTTTGACTCAGGACACCAATCGGTTTTGAATTTCACATTTCTTCTACTTGCATACTCCTTGCCTTCTGTGTTCTCACGTATACCCTTTCTGAACCAGATGTAAAGATAATTAAAAACTCAAAAACACACACAAAAAAAAGAAAAACAAAAAACAAAAAACAAAAAACAACCCGAGTCCAGTGCTAGTCAGCTTTCTGTTGCTGTGCCTCGTTGCCTGAGAGAAATAGGTTCAGGAAGAAAAGGTTTGTTTGGCCGGCAGTTTGACTATACATTGTTTCTGGACCTGTGGTAAATTACATCAAGGTGGAAATGAAGCTGTTCACCTCACTGTGGTCAGGAAACAAAGAAGACAAGAGGAGCAGGCACAAAACGTATCTTTTAATGGACCACTCCTAGTAGCCGATGCACTCCAACTAGACTCCATCAGGTTTCTACTACCTCTAGGAGCACATTAAACTTCAGACGAATCAGAGTTAATCTGAATAAGAGGTCAGAACCCTTAGGATCTAATCACCTCCTCAAACTATTGGTCCCCCCAAGAAGATCAGTAGAAAACAAAAGAAAAATAGACTTTTTTTTTTCTTTTTTGATTTTTCGAGACAGGGTTTCTCTGTGTAGCCCTGGCTGTCCTGGCACTCACTCTGTAGACCAGGCTGGCCTTGAACTCAGAAATCCTCCTGCCTCTGCCTCCCAAGTGCTGGGATTAAAGGCGTGTGCCACCACTGCCCATT
>JANHMN010000009.1:67203464-67244277 GCA_030674055.1 Rhabdomys pumilio
ACAGGCTCAGGGACAGCCTCTCCTCCTGTTGTTGGAGGACCAGCATGAAAACCAAGGCTGTCTGCTACGTATGTGCAGAGGGCCTAGGTCAAGCCAGTGTTCATATTCTGGTTGGTGATTCAGTCTCTGGGAGCCCGCAAGAGTCTAGAATAGTTGACTCTGTTGATCTTCCTGTAGAGTTTAGGTACTTTTTAGGTCCCTCAGTCCTTCTCCTAGCTCCCTGAGCTCCATCTAATGTTTGGCTGTGAGTCTCTGTATCTCTTAATTGGATGCTAGGTAGAGCCTCTCAGAGGATAGTTATGCTAGGTTCCGGTCTGTAAGTATAACTGAGTATTATTAATAGAGTCAGGAATTGGTTCTTGCCCATGGGATGGTTCTCAATTTGGGGCAGTCATTGGTTGGCCATTCTTTCAGTGTCTGCTCTATTTTTGTCCCTATACATCTTGTAAACAGGACACATTCTGGGTCGAAGAATTTGTGGGTGGGTTGCTGTCCTTATTCCTCCACTGGGAGTCTTGCCTGGTTACAGGAACTGGCCACTTCAGGATCCATTATCCCCACTGCTAGGAGTCTCAGCCAGAGTCACCCTCATAGACCCTCTAGGGCCTCTCCCCATCCCAGGTCTCTGGCATGCCCTAGAGATTGTGTCCCGCCACCAACCTCCCTTCTCCCTCTCCTTTGCTCCACTTCCTGTTTGCTCTTTTGAGTTAAATGTGTGAGTTCTCAAGTTCTTGCCAAGCCTGCTGCTTGCTTCCATGCCTGTGCTCATCGTGATGGACTTTTATCCCTTTCGGACTGTAAACCCAAATAAACTGACTTCTGTAAGTTTCTTCGTCATGCTGTTAGATAATAGCAACTGAAAAAGTAACCAAGAGAGCTAAATTTCTTTCTTTACTGTGTGTTCATACATGTTCACAAATGGGTATGTTCATCCCTGAGGGCATGTGTGGAGGTCAGGACTGAACATATGGGTTATGGTTTTAAATATTATGTATATGGTGGTGTGTGTGTGTGTGTGTGTGTGTGTGTGTGTGTATGTGTGTGTGTATGTATTGCATGCCTGGGACCCATGGAGCCCAGAGGAGGGTAGTGGATTCCCCTGGGACAGAAGTTATGATGGTTGTAAGCCACACTATGGGTCCTGGGAATCAAATGCAAGTTCTCTGTAAGAGCAGCCAGTGTTCTTACTGCTGAGCCCTCTCTTCAGCCTCGGAGATGTCATCTTAAGTCATTTTTCTACCTTAATTTTTACGATAGGGCCTCTCACTGTCCCTCCTGCCCCTGCAGCTCACTACTTCAGTTAGACACACTGGGAAGTGAGCCTCCAGGATCTGCCTGTGTTCCTCCTTCAGCCCAGCGGTTATGGGTACACGCTGCTTTGCGTGTGCTTGGTGGGTGCCGGGGATCTCAGCTTGCGTCCTTAGCTTACCCAGTAAGCACTTTTGCCCACTTCATCATTTCCTCAGCCCTCACTTATAATTCTTAATTTTTAAAAAAAGAATATGGGTGTGTGTTTATGGGACCATGTGCACAAGAGTAAAAGTGTTCTCAGAGGCCAGAAGAAGGTATCGCAGCATCTGGAACTGCAAGTAAATTTGGTCATGAGCTGCCACGGGTCGGTGCTAGGGACGGAACCCAGGTCCTCTGTAAGAACAGCAAGCATTCTGTACATCTGAGCCAGTGCTTCGGTTCCCTCATGTATGTTTTATACAAACCTTATACACATAACCTGAAGGTGATTTTATAAACATTTTTTAAAGTTTTATTTATTTTATATGTATGAGTGCACTGTAGCTGTCTTCAGACATACCAGAAGAGGCATTGGATCCCATTACAGATGGTTGTGAGCCACCATGTGGTTGCTGGGAATTGAACTCAGGACCTCTGGAAGAGCAGTCAGTGCTCTTAACCACTGAGCCATCTCTATTTTTCACACACCTGCATTTAGAAATTTCCATTTGTAACATCATATTGGTGCTCAAAATGTGTTGAATTGGGGAGCATTTTGTGTTTTCAGATTGAAAATGTTCAACCTGTGTTTAGACCTGAAGTCCTAGAGTGGTTAGCAATGTCACACAACACTTGTTTCCCTTCCAGTACCCTACCTCAGTCAGATCACCTGCAGTTCTGAGTCTGACCCTGGCAATGGCTTCTAAGGATGAAAGCTGATGGTTCAGCTTGTTGATGGGGGAGAATATGTACAGTCTTTAGTGTAGCAACACATGGTAATAATTAGAAGCCATTAGTTACAGCAATGACTCATACATTAGTTATTATCAAGATCCTTGGGCCTACCAGAATGCTCTTCTGACATAGAGGAACAGATATTTATGACATCACAAGGCAGTGGCAGTCCACGGGGCAGGAGCAAAGACAGCTTCAAAGAAAGGAGGCTTGCTGCCTAAGTGAAGACAAGGAGACTGGGACTCACCTGTCCAGCCTGTCGTCACCTCTGTGTGGCCAGTGGAGGTCAGGCTAAAGTTTTAAAGAGATGTCTGGGCCAAGACCCCATATCAAACATGGTTTTGGCTTATGCCGGCTTTATTCTCTGGGCCTCTAATTGTCTTGCAGGTAAATTGATTTCAAAGACACACAACAATACAGATGGAGCTGTCAGGCTCTTTCTTACAAAGAAAGACTGTTTTGTGGTCTCTTGAGTAAAACACGCCCCTCCCCCCATCTGTAGCTCTGTATACCTGAGTCAAATTATGGGGAGGGGAGGGGTGTGGTCATAGAGAGCCACAGCAAGTCTCCACTCCCTGTCACGAGGCCCTACTTCCTTCTAATTCATCCTATCAGATAGCCTCGAGGGACTCTGAAATCTTGGTAGAGTGATTATGACATCCAAATGGCTTCAGATTAAAGCAGCCATGGCAGGCTCTAGAACGGTGTCATCCAGCAAAAACGGAGTGAATAAATCATCTTAAGCACTCTCCTAGTCATATCTGACCTAAAAGATGAGTGAAATTAATTTTAATAACATGCTATGTAACCTAGCATATCCTAAACATAAGCAACCCACACATAATATCCTTTATGAATTTCACAAGTTTTCAAAATCCAATGTGTGTTTTCAATTTGATGTGTCTTGGTTCCAACAAATCATATTCCGAGTGTTCAAAGTCACATATAAATGGCCACTATTCTACACTACAAACGTTTGCTACTCACCGGTGGTAGTGGAGATAGATACTCTTCTTCCAGGGCTACAACTTGCTCCTAATGACTAAGCACGAGGCCTGATGACTAATTCAGTCTCTGCTGTTAAAAGACTTGACTTCCCATAGTTTGTTTGTTTGTTTGTTTGTTTGTTTTGGTTTTTTTGAGACATGGTTTCTCTGTGTAGTCCTGGCTGTCCTGGAACTCACTCTGTAGACCAGGCTGGCCTTGAACTCAGAAATCCGCCTGCCTCTGCCTCCCAAGTGCTGGGATTAAAGGCGTGCGCCACCAACGCCCAGTGACTTCCCATAGTTCTTGAGTCCAAGAAGGCCTCTGATGAGGGCCTGGCCTCTGCTTCCAAGATGGCACCATGTTACTATATAACTGGGAAGAAATACACACTACATATACACAGGGCAAAATGGACAGAATTCCTTTTCCAATGCCATTCGCAAAAGCTCTGCCCTCGTGACATTATCACCTCAGAAAAGTGTCTGCCCCTTAATACATCACATTGAGGGCTGAAGTTCAACAAGTGAGTGGACCTTTGTGGCAACCTTCTCCAGGGGTTCCCCCTAGCCCCCAGCCTAGGCTGCAGAGCATTGTAAAGTATTTCCCAGGCTTACTCCTGTGCCTCATCTCCTACTTCCTCACTTTCTATTCCTCAGCGCCTTCCCTATTTGTTGATTGAATATCACCTTTATTGAGGATTTAATATAGCCAAATTACCTTTCTCCGACTTGACTGTAGAATCTCCAGCAATCTATCTTGACCTTCAGGGTTATTGTGAAGACCACACCATTCTGCCACCGAGCACCTGACTCTTGAACTTGTCCGTCTAACAGTATCTGTTTTCTGTTTCTGATCTTGGCCACAGTTAGCTTCATTCTTAGCGCTAACACACGGCACAAGCATCTGGTAGAAACCATATGCTTCTTAGAGTTTATAGAAACAAAGCTACAGACCAGCAGAAACATACTACAAAGCCCAAGGGCAATGAAAACGCTTTACTCTTTCTCTGGGACTAAAACCGGGTACTTGATACTGATTGTGTTCATGGCCCTTTGCTGACTGATCCCATACGTTTAAACTTAAAGACTAAGTTTTAGAAAGTATTTTTACATTATGACTCCAAATCAGTAATTGAAATCACCCCTCTCTGCACAAAAGCATCCCAGAGCAGTGAGTGGAGAAAACTATCTGAAATCTGACTTCTTTGAGTATAGCTACATAAACTGCTGCCTAAATTAAAAAGCCTTCATATCTTTGCATATGTTAATGATCTGATAATTATCCATGCATATGTTAATGTATGGAAATTATTCACTGTTTCAGGTTTGATTGATGAGTAGTTTTGTCAGTTTTCTCAATTTTTCAGCCTGGATGATAGACTTTTAGTTTACTGAATTATTATTAACTTATTAGTTTGAAACTATAATAATCATCTCAGTAAATGAGTTCATTTCTTTATCACATTGTCCCCACCAGGCTTTGTGAATCACAATTTATGGGTTGTAAGTACCTTTAGACAGAGGCTTCTCCATCCTAAAGCAAACACAACCTTCCTGAGCCTTTAATCAACGGTGAACCTCACCCTACCGTACCCCAATCACTTCCACAAGCATCTTTTCATCTTTTTCTGGGCAAGGGAATTTGCATTTTACAAATGTAGACAGCGATGAACACAGCGAATGTGGCTGGAGAGACAAGCGTCAGACCTAATACCCCCAAATCAAAATGGGGACCCCATTATACACATATTCAGTAAATACTCAGGATAGAAAGGCTGTAACATTTAAGCTACAAGCCTACAAAATTGCGCTGGGAACTTCTTTTCTGGGTTCTATGGAAAATACACACTGCCTAACTCCTCCGCTAGCCTGACCCTGACCCTCAAAGATCTAAGGACCAAATGGGGTGTCCTGGACACTAATGTGTGGACATTCAGGTGTGGGTATTGTGTATTTGGGTGTGTGGACAGAATGGAGCTACAGAAAATCCTTTTGCAACACCAATGAGCACTTGAGTAGAAGTACTCAACTCAAGGGAGATAATGTTAAATTTACAGAGCTAGCCAGAGGTGATGGATGGTTGGACACCTGATCCTATATCAACATCAATGGTGAAAAAATGTATGGGGTCTAACGCCAACACCTCCCATCATTAAGGACATCTGAACCTTCCACAGAGCTGATAATGTTCTATTTCACTTCAATTACTTCACATTTTGGTCTTCCTCTCTGAGGGGGTAGGGAGGTATAAAAAGCTCTATTGCTTTAGGATTCTTTGATGCAACTTCGTCACACTTCATCTGGGCTTTTCCACTCCTTTGAATTCCAGGGTCACTCTTCTGCACCTTCCCTGATACTTCTCTGGCAAGGCACTGGCAGGCTTGCTCAGCTTCCCACTTCTCTTCACCGGACACATGCCACGACCAGCTACCCCTCTGATGGACAAAGTTCTGGGAACAGGGAGAGCTGGCGTGACCCCTTCCACGCTCCTCCAGCGCCGCTCATTCTGGCTGTTCACCCCGAGCTCTGGCTCCTTCCCGCCGGCGCTTGCTGTTCCAGGCTGGCGCTCCTTGGCCCGCCGAGGGCCCTGCGCCACTGAGGGCCGGGGGCGACCCAGCGCCAGGGGCCGGATGTACTGAGGGCTCCAAAACATCGTGGCAGGGGAGGTGGCCGCGGAAGAAGCCGGGACCGCGGTGGGAGAAGGCCGGTGCCGAGGCTGCGGAGTTTGCGGGGCGTTCGGAGGGCCCGGCCACGCCCAGCTCTGCGGGACGGAGCCCACGCTGCCGCTGCTCAGCACGGGCCCCCAGTGGCTACCCGCACAGAGCCAGGAGTCCTCCTCCGTGTAGCTCTCCGGAGTGCCGCCTTCGGGTTCGGAGTCGGGCTCCTGAGAACAGGCTGGGGACGGCGGAGGAGTGACAGGGGCACGGAAGTAAGGGAACAGGAGCACGGCGCGCAGCCGCCGCGCGGGAGAACAGTAGGGTAGCCGGAGGGGCAGCGACATCTGCGGGCCGGGCCAAGTGGGGCTGCGGGGAGGCCGGCCCTGTGCAAGCTCACGTCCCGCGCGGCGCAGCCACAGCCATGGAGGGACCCGGCTTCGAGTCGTCTCCGGCCTCGGGAAAGTTGGACGGACACTCCACTTGGAGTCAAAAGGTGGAATGGAGACCCCGTGAGGCTGATGTCCGCAACAGGGGGCGGGGGAGGATCAGAAGAACCAGTTTTAGCCGGAGCGACCAGAGCAAGCCATTGACACTTCAGTCCCGGGAAGGGTTAACCGCGTACTGCTGCCTAGGTTTACATGTAAATAGAGAGCCGCTGCTCCAAGCGGGCCCGGGCTAGCACTTTTAAGTTTTTGATTGGTTGCCAATGACATCACCACCGGCGTTCTAACACACCAAACCCACAAGCGCCTTTGAGCGGGCCTCCATCCCGCGGGGAGGCCTCGCCCCTTTCTCCGCCCTCCTCGGGCTCCTATTGGTCAAAGACCACTGTGATGTAGCGGGCGGCGGTCTCTGGGTCCTCATTGGCGCATTGCGCTGTCGCTCGGAGGCAGCCCCGCCCCCTCCAAAGCTTACATTTACGCTGTAGCAAAAGAGAAAGTAACTCTGTGTTGCTGCTGGGGATCAATGAAGCTGAGTGAATGGGGGCGCACTGCGCGAGCGCATAGCTGGAGCGGGCGCCAGATGGTAGAGGGCTCCGCTTATTGATGAAGTAAGTGGAAGACATCACAGTCACTCAGAGCTGGAGGGTGGAGGGTTCCGTGTGTGTGTGTGTGTGTGTGTGTGTGTGTGTGTGTGTGTGTGAGAGAGAGAGAGAGAGAGAGAGAGAGAGAGAGAGAGAGAGAGACTGAGAGACTGAGACAGAGACAGACAGTGACAGAGAGACAGAGATAGACCCACATTAGATAAGGAAGGTCCTAAGGTTTAGGTTTTTGGGTCTGGTTGCCCTGGGATGAAGGGGGAAAATGAGTTTTGGTTTGGTTAAGATGCTTTATGGCAGTTTTCAAAGCCCAAGGCTTTGCTGATGCTCAGTGGTGACATGGAAGAGGGATGCTACGTGCCCCAGGAGTGGGGAAGGAGCATTCTTTAACCACTTGCTGTTTCTTCAGTCCCTGTTGGTGCTGGAAGGGAGACTAGCGAGGAAAGGGGTAGGGGGATAGTGTTATTTTTGTGGGAGGTTTCCTCGGGCCAGACTGGATGGCTTTGGAGCTATCTGCTGCAGGGATGCAGATCTCCGTGCACTCAGCCTGTGTGCGAGCAGCACAGTGTAGAGGTACGGGTCTCAGCCTGTGTCTCTGGAAAGTGGTTCCTGGGTCCCCTTCCTAGGGAATGGGCTACTGATCCTACATGTCCCCTACCAGGTAACACAATAGCAAAGACTTTGACTGCATTCATGGTCCAGATGGGACACAGTTACAGTTTCTGGAATAGTACTCTCTCTGGAAAAAAAAATACTACGCAAGGGAGGCAGAGGGAGGGAGGAGGGAGGGAGGAGGTTGGATCCTTTGCTCCCAACCAAAGGTGGGTGAGAGAAACCCGAGTCAGTAGGGATATGCCTACACGGGTGGGTACGTGCTCCGGGGTGTGCGTGTGTGGATTTCACTGGTGACACTTTGGCTCAGTCTCAGAGAACAGTGATGGTCATGAATAGACCGATGATTCTTGATGTTTTTCCAGACAGCTCTTAAAGTTAGTTTAAATGAGTGGCTCTTGCTTGGGGTTTGATTTCTCTAGTAGAGGAGTCAGAATTGCTATGTTATAGAGTGGCCTTATGCCCAGGGAGGAGGTAAGTGACCCATTGCAGGCACCCTTGGAGGAGGCAGAGGTAAGCCCTGTGGGCACTACTTCTGAGCTTCCCAATTAGCCTGTCTGTGGTAAAGGGACAAGTGAGCTTGCCCTCACAGAATGCATACTGTTTCCAAGAAGAATATCAGTATAGGGAAGCATTTTTTTACAAAGTTGCCACTCCAATGGAGATGCAGTCTGTACCACCCGAATGAAACCCAAGCTGTTATTTGCTTAGGGGCACAGCACAGAGAGGGGTAAGGATGAGTCGGGTCACAGAGGAATGGGTCATGGTCATGGGTCAGCCTGGGTTGGGGTTCCCAGACCTGACTCTTTTGGAGACCTGGTTTTGGACAGTTATTCACAGTGTAAGGCAGGCATACAGCTTGATTTGATTTGGAAGAGAGGCTAATATGAGCTTTAAATAGGGTGATGTTGAGCTTTAAAAAGGACCCACCAGAATGGAAAGCAAGATTAGCTTCTAGCCATGGATATTGAGTTAGGAAGACACATTCCTTCTGATTTGCAGAAGGTCGACATCGAGCCCTCATGTAAATGTAGCTGCCAAGCATTTCTGTGCATTTCTGTGCATCTCTGTGAGCTCCAACAATGTTCTTGCTTGTCTCTTTGCCTTGGCTCTGGGGAAAGAAATGAAATACAGTACATGCCAGGGTGGACAGATGCATCCATCACAGGTGAAATAGACTTCTGCGCAGGAGAGAAGGCTCAGAATAAATCTAAGAGACTCCCTGTCTGCCTTCACTGTTTTCAGTCCTCTGCCTGTATTTTCACTAAGGCTGAACTTTGATGCAGGTCCATGAAAGGAGGTCTCTTTACCATTTCTAACAATCCTAACCTTTGACTTAGCATCCAAATGGATGGGATCCCTCAGGCATGCATCCTCTCTGAATATATCAAAGTGGATTTTAGCCTTTGATAGTATCATGACCAAGGGCACCTAGAAGGACTTTGAATTTGCTCAGAGACATGCAGAGGTCTCTCCCGGGGGTTGGTTGAGACTGGCTTTCATGTCATGTGACTTTATTCTTTCTTTCTTTCTTCCCCTTCTTTACAGACTCTTGAGTTCTTCTTGAATTGCCAGTTTTCAGCCTCCTCATGCCTCCATCTCCTTTAGACGACAGGGTAGTAGTGGCACTGTCCAGGCCTGTCCGACCTCAGGATCTCAACCTTTGTTTAGACTCTAGCTACCTTGGCTCTGCCAGCCCAGGCAGCGGTAGCCACGCTCCTGTCATTGCCACCGCCGTCGTGACCCTCAAGGCTGCGAATCTGACGTATATGCCCTCATCCAGCGGCTCTGCCCGCTCCCTGAATTGCGGATGCAGCAGCACTAGCTGCTGCACTGTGGCAACCTACGACAAGGATCATCAGGCTCAGACTCAAGCCATTGCTGCTGGCACTGCCACCACCACCATAGGAACCTCGACCACCTGCCCTGTTAACCAGATGGTCAACAACAATGAAAATACAGGCTCTTTAAGTCCATCGGGTGGGGTGGGTAGCCCCGTGTCAGGGACTCCCAAGCAGCTAGCCAGCATCAAAATCATCTACCCCAATGACTTGGCGAAGAAGATGACCAAATGCAGCAAGAGTCACTTGTCCAGCCAGGGTCCTGTCATCATTGACTGCAGACCTTTCATGGAGTACAACAAGAGCCACATCCAAGGAGCTGTCCACATTAACTGTGCCGATAAGATCAGCCGGCGGAGGCTGCAGCAGGGCAAGATCACTGTCTTAGACTTGATTTCCTGTAGAGAAGGCAAAGACTCTTTCAAGAGGATCTTTTCCAAAGAAATTATAGTTTATGATGAGAATACCAATGAGCCGAGCCGTGTGACGCCATCCCAACCACTTCACATAGTCCTTGAGTCTCTGAAGAGAGAAGGCAAAGAACCCCTGGTATTGAAAGGTAATGATTCTCCCTTCACCCCACGCTCCCCCGACATTCTTTCCTCAAATCCTGTCCTGATCAGCTAGTTTCCCCATGAGATTCTCTTACGATTGGCAGCCTTCTTTTATCCCCTAGGCACTATGAAACAAAACAGCCTTTCTTCTTGTCTTCACTTCTCCCCTTTTCTTATTATTTTAGTATATTAAGAAAATCCAAGTAGCAATGAATTGTTATTCAGATCTGAGTCCCAGCTTTGACCTGGCTTCCACTTCGCGTTGACCAAGACAATTTCACTTGAGATGGTTTGCAGAAGGCACCTTGTACCACCAAGATGGCATCTCAAGTCATGCCTTCTCTGGTAGCTCTGTTTCAGTTGGTGAGTGGGTTGGAAAGTTTTTGTCACTCAAGACAAATGTTGATGGACCAGAAGAGGCTGCATCTACAGGTGCCAGTCCTTTGTGGGAGAAACTCTTCCTGTTTCCTCACCTGATTGCCTTGGTGTTCACATTGCTTATAAAGTCATCTTCAACAAAGGAACACATCTTTATCTTAAAGCCCTATTGAAAGTGTGAATTCTCTCCAAATGCACCCATTCCTCTGAGGAAGCTCCAGAGGATAGAGATATGAACTGCCCTACACTGTTCTTTCTGCTGTCACCTGACAACAGTTAGCTTCTGTTTCTGCCCTAGAAGGAGTCATGCATGTATCACGTTCCTCTAGTGTAAGATAACTGTGATGACAGGAACCCCCCCCCCCCCAAAAGGAATAGATGATGCAGTCTTCTCTGAGCTTCTAACATGCAGTGTTGCCCTGACCATGTGCGTGGCCCACTTGCTCATCTTTGTCCTCCAGTACAATCCTTTTGGGCTCTGAGAATCACTCTGCTGATAATATCTACCAGGTCATGATTGTGTGTGGGGGTGGGGTGGGGTGGGGTGGAGTGGAGTGGCCCAACTCCAGCACTAAAGGGTTGTTGATCACCAGTGGTGCTGGGTTCCTTTGAATGCTTTTCACACTTAACTTGGGACAGGCTGGCTGCTTAGGGAAGCAAACTAGGATTTGTCTTTGTGGGACTGCTCTAACCATTCTCCTTGCTCTTAGGAATGTGGCTTAATCATCTTCGGCTATGTAATGCCCCCTTCCCACGCTAATCCTTTGCCACCTTTGTGGACAACTGTCACAGAGATGTAGCTTTCTTTGGGGGCATGTGGACTCACAGTTCTACACAGTTCTAGAAGCTCTGGGAACTGTCATGGCGGTGGCAGTAAGTTTTCTTGGAGTCACAAATATGTCAGGATTCTGTTGTCTTCTGAATTTTCATTGGTTGACTTTTAGAAACTCCCCGTGGCTTTAGCCTGCTGCTCTTCTCTTGGCACGATCTTGTCTTGCCTTTTTTTTTTTTAATACAGTTAAGAAAACACCATCTGCAAATTTCTCACTTATAGCAAATTGTTTTTTGGGCTTCTTTTTTTCTCTTGTAGATGGGATAGGTTTGGTAAAAATCAGCCCTTTTGTTCTATGTAATCTAAGAAGAGTAAGCAGACAACTTAGTTTATGATGGCTCTAAATTCGAACACAGGACTGATTAGGATGTGTGGATCTATCCTCTCTCTTGCTATGGAGCTTGGTGGGTTGAAGGATGGCCCATCAGTTGCTGAGAAATGTCTCTCTCTTGGGCACTGCTGAGGAAGAAGGGATTCTTCTGCCCTTCTCCCATAGATACATCTGAGGATCCCTGCCGCCTGGGTTTGTTCATCAGTGTCAGAGTAAAGACTGCCTCAGTGGGGCGGGGCTGGACACGCTGCTGACCTCACCACCAGGCGCCCTGGGCAGCTGCGCTGCGGGCTCGTCATTTCGGATTGGTTCGACACCGTGGCGGCCAGCTCGGAAGACGCTCTGGTGGTAGAGGTTGGGTTATTTGTAGTTTCGGGGGGAATTTTCCTTCAACTATCTTGGAATTTGGTTGAAAATATATAGTTCAGGAGTAAAGGTCCGGTCGTCTACTTTGTTATCATTATTAAGTTGGTACCTTTGGGAAGAATGGCCTAAAATCAGGATGACGTTAGGGAAGAGGAAAAGGAGATGGGACATCCAGTCCCCTTTTCTCCTCTTCTCTGATCCAACCAGAGGTTAGTTTCAGAAGCCCTTGAGGTGGAGGATGAGGTGCTTTTCTCTCAACAAGCATGGAGTGCAGCTTCTCCTAGGTTCTTGAGTGGATCAAGCAGACTTCCTGGTCTGGCTTGTCTTCTGAGGTTTATTTTAGGTCTCACCTTGTTGGTGAGCTAAGATTGTATTTCAGCTAGTGCGGGAATGGTACCATTTTGGAATGAGTGAATTTTGTAAGGAGCCTGTGGCTGCTGGGTTGGGGGTAGATGGTTAGACTATATGGTTGGCCTTGTTGATTTATTTTCAGAGATTTTTTTTTTTCTTTCTCAAAGATGCCTGATCCGTCTGAGACTCTGGTTCATGTTTGTAAACACCGGTTGCTACCCTCCTGTTCCAACTTTTATGTCCCTCAGTTTCAATGCCACGTTCTCCATTTTTGGAGCTGCCTGTCGAGCTCAGTCAGTGGCGGCTGGGTTGCCATTTTAGTCAAGCAGTGTCAGGTTGGGACGAAACTGATCGGAGGCACAGAAGCCCCTGGGATTAAGTTACTGTTCTAATTTATAGTCCCCGCCCCGCTGTGACCTAGGTCTGAGACTGTGTAGTCTCTGGCTCATTCTTACCCACCAAAGGATATATGGCACCAGACCTTTGTCAACCTCATCTGAGTGATCCAAATTAATAAGTCTTTAGAGATTCAGTCTTTGAAAGAGTCGTAACCCTTTCCACCTAATGTTGGTTGTTTTGATCAACTGTAACTTGATTTCAAACCCAAGGAAGGAGCCTCAACAGCCCTTGACCTTCTAAAATGAGAGGTGCTGTCCCACTGTCACGTCTGTAAAGCTACCATCCTTTTGAACATTGATGGTGTCAGGGAAATTATTTGTCCTTTATGTATGTGGGAAGGGCATGTCTCCTACTGCTCCCTCATAGAAGCCATGGCCTTTAAAACTTTACGATTAAAAGTTTCAAAATGAACACCTTTATTACCAACCAGATTAAACATGTGTTTCCCCTATTTGTCTTCTCTTCCTTGTTTTTGAAATATTCTATGCCTTACGCTTATAGTCAATGTTGAGAGTTAGTGTTATATATTTAATTGAGCTGGGAGTATTTTATAGAGTGGGATAGACATTTTTACCCCCCAGCTAAATACTTCCTGTCATACCTACCCGGGAGTGTTCTTCAAATGTGGAATGCTACTGTTAGTGACTGGGTCTTGAGTCCAAGGAGAAGCTTCCCACCCCTTCCTGGAGACGTCCACCCTCAGGGTCTATCTCTGCCTGTTCAATTGGTATGTCAGAGTCCAGGCCTGTACTTGCTGTGTGCTCTTACAAAGCAATGGTAGACGGTCTGCTGTGGATTTCTATAGTTTTGCTCTATGCCACAGGCTTTTCGAAGGGGATGTGGGGGTAGAAAATAAGGACTAAAAAGACTGACAGAAAAATAGCTTAAAAAGGTTGATGCAAAGGGAACGAGTCAGGCCAGGGAGGGAGCTTTACACTAAAACTTTTAGCCTATTCTCTGCTAATATTTTCATATTAGAAATATTTTTTTATTAAAATATACAAACACACTTGAACTATTTTCAATGTAAAGATGGCATGTATGTAAAAATACGTAAGTTCATGTTACACATACCGACCCAAAGCTTGCAAACCTTCCTTTTAACTCCTGAATAAAGAGCAAATTTGGTCTCACAGTTTTTCTTAGTCAAAATAGATTCTGAAATATTCATTAGTAAGCAGTGTAGAATTTCATGACTGAATGGCCACACCAAGAAACTAGAGACCCTGGGAAAGTCCTCTTAGTTGGCTTTCTTTTGGGGGAGTAATATATCTCTCCTTGCTCTGTCTGCTCTTTTAAGGCGCATCTACATTGCAAATTTATTTTATTCTTGTAACTGTAATTCTGAATGCCTGATTAGTACTTAAAGCTACATGCCACATATTAGATCATTCAGAAGTAGTAGAGAAATGTAGGAAGAATAGCGATCAGTGGGCCTGAGGATGCGAGGTTCCTCCATTTGATGTCCTTGGGCAAGTTGCTTAAAGCCTTTAGTTCTTTGGCTTCCTCATTGGTAAAAAGAAGGCGAGGCATTGAAATTGCACTTGTGATGTTCACTCAGGAAGGCTGGCAAAGTGTTCAGTAGAGCCCGGATACATGCCGAGCACTCTCTCCATGTAGCTCAGCAATATTTCTGTGCATTGAAATATGCCAGTCAAAAGATAGTTTGTCCTCTTTTCTCCCGGGGGCACAACAACCTAGGTCTAGCTGTGTGCCTGAATGTGTGTGTGTGCGTGTGTGTGTGTGTGTGTGTGTGTGTGTGTGTGTGTGTGTTTGTGTGTGTGTGTATGTGTTGCTAGGGTCTAAAAATAACCTGGTGACTGTTACCTAATTTAAGTAGCATACAGTTGTGCCAAGTAATTGCAAAAACATGTTGGGTCAAGAGGCTGAGTAATTTGGGCATACCCTAGAATTATTTATTTGTAGGGGAGCTTAGGAAAATGGAATGATAAATCTGTCCAGCTAACGTCCTGGATAGAATAACGAAAGTCTAAAACTTTTCAACTTTGTCTCCTCTGGCCGCTCCTCGATTTATTTTTGGAAGGAGGATTGTAGTCTGACTATAAAAGGGTAGGTGGAGGGAGGAGGGGTGTGGGCTGTTACAACCCTGAGTGCCAGCGAGGAGCTGGAGTGTGAGGGAAGAAGAGCTGATGCTTGCTCATTTCCTGAATGTTCCCCCGAAGGACCACAGACTTGCCTGCCCTCCTTGCCTCATTGCAGTTTAAGTGAAAGACAAACAGACTTGAGCACCACCTCCCTCTGTCCCTATCCTTACCCTTCTGCTCCTCATAGGGAGGTTCTCCCATGACACTACAGCGCATGTGCTTATGGAGTTTGAGTGACCCCTCAATGGTGACCTCCCAGAGACTTATGCTTGCCCTGTTGTGTTTGTAGATAGGTCTTCCTAGTTTGGGGTAATGAGTATGTGTGTAAAGAGTGGTCCATTCAGCTAAACTAAGCCCTTGGCCTTTGAGATGCTCTCGCAACTTAAATAAAGGGAAGGGGCAAGTTGGTCTGAACCCAGGTCTCTGGGTCATTACCAGTTCAGATCTGTGAACCAACCTGGGTTGAACTGAAGTGGGATCAGCCACCTGGGTTGCCAAAAGATGAGTTCAGGAAACTCTTGGCAGTGTGGTGGGTGGTAGTCACAGATTGCAAACATCTGCACAGGGTCAAGAGACTGACAGGAGAGCAGCCCTCCTAGTTACATTTCTAAAGCACATTTCTCTAGGAGGCATGAGTCAGGAGAAGGGTGACTAGGTGTGTTTCCCTACTTAGTCTGTTTGTGCCAACCCACCAGGTGGTCTGATGAGATGGCAAGGACAGAAGAGGTCCCTGGGCAGAGACCCTCAGAGGCCAGGGAGGTCTCTGTAGCAGTCCATATTTCCTCAGATCTTCTCGGTTGTGATCAGCAATCACCCCCATTCTCCAAGATCCCTGGAGAGCAGTTTGGACATAAATTATGGCCACACAATAGAGCTTAGGCAACTTCATCCACTTTGGTACCAAAGAACTAACTACACACTAAGGATATTCTGTTTGTTTTTGTTTTGAGACGGGGTCACTGTAGAGTTCAGGCTAGCCTTGAACTTGCAGCTGTCATCTTCCCTCTGCTCCCAAATGCTGGGATTATGGACATGTGCCACCATGTCCAGCTTAAGGATAGAAATTCTGATCCTCAGAATGGTCTTTTCATCAACTCTGGAAGGTTGTTGATTCTGTGCTGTCACCAGCAGATGATTGACAGTCTCTGGTGCTCAGGTTCCTTCCCCTGACCCCCCTCCCTCACCAAAGATTTTGATTCATTTGGTCTAGGGTACAGCTTGCACACATGCCAAGGTTTTGAAAAGCTCCCCAAATGATTCTCCTGCACAGTGAAATTGGAAAACCATTGATCTAGTTCAAGCTCGTTATGCAGTTATGGAAATGAGGCCTGGAGAGGTTTATGACTAATCCAAGGGCACACGAGTGATTAATTTCAGAGCCTTGGTCCTTGGTGCTAAAATAGGTCTTGCCAGGTTCATAGACTGATGTATGTGTGTACATTATTACCACATAGCAGCAGCATCCCATGAATAGTGTAAGACATGAAATAAAATAATCCACTTAGTCAATTTGAATACTAGTACCTTTTTGGTTTTCAAGTTTTTATCCAGAACAAAATAATAATAATAAAAAAAGACTTAAGTTAAAGGATTTTGGAAACCAGTACCTTATAGTTGAGATTTTATCTAGGTCTTGGAATATGGGCCAACTATTAGCATTGATTTGATCCCATTTTCTTAGGAATTTATTATTTTAAGGAAGAGCTAAAAAAATATGCCAAGGTACAACCAAATAAAGGGTTGGGACAGGGCTGTCTAAACATAGAGTATTTGTTCAGTAGGCGCAAGGGTGTAGGTTTGATCCCCAAGAGATGTAAGCAAAAACAAAAAAACAGAAACAAACAAACAAACAAAAAAAAACCAAAACCAACCAAACAAAAACCAAAAACACTACAGTTCAGTATCTCAGATACTGATACTAACAGCTCTTTGGCAGGTAGCATCATGGTAGTACAAGCTGGTAGGTAGAGGTGTTAGACCATAGGTCTAACTGCTGATAGTCCCTTCTGTGTGTGAAGCACTGTATGCAGTTGGAGAATAGGTTCTGTCAGTGTTTGCTATTTAAATGTAAGGAAGAGAGCATCCTGGAGCCTTAGGCTGTGTGTGCCTGAGGGCAGCCATGTTTTTTCTTCATCCCGCCCCTCCCCATGCTCCACCTCCCAGCTTGTTTAGGGGATGGTTTATCTTCAGGAGATGTTATTCTGCTAAATATCTTTGTGCTGTTTTCTCTGCTTTCTTTTTCAAGAATGTTTCTAGCTCTCTCTAAGTACACTAAGGGCCTACAGAATTTCTTTCCAAGACTGCAGCCTGCAAAGAAATGATTTGTTGTTTTTAATGGAAAGGGAAATGTTACATGCTCTTTCTGCCGCTGCAGTTGAGGCAGACAGGGTTCCTCTGGGTAGCAGAGTGGAACTTTGTCATTTGAGCCTCAACTGTTTGGACATATTTCTGATAGGAGCAAGACCTGTGTTTAATTTCACTGTGTGTCCCTTGTGAGAAAACGGGCACACGAACTAAACAGGCTAGTCAACAGTGCTTCAGAGACAAGGTTCTGGCTAATATTTATCTATTAATTTTTAAAGATATTTTCAAGGGCCACTCTGAGGTATGAGGCTAGGATGAAAGCGTAGCCCTCATTGGTTCTAAAGCCTTTGCTGTCCCCCCTATGTGAGGAAGATCCCCGAATGAGTTTCTTTGTGCCACTACTATGAGAAGATGCTCCAGCCAGAAGCCGGGAAGGGTTTCTTTTGACTCACAGTTTAAAAGGAGATGCAGTTTACTGTGGAGGGAGGATGTGGTGGAGAGAATTGGAGGCAGCTGGTTCCATGGTGTCTGGAGCCAGGAAGCAGAGAGGAATGGGTGGTTGCACTCAGCTTGGTTTCTCTGTTTTCTCCAGTCTGGGACCCCACCCCACAAGAATGGTGATACCCACAGTTGGGGGTGGGGGCTTTTCAACTTAACCTAGTCAAGTATTCCTTCACAGGCTCACCTTCGTACTTTTCTTTCTGCTGATTCTAGGTCCCTTCACAGTTCCTCTTTAGTAGCTTTTCATTGGCTACATTTACCATATACCATATGTGCTACTGATTTAAATTCTGATCTCACTAATTGAAAAAAATTAAAGAGTCGAGCAATGAGCGGGCAATTATTTTCAAAGTCTATTGTTGATAGTTGAGCCCCTGCCTCAAAACAAACTTTCATTGTAAAATAAATGAAGGGTAAATTTTACATTCAGTTTGCTAGTGCTTTTTAATTATGATGGTTTTTATTTTTCTATAGATGTGTTCGTCCAGAACCTAAGAATAAAATCTCCGCATTATGTTTGTTTTCAGAATATATCTACATCAGATACCATTACTTAAAAGTTGGTAAATCTGTATTCCCCTTCCGCCACCAAGGACTCATATTTTATGTGGCTTAAAGAAAAGGAAGGTTGATTTTCCTTTGCAGAGAAAATCAACTGTGCCTGCTTGGAACTTCCACAGGAGATAAGGGCAGTTTCCTACTAAGCACTTGTTCTTCTCACTGTTGTGGTGAAATTCCCAATGGAAAGAGGGCTAAGGGAGGAAGGTTTTATTCTGGCTTACGGCTTGACAGGGAAAGCCCATCATGTTGAGGAAGGCCTGGTGGCAGAAACATGAGGATGTTTGCTCTTGTCTGGGTTCAGCAGACTTTCTCCCTCTTTACCTTGGGGTAGACCCCAGCCTACGAGGTGGGACCGTTACATCTTTTGGAAACATTCTTATAGACACATCAGAGGTATGACTCCTACTGAGTTTTCACTCCAGTCACATTAACAATGAAGATGAGAGACCATAGGTCTGTCTCTTGTCAGCTTAGCATCTAAACACATCACTAGCAAACCATCAGTCTGTGTTCTGCCCTGGCAAAGAAGAAGTGCCTTTACAAAGAGAAAGTCGGTGTGGATTCAGTACATGATCTGACTTCTTTAATGTTTTATTTATGACAAAAGCCTCCTCGCAGCCCCACCCCAGACTTAAATTTCATGGAAAAACAAACCAGGTCCAGCTGTTCGTTGTGTTTCCAGAAAGGGTTTGCTTCTTGTCTCACACAGAGAGTAGGACCCCACTGAGTGCCTGTTGTCCACTTCGAATATCAAGTATGTAGAACAACCACGCCTGATCCAGGGATGGTGTCAGGCCCACGTGAGTTTATTTTGTGTCTGAAGTAAGAAGCACCATGAAGGGTAGGACATTTGCTGCCTAGCTCAGTGCCTTCTATTTATTCCATGGAAGGAACAGCCTCACACCCTTTGAATCATGGCCCTGAGATCCACTACCACTGCACTAAATAGTACCAGACATTGCTACTGGAAAGAGAGAGGAAGAAAAATAAATCAGATGGAGGAGGGGGCAGGAGGCATGTGTGTGTGTTGAGGGCAGGGGGAGTATAGTCATAACCTGGAGATCAGGTGACAGCTGCAGTCCCCACACTCAAGCTTGAGTTCCTTCCTGGCTCTTTGCACTGCTTCCATCTTGAAATAGTAAGACTAGAGCAGACTTCTTAGAGGACAGTTACTGAAGAAAGATGACCATTTTCTTGGGTTTTGTACTTCCATGCTTATAAAGAAATCACTTTGAAAAAAATGGTAAGATTTTAAAAAGAATGACTCATATGGTTCTCTCAATGCAATATTTTAATGTACTATTCTAGTCTTTGACTGGCTTCCAATTGTTCCTGACTTCAGTTGCCCTGAAGGAAAAAAAAAAAGAGCAGGAAAGCCCAGGGGTGGGATGTGTGCTTGGTGATGGGGCACTTGGTGTGGCAGCAGAGGCCCCGGAAGATGGACAAACATAAAAGCTGTTCTTTTGATTTCAAATCTAAGCACCTTTCAGGCTGATCACATTAAAGATGGGCCTTAGGTCTCCTTGACTAGTGTCTTGTCTTAGACGTGCATTCCATTAAATACAGCTTCTCTTCCCCCAATTTCTTGGCTGTCCTCAAGTGAAAATTTCAGTGGTTTTTTAAGAACAATGTCCTGCTCTGTCCTTACCGCTGACTTTGCAAGGAATCTGTACCCGGGTTATATCTCAGACTCTGGAAACTTTAATGTATGTGTCATATGCCAGAAGTTTTTGATTTTCTGTTTGTCTTGTTTTTAGTGGTAACTCAATTAGAGAAACCTTTGAAATAGCGATGTTATTTCTGGTATTTATGAAGCATTTCCTGTGTCATCAGAATACCATTGGCTGAGATTCAGAGATTCAGGCCCTTGACCTGGTACATGGTGAACATGGGCATCTTATAATGGAGCTTCTAATTAGTATATGTTTAAATGTCTGGGGCCTTAATAATATTGATATAAAAGTGTTAAGTGTTAATATATCCCACTCTCCATAGTGGGAACTAGATGCAGGAGAAAAAAGGCAGGTGGAAAGCTAGGATGAATGAGTCAGCAGAAGATGTGGTTGGTCCCTGTGACTCCATCCCTGAGTGCTCAGATCTCTGGCTTTTGCTGTCTAGTTAGTGGAGATTGGGACGTTAATTACAAATTTTCCATCCTGTGTGTAAACCCCGAATGTCTAGTAGGCCGTCATTTTGCTTTGAGAAATGGAATCCTCTGAGACAAACCCACAGACCCACCACCCAACTGTTCCCTGGTTGCTGGGTTTTGACCTTTCCTTTCCTGTTCCGTTTGGCCTGTTCTTCCCTCATGCAGTCCAAGGCTGAGATACTACTAGGAGTTGGAGGGGGTGGTTACTTAAGTGACCTCAGGAGCCTGTATAGAGTAGCGTGCTCTAAGGCAAGCTCCTGTCTCAGTATCAGGCACCCAGCTTTACATATCGAAAATATGGAAGCTCAGAAGCCAACTATAAGGTATTATCACCTCACCCCCAAACAACTCAGGTCTCCTCTCCTCCCTTCTCCCCACTCCACTCTCCCTCCCCTACTCGGAGACTTCTGTTTTCCACTCTCTCTTTTTGACAGGGTTTCATGTAGCCCAGGCTGGCCTTGAATTCGCTGTTGCTGAGGATGACCTCCTGCTTCTACTTCCTGTCTGCCGAAGCTCCAGTCGTGCACCACCAGAACTGACCCCCCTGGGCTGTTTGGTGAAGCCATGATTCTGCCTGGCTGTACAGCGTATTCAACCTTGCTATTGTAAATGCACATATTCTCCAGTGGAAGTTGGTCCTTCGGAGCCAAGATTCCGGGGCAGATGATGACTTGGAATTTTGATCTTGTCACTTCACACTGGGACAAGGGAACATTTCCGTGCCTTAGTTGCCACATCTGTGAGAATGGAGATTATGATGTTCACGTGGGATGGGGGAAAGGGATGGGGGCGATATACTAAATAGTTGTTTATTTAAGTACTGTGAACAATGTCTGGCCTAGAAAAGCTGATATTGATTAAAAATTCACCATAATCATCATATAAAATAGTTATAGCAATAAGCTATCTCTTTTTTTTTTTTAAATGGGGACTATTAAGTAGCGTTGTTTCATAAAATGACCTGACATCTGTAGTAAAGCAATAGGAGAAACTTTGCAGCTTGCTGGATCTTCTTGTTTCAATATTTGGAAAAGAGTCGGTACTCGAGTGAGATGAGCAGATGGCTACGCAGGTTCTCCCTTTTTTTTGAGTTGGTGCTATGCTGGAAAAGATGCACGCAATTTCTCTTTAAGAAAACTGCAGAAAGTTAAGCGCTAGTCAAAGCTGTTAATATACACTTACTGTTAGAACATTAAGAACATTTCACAATGGAAAAAAAAAAAGATCTACTAGTCCTGCCCTGCCACCCTGGTTTCAGTTTTACATATCCTCTCCATCCCTTGCCCATATATGTGCATGTTTTGGAGCGTCTCATATAGAAACTCTAACTGATTCTCACTTTATGCTGCAGCCTTCCTTACTTCCTGGATGGGCATCACAGATTTTCTTCTCCAATGCTGCCATCTGTTTAGTGGCCACATTCTGCTTAACTAATGACCTCTTAATGGAAGTTACACGTGTATCCAGGATTTTAAACCCGAGTAAGGTCTGGAGGGAACCCCCTGCTTCTGAAGCGTCGCTGTCTTACTCTGACCCCCTTTAGAGGAATGAATGCTTAGCTGTCAGCCTGTTGGGATTTGTCTTTTCTGTTGTCCTAATTCACTTTCACTTTTTAGATCCTGCTGCTAATCAAAGTCCTCAGTGTTAAGGGAAGTCCCTGTCCTTGACCCACTGCCCCTTGGCTCAGTCCTGTGTGTGTGTGCGTGTTATCCGTCATCTGATACATGAGCTGTGATCCTGGGTTTGTTCTTGGGTGGGGCATGATGAGACAGTTTGAAAGCCCCAAGCAGTCAGATATCCTATGGAACTAGAAGATTAGCTAGGGCTACAAACAATCCACTCTCTGAATCACTCATAGTATTACACTGTTGATAAAATACATTATTACCTTTGGGGTGTGTGTGCACGTGTGTTTGTGTGTGTGTGTGTGTGTGTGTGTGTATGTACACATTGGTCACAGCACAAATGTGGAGGACAGAATTCAACCTGTGAGACTCTGTTCTCACTTTTTACCATGTGGGTCCCAGGATCTCAGGTTATCGTGCTTGGCAGCAAATACCTTTACCCTCCTAGATATCTCATTGGCCTTAATAAAACACACTGAAACATCAGTTCAAACAGAAAAAAGGTAGACTCTGTGAGATGCTAAAATTATATAAAGACACACACACACACACACACACACACACACACATTTCCCTCATGTCCTATTTTTTAGGTCCACTAAGGTCCCCAAAGTCTTTAAGCAAACTCGGAAACACAGGACCATGAATATAATCAGAATGGGAAGAATTCCCATCAGTTCCCTTTTGCAAAGGTAAAGTGCTCTTTAAATAGGAGTTAATTCTCTAGCAGATAATTAGCTTGTCTTCCTTGATAAAGTACATGTTGGGTTGAACTTATTATAATTAATTTTGCATGTCATGTAAAAGTCCACTATGTCTGCACTTATTCCATGGATCTCTTTATTCTTAGCTGAAGAAGAGCTAAAGGCCCAGTCCATTATGGTGAGCTTTCGTGGAAGTAGACAGATGCCCAGATGATAATGCCTGGCAGCTTTGCCACCATCAACAGGCATTGAGCTTTCAGATTGGTGAAGGGGTGTGTGTGTGTGTGTGTGTGTGTGTGTGTGTCCCCATGCGTGTTTGTACAAATGTATAAAGGCCAAGAGTCAGCATTGCATGTCTTGCTCTGTACTCTCTGTCTTATAGTTTTGTACATGTAAGTGGTATGTGTCTGTGTATGCGCGTGTGCGTGTACACATACACACATGTGAGCAAGTGTGAGCACACACATTTGTGCACTCTACATGTGAGGATAACTTTCAGAAGTCTTTTCTCTCCCTTCACTCCAGGCTCCAGGAATCAGACTTAGGCACTCACACGTGTGTAGCATGCCCTTACTTGCTGAGCCATTTCACCTGACTTCTGACTTACATTTGAGACTTGCTCTCTCATTGAACCCTAGAGTCACACTTGGGCTAGACTGGTTGGCTTGTGAACCCCGCTCTAAGATCTTTGTCAACCCCTGAGGTGTGTACCACTGCCCCTGGCTTTTACGTAGTTGCCAAGGACTGCAAACTCACATCTTCATGCTTTTGCTCCTTGTACTTGACTACTGGGCTCTCTCCCCAGCCCACCATTCACATCTTCTGTAAAAGATGCTCAACAGCTGCCCAATAATGACCTTGACCTTGACCTTGACACTCATCTTCTAAGAGCTACTGTTTTCCTGGTTCTCGGTGTACAGCTTTTCCACACTGTGAAGTGGGGTTCCTGGCTGGATGTGACTGGCTGGTGGTGGGCTTGTGACTCTGAAAGCAACTCTTGAGAACCATGAACATCATTTTGTGACTCAGTAGGCCCCAGCTCCTTTCTTCCTTCAACTTTTCTTCCTTCTCTTCAGAGCTCTCGAACCTTCTGCATCTGGCCACATGGTGCCTTCCAGGGTTCTTTGTCCATCAAAAGCCATTCTCCATGGCTACTTGATTTTGTAAGGATTGAAATGTGTGCTGATGTGACATGTGGGCTTGGGAACAGAACTCTCTACAGATAATGGATTGGAGTGTTCTTTTCTGCAGAAAAGAGTGGCTATTTCACATCTATGAGGGAGATAGCTCACTTTCTGGTACAATGTAGCTTGTAGAATCATCATTTTTTTGTTATTGGTCACTAACTGTCCACGTGAGTGCATGCGCGTGCATACAAACACGTGTTCCTTTCTGTTAACATGGCCAGATAGTAATGACTTTGGCACTCAGCAGGGACTCATTGAATGGGGACATCAGCTCTACCTGAGTCTCTTGGTAGCTATGCCCTGTCTGATTCTGGTTGCCAGAGCTAGTCGAAGCAGTTCTGAATCATACATTTCAGATTTCAAAAACCCTTCTTGGGTTGCAGTGTGAAAGACTTAGCTGAGTGTTGAAACCATAATTTAGTCAAATATATTATTAGTGTTAATTTTGGCCTGTTTCCCTTTATGTTGTTCAGTGTAATGACTAGAAAAATAATCTTGCTGTGTTGTAGCCTGCTGACGGTTCTGTCTAGTGAGGCCTATCTTTGTGTAATGATAAGTTGTCACTTTTTTCTAGATGAGAAAATAGAGGCTGAGAGTGGTTCACAGAGTCACTCAGAGTCACACTGAAGTCATGGCTGACTCTCAGGTCCAAAGTATTTATGACTATGGACTTGTAAATTGATTTTTTTTTTCTGCCCTCTGTCCCTAAGTTGTGGGAGATGACCTCTCACCCTCTGGAATCTACTGAGAGATAAGAGTGCCTGAGTTGCTCCTGCAGAGCCCTTGGCTCACACCTGAGTTTATGTTAATGAGATGACTCAGGGGACAAGCTGGTCATCTATCAAAAGGGCCAGCCCTGTGACTGGCCCTGAAGCTTGGAATGTAGCCAGCCTCTGCAGAGAGGCAAGCTGGACTGAGGTTTAAGTTCAGTCACGGGGCCGATGATGAATCAATTCCAATTGCAACTAATGAAACACTAACATAGAAGCCCAGCCTCTGAAGCTCAGGCCGGCACCTTCCTTGCACACAGGGACATACCAGCCGGGTGGAGCATCTTCATTTCACACGACTGAACACAGAAGTGCTGGCCCCGGTTTGCATCCTTCCTAGTAAAGCCATTAGCACAAACAAAAGTGCTTTCCTGAGCTCAGCGAATCATCTTAGTGGATTCTTGAACCCAGGGTGTTATGGGGAAGCAGAGAACTGGTGACTTCTTAGTCAGAGGTGTCACAGGCCTGAGAGACACTGTACTTGTAACTGGCATTTGGCAGTGAGAGCAACTGTGGTTGGGGCCTGTGGCCTTCCACAAGAGACAACCTTAGAGTCTCTATTGTCAGAGCTGTGTCCGAGCTGCACTGCAGTATTCTGAGATTTAAAGCACCCGGAGTCCGCTTGAAGGCCCTGGTAGGGAGAGAACATCACAGCACTTGATAATATAGCAAGACATTGTTTCCCTAACCACATTTCCTTAGTGACAACAGGCAGGCTTCACTCTAGTCTCACAAAATGACGCAGTCTTGGGAAGACTGCTTTAGACTACAAGGCTTCTGTGTCCGAAAGAAGACCTGCGATATTTCTAGGCCCAGGACCTTCCCATCTTTGAGGGCCTCCTCAATTTCAACTCATAGGTGTCACCTCAGGGATGTGGTGGCCTAGCATGCTGGCCTCTTTCTTACAAGAAATTCTTGAATATTGATGTTGAGACTTTGTTCCAATAAGGAAACTGATATATGGGAAAACCCTAATTATTTGGTCATTTGCATTGTTAGGATTCATACTCATGGTATGTCTTACTGTGTTTCATAAATACGATGTCAAATCCAACAATGCCTGTTCTGTAGACACCCCTGTTTGGATATTTTAGCCATGATCTTGTATGGTTATTTTTGTCTATTTTGTTTTGCTTTCTCCTTTCTGGCTTAAAATAGATAAGGTCTCCCTCCATGGTCCTGCTAGCCATTACATTTTAGCTATGCTCAGACTATTCCTGTCCAGCAAAACCTTCTTAGGTCACCAGCTCCTAGAGAGTTTGAGTTCTCTAGGCACGTGATAGGGCCACCCTGGAAGGTGGGTTTCTAAGAAAAGGAAAGAAAGTTAAAGAAAAGAAAACTGTCATTACTTGGAGGGAAGGGTCCTACAAGAAACAGGAATGAAACAAAGAGTTCTAGGAGTTGTAAGATCTGAAATCTGTTTAACCTGCTCTGGCCCTGGGTGCTTCACACTCTGTCATCAACGCAGGCTTGCTCATTAGAGCAGTGAGGGTTAGGGTGGGGTACGGGTGGAGGTGGAATGTCAGCCTCAGTTTCTAAAAGAGATAGACAGGTGATCAGAACTGACTAAAAGCCCCAGAGTTGGGTGCTTGCTTCCCCATGGTATTTCCAAATGTTTGCCTTTCTGTAGACTACAGGGTTCAAAGTGCACTTTTCAAGACAAATCTGTGCTACAGACCTGTGAGAGAGCTAGGGATGTTAGAATCCTTTTTTAGGAGAGAGGAAACTCTCACCATTGAAGTAAAAGCTCTTAGGGTATAATCCCAGTATCTTATTTATTTTTATTTGTGTGTGTATGTGGGTGTCTATGTGTGTGACTTGTGCATGCATGCTCGTGTGTGTGTGTGTGTGTGTGTGTGTGTGTGTGTGTTCCTGTGCTTGCCTAGTATGTCCAGTGAGTCCCTGGGATTCTCCTGTTTCTGCCTCCTTGGGATGACTGGATTCTTCTGTGAGTGCTGGGATCTGAACTCACATTCTCATACTTGCCTAGTAAGTATTTTACCTATTGAGCTCTCTCTCCATTTCTTTGATGATGTGATTTTAAGTGACCTCAAATGTAAATAACCAGCCTGCCAGTTCAGAGTTAATAATAAGAGGGAATGCCTGATTGTAGATCTGGTATTGGGGGAGAAACAGAGCCACTGGGTCAGGAAAGACCCTGTCCAAAGTATCTGTGACTGTTGACCCTATATAGATGGAAGAGCTGCTGCCAGGTCTAAGGGCCAAACCAGACCTTTCTTAGGCATATGCTTGGGACAAAGCTATATGTCTCACTGTGGGTACTTCATGAATGCATACTGACCTGAATTCAGGGCCTGTTTCCGACCTCCCTCAGCCTGGGTATCCCTTGTGACCATTTTTCCTCACAACTTTTTTTCATCCACCTCTGTCAGTGTTGTTCATAAAGGGTGTCCAGAGAACATTACGGATGTCCAGAGACTGGAGCATGGGAGAGGAGGGAAGGGCTAGAGAAGAGGGAGGGGCAAGAGGCCACCAAGTATGACAGATCTCGCTCTCCCACCTACGGGCCTATTTGTCACGTGTAAGGTCCTGCAACTGGGTCTTTGCCTATTCCTCAGCCTGGGACCAGCAGAGTTCGTCTTTCCTGCACCTGCTTGTGTGCGTTGTGGCCTGTGGTATCATCCAGGCCCATCTCCCAGTGTTCTCAGAACATTCTGGCATTGACACTTTGCTACAGTTTTTCTAATGTTTCCTCATCCTCATCTCTTCTTTTCTCTCCAATTAGATTTCTCTTTGGGGACTATTTTTAATCTCCCAAATCCCTAGCACAGTGCGGAACAACACATAATTAATGGTCCTTTCTGGCTCATTCCGATGTTCATCTCATCTAAAAATATTTAACAAGCACTTGCTATTCAGAGCAGACGGGACAGAGTGAATGAATACAATTTCTCTGAATAACTCATTTAGTAGTGGTTCATTTAATTATTGCATCAATTCTGTTGCCCATTGATGCTCTACTTTACCCAGAAGTAAACTGGGATCTGAAAACACCAAACAACCTTCCCGAGCCTGTACCAAAGAGGCACGGGGCAGCCTGCCACCAGCACCTTGAGTGGACATACCCCGCTTCCTAATACCACCATTGCTTTCCTGGGCTCCACTTTTTAGCAATAAAAAAAAGATGTTGATGATTTCAGATAGTAGCAGATATTATGTAGATAATAAAACACAGAGATATATATGGTCAAGGAAGAACCCTTCTAGGAGACCACAGTTGCTGAGCCCTGCATGGGTCTCAGAGGAAACCAAAGCTCTCTGCTCTGCTATGGTTAGGATATGGTGGAATGTGACCCTCAGGTGTCTATGTTTTGGAAACAATGTCTTCCCCAACATAGTGATGTTGTGGTACCTCATAGGAAGTCAACTTGGGGCACTGGCTATGGAAGAGAATGAGACTGGTTTTGTGGAAACCTGAGAGAGTCATTATATATAAAAAAAATAAAGATGAGAAAAGAAGTGGGCATCCCAGTGCTGCTGTTCCCCTGGTTTTGTGTCCCTCTTGTTCCCCATCCCACCTCTGATGCCACCCATCATAGTGTGACACAGCCAAGGTGACCTTCACCAGAGGTGGTGCCTTACTGTTTAAAGGTTTAGTCTCTAAAACTGGGGACTAAACAAATCTCCTGTCTTTGTATTCAGCCTCACTTATTTTGTTATGGGAACAGACAACAGAGCCCTGCACCTTCCCCATACTGAATAATTCTGAGAAGGTTTCTTCTACCCCTTGAATAGTTCCTCAGCTGACAGCAGCAGGATGCCCTACCATTTCACACAATTCCTTGGAAATCCTGTAAGATCCCACAGGCAAAAGGCCCAAATATACCAGAACTCCCCAACTCCTGGTACCAGTTATAAGTCCCAGGGTGTCGCTTGTACTTCTGACCAGCTAGCTGTCAATGAAAGTTCTAGAACTCATTCTCTAGATTTGATTAATTTGCCATGACAGCTCACAGAAAGCAGAGAAACATTTAGTGACCTTTCTTATTATAAAGGATATTATGAAGCATGCACATGAATGGGCAGACAGCAGAGACGTGTAAGACAACGTGTGGGAAGGGGCATGCAGGTCTCCTGTCATATGTAGGCACACTGTCCCTCCAGTCACTTCCACATGG
Organism: Rhabdomys pumilio; assembly: GCA_030674055.1. Taxonomy (NCBI): domain Eukaryota; kingdom Metazoa; phylum Chordata; class Mammalia; order Rodentia; family Muridae; genus Rhabdomys; species Rhabdomys pumilio. Next base: position 67,232,040 of record JANHMN010000009.1, read on the forward strand.
CCCAGCCATCTGGAAGCTCTCCAAACCTTGTTCTTTTGAGTTTTTATGGAGTTCTCATTAAGTCAGAATGATTGATTAAATTTTTGGCCATAGGTGAACAATTCAATTTCATCTTCATCTCTAGATCAAGATTGAAGGCTGGAGCTGAAATTCCCTGGCCTCTAACCCTGCTTTCTACTTTATGGTATCACTGCCATGTGGAAGGTGTTAAGGACTCCCAGACTGCCACTCACCTCGTTGACATACAAATAGTCGCTCTTTGGAGATTGCCAGAGTCATAGGAGCTGGGTACCAGGAGGTAGACACAGGTGGTGTGTGTATTGCTTAGTATCACAGTATCACACAGGGAATGGCCTGGAAGAGTGACCAGCAAACACAGAGAACTTTGGAATAGATCATTCATTGAGGTCCCATAACTCACCTACTGACTGTTCTTGCTATGGCTCACCTCCACATGCTTTGTGTTGTAGTAAGTAGGGCTTTGTTGAGCTTAAGGCGTGCTCAGGGGGAAAAGAATGAAATGATTACCCACGAGCTTGCTTCCAAGAAATTGGCTATAAATGCCATAAACAAGAACCTTGAGCCCCTTCAGTATGGAAAGAAGAGCTTCTCTGTGAGTCCCTGGCCTCAGGACATCTTCCATACGATGCCACACTGGACATGACCTTTAGGGAGTGTTCCTGGGAAGTCCTACGCTGCCAGATGTGGAGTGCAAACAGGGTCACTTTTCTGTTCTTCACCACCTGGGCTGCAGTGATGGTTACAGGGATGGCTTTCCAGTAACATTGAGCTCATGTTGATAGTATATGACCTCAGCTTAGACCAGCAGGCTGTATTGTTGGACCATAATGTGGTCTACCAGATGAGGACATCCCAGCTTTTGACCTGATACTATATTCTGGCATTACAACAGCCACCACCAGAGCTTTCCGGACCCTCCCTCCTATCTCTTACTGTGAATGGAGACCATGGCTGGTTTCAGTTTGACCTTGCAGAGCTCAGCCATTGTGGGTGATTGGACTATAGCATATGACTGCAGAGACAGCTCCTGCCTTCTCTTTCTGGCAGTTGATGGTTAATACTTATCCTTGATAACTGTTCTTGCCAAATATAGACTTTAGCTCTGACTTAAGGAAGCTGTTGCTATACTTTTTGTGGACTGAAAACATTGGCTCAAGAAAGCGTTCCAAATTGTAACAGGAGCAATAGAGCCTTTCCCCGTCGCTTCCTGAATTCCCCTAGCCAAAGCCCTTTGACCTTCAGGTCACTCCAAAATCCAGGGTTGTAAACGCTATTGTTTGAGTGTGAGGTTTCCTTCAAAACATGTTTGAGTGGCTTATTGATTTGATTGGTCAGTTCCATTCATCACCATAGACATGGGTCCCGACTCAGGTCTCCACTGTAAACCTTGTCTTTTCTTCCCCTCTTCTAATCATAGATGATTTTTGATGAGCTCTGAATGTAATTTTCAGTAGGAGTGCTTCACGGTAGAAGAATGCAGTCCCTTGAGGCTTGCTCTTGATGTTTCTAGAGATTTATTGGACTTTACTGAAATCCCATCGGGAAACATATTTTCGCTGTAAAGTTGCGATGTGTTTAATTTGGGGTCTAAGATAAATGTGGTCCTGGGGTGGAAGGATACATGGATAGTGGAGGAAGTTTTTCTTTTGTGCCACAGGCTGGTTTAATGAGTAGCTTTATCTGTTTGCTTAGCAATGTTTGATTATTTAAGCCTCTTCTGTCCTGAAAAGTAAAGACTATTTGCTCCGCCTTCAGAAAATTAAATGAGCAGCATAGAATATGTGGCTCACTCTTGGGGAAAATATGGCTTTGTTTAATAGCACCGTACTATTCATTCTTCCTCTTCAGCTTTGCAGCACCACCTTCCTGCGCCCTCCTTCCCTCTTGATTAACCAGAGAACTTAGGACTTCCCAAACACACAAAAAGTCTCCAAGGAAGACAACTCTATACTCAGAAAGATGTCTCAGGGGAGGCTTGAGCTAGGTTTTGTCCATGATAAGAGTGAGGGATTCCTTTGAGAAAGGATAACTTCTGTGAATGCCACCAGCAAATAGAAGTGTAGTTCTAGAAAGTTCTATACACTTGCTTCTTATGGCTTGCAAATGGTTAGGCAGCCTCCCATCTCCACCACTATCTCAACCTTGGACCATTTCTGGCTTGACTGTAAGGTATGATATTTTTAGATTGGCTCTCAGGAGCCTTGTCTTAGGTAGCTCACAAGTTCTGGTGTGACTCTTAAATAGTAGGCATTCTAATATACATACACATATATGGAGAGAGTTATACTGAGAAATAAAATGTAAAGCATTACTGTATTATGTTCTGGTTATGTATTAGTCAATTTTCTATTGTGATGACAAAAGACTCAGTGCTGAATACTTTATATAAAAAAATATTTATTGGTTTCATGGTTTTAGAAGTCAGGAGTTCAAGATCTGGTGCCTCTATCTGTTGGGCCTCTAGTGAAGATTTTGTTGTAGATAACATTTCAGTTGTGGAAATATATGCCAAAGAGATCATATGTCAAGAGTGGAAGCCAGAGGTGCTCAGGGCTTAGGCCTGCTCTCACTGGTACTAACTTGGGTCATATAAGAAATGTATTCACCCCTTCCAAGCCCAGCACCTGTTGACCTTATGATCTCCCACTCAGCCCCATCTGTTAAAGGTTCTACCACCTGTCAACATCACCACCCTACAAAGCTCCTAGTATTTGAACTTTGAGTACTTGCTCAAAGCACATTCGAACCACAGCCACCGTTGCTATAACAAAACACCCCAGGCTGGGTAACTTAAGCAACAGGAATTGGCTCTCCCACAGATAAAGGGCCAATACTGTAAGACTTGGAAGGTTGGAGAAACCAGAATGTGACTGTCCTTTTACCTTGTCTTACCCCATTACTTCACCCAACCTATTTCTTGTTTGTGTGGATGGCAGGTAGGCACATGTCACAATATAATGTCCAGGTCAGAATAAGGGAAAGGGGTGGGGCAGGAGGCAGAGGCCAGCTGCAGGTGCATGGGAAGGAGCCTGGGGCTACTTCCCCTTAGAATCACACTGATTTGTGCAAAGCCCAAGCCGGTTCCTGGCGTGGGACTCAGAGATCTTACAGTTTGAATCCGGTTCACATAAAAGTCATAAGCCCGTGAAAGCAGGCCCAAAGCGCTTTAATTGTCATTGTTGTGGAAAGTTACATGACTGTCATCAGCTGTCGCTTCTGGCAGTGCTTTCTGTACTAATGTAAATAAATGAGCTAACAGATTTAAAGAAGCAGCCTATATTTACATACTTGTGAAGTCGCCTCAAACAATCTGCCTCTGCTATTCAAACACACACACACACACACACACACACACACACACACACACACACACAAAATGTGTGTCTTCCTCAATACAGGCTACTCATTTAAGCCTAAAGTCTGCAGGTTATGATGAGTAGTGGGCTCCCCCAACCCCCTCCCGCCCCCCACCATGGGGTTTTGACCTGAGCCTGCCTTTTTGATGGGGATAGGCTCTCCTCAGCAGGCTGAAGTTTAATCTCAGTCATTTTCTATAGCATTTCTGTAAGGCATGGACTTGGGAGAGCCCTGGGCTGCTTCAGAGGAGGGGAGAGTGAGGTGGCAGGGACTGAGAGGAATCCCACAACCTCTGACAAAACACGCTAGAGTCAACATGTCTTGGAAGGCTTCCAAAGAAAGCTAGATTTTCATTTTTTTAAAAATAAATCATAAGGTTCTTTGATTCAGTTCCATATTTTGTAGATAAATATTCAGGCAAGATTTTTGGGGGGGGGCATATGTAGCTCTCTCTGTGTGTGTGTGTGTGTGTGTGTGTGTGTGTGTGTGTGTGTGTGCCTGCTTATGTGTGTCTATGAATGTGTGTGTATGTAAAGGTCAAAGGTTGACATTTTGTACATTTTGTGTCTTCCTCAATCACTCCATATTACTGAGACAGGCTCTCTTGCTGAAGCCAAGACTCACCAACTTAGCACTGTTTGCTAGCCAGAGAACTCTAGGGACTCTCCTGTCTCTGTCTCCCCTGTTCTGGGATTCAGAGCACCCAGCTATGCTTCTTATGTGGATCCTGGGGATCCCAACTCACATCCTCATGTTTGCGAAGTAAGGTCTGTACTAACTGAGCCAACACTCAGCACCCCAGGCATGATTTCTAAAAGCATATTCCTGTTGAGGTTACTATAAAGATGTTATCAAAGGAAACATCTGAAGCATCATGAACAAAACATAAGCAGTTGGCCCCCTAACTGCTGATGGACAGGTGTATAGCACCACAGATTTAGAAGGAAGCCTCTTACTAAGGGCATAAGGATATCAGGAGGGAGGTTACCGATTTGAAGTCTCTCGGTGTGTTCATAGTCTGGATAGCTTCTTTCCAGAAGGCTAGTTTTTGTTTTGTTTTTCAACACACCCTATGATCCAGGCAGAGGAGGGGTAGGCACTATGAGGGAAGCAGAAATAACTAAGCTTAGAAGACTGTGTAGAGGTATCTACTTCCTATAAGCATCTATGATCTGTCCTAGTCTTTTGTCAAATACAAGAATCCAAAGAAAAGATTCAGTGAATTCCAAATTCAAGCAAATTCTGGTATAGATTTACCAGATTTTTTTCCCCTTTCATCTCTCTAAATGTTATGAATCCAACTGAGTTATATTCACAGATACAAAGAACAAAAATGACCTTTAGATTAAGGTAAGAAGATAGTTTGTGATGGGCTTTGCGTCTCTTTTTGAAACAGGATTTCATGTAGCCCAATCTGGCCTTGACCTTTCTATCTATAACTGAGGCTGGCTTTGAAGTCTTGATCCTCCTACCTCTAGGCTCCCCAGTTCAAAGACAAGTAGTGTGTAGTGTGTAAACATGCCTGGCCATACATAGCATTTTTGAAGTGATATCTACCTAGGATTTGTCACTGAAGTAGACAGGGAGAGAGAGATTCACGTTATGTCTTAGTGTTTGCAAATGGTTTTCATAAGTTCAGATCATAGTTTCCTACTTCCTTTATGGCTTCTAACATCTCAGCAAATTACATGTCCCCTGTAGGAGATGGCTAAAGTCATGTACAAGGCAGCTTAAGAGACCTTCTCACCAAGAACCTAGCTTCCACCAAAGCTGTTCATCTGAAAATATACACATGAAGAGAGAAATTCAAAACTAGAATACTCTAGCATTGTTTTAGTTCAAACTTAAACACAGACATGCATCTGGTTGCTGAAACTTTTGCAGAGTAGTTCTGAGAAAAAATAATTTAGCCACCAGCTATTAAGATATATACTACACTCTTTGTGTATATAAATAGTGTATGTTTGTTTACCCTTTCAATAGATTACTATTTCCTTAATGAACTGCGTTTCTCACAGAAGTTTTGAATTGTTGGTGTGTGTGTGTGTGTGTGTGTGTGTGTGTGTGTGTGTGTAGTTTCCTAATTCCCTGTGTTCATTTGTGACAGTCTTATGTGGCCCAGGCTGAACTTGAACTCACTTGGTAGCAGAAGATGACTTTGAACTTATGATCTTTGCCTCTGCCTCCCAAGTATTAGGGTTATAAGTATATGTCACTATATGCAGTTTATGTGGTGTTGGGTATTATGTTGGGTGTTGGACTGTGTATATACTGAGTAAGCCCTCTACCAACTGAGCCATATCCCCATCCCATTATAATCTTATTTCTGGAATTTCTAAAGCCATATATCATACTCTGACGCATCATTTCTACAGATACACACATACTTCTTTCAGATCGTCTAAGAAAGTTTGTCAGGATTGTACTTTTTGTTGCTTGCCAATCTGAGGTATCTTTCCTCTTCCTTGGTTCCTCTGAAACACTCGAACAGAAAGGGATAACTGCAGAGAGGAGTGGGGGGGGCAGGGTTCCCAGGAAGATGCAGCCCTCCTGCTTTGTGTTCAGACTGGTTTTCAAGTCTGACTCCTTCTTCACCATGTCTTTTCATACACTGGGCATTTTACAGTGAAGGCAGTCCACACTGGTTTGAAGATGCCATCAGATGGTATATGTATTAGAATGTTCTTTACTTAGTACTCACCCACAAAACCACTGGACTCAGCCCCTTTCCCCTCCTTTCCTATTTGCCTTTGCGCCATCCTTTATGTGCTAGAAGACAGCACCTTTGTTCCTCTTCTCTCTCCTTAATAGAACTTCCCACGGGGCTGGATCCCAAGATAATTTAATTCATGCCTCCTGGTACTGAACTTAAAGTCACTGGTACTGTCAAATGGCCACTCCTATCTATGGAGCATGTAAATAAGTTCATAGGAAATGAAGCGTAGAGACCCTTTGGATGGCTGTAGCTGGCACTCCGTGCACTTCTCATATTAAGGTGCTCTGTCCCCATCTCTGCACATTTCTGCCTTAGACACTTGACATGAGCTAGGCTTTATTCTTTCACCTTATCTTTGTGCCTACAGAACCTCAGGAGACTTCATGGTATATTATTGTTTCCACTGAGGGAGCTATAAAATAATGTTTGTTATATGCCAGTAATTCTATCATCTGTAAGATATATTATGTAGAATTGTGTCTGTGATGAGGTCTGTGGATGGATATGTCCAAATTGCTGTTGGGGGAACGGAGATGCGGGTATTTTAAATAATCCACTGGAGGTAATTTGGATGGTGAGGGCTAGGACCGAGTTTTACTACAGACTTGCTCCATCCAGTCCCTGATCTTCACCACTACCAATGGCCTGCCTGGAAACCCAGTAAGAAAAGCAAAGCAGTCAACAGTAGTCATCAATGTTCTTGCAGTAAACAGTAAGAGCACCCTTTTAGAGTAAGTAGCACCCCACCCTTCTGTAGACACTAATTCTATCTGCTGACAATGTTCTTAAATCTCTGGCTCACTTCTGAGCTTAGCGTGAAGTCTGTGTATTCAAGAGCTGTCCTGTAGAGCACCGGTGTCTCCTGCTTATGGATTCAGCATGTGAATGTTGGTTCTTTAGCCCTACAGCCAGAGAATCACACCCCAGAAGGCACTACAGCAGCTAACAAGGACTTAGCAAAAGTGTGGCTACAGAAAAGGGTTTCCCCACCAAACTGAGAGTCTGGCACTTCTGGAGGTTGCCACTGAACTCATCTGGTCTCTGCAGGTGGCATCCAGACATTTTTTTTTGAGGGGGTCGGTATTTCATGATTGCCGTTCAAGCCCATGTACTAAAAGCCAAGAAAACCTGGTTTTGAGAAAAGGTTTGAAAATGTCTGTTCTTTGCACTGTTGTGTGTGTCTCAAATATATTTGCATTGATAACCTCACACTGTTTGTGCACAGGAAGCATATCCAGTTTGGAGTGGGGGGTTGAGAAGAAGGATAAGAACTATTTTACTTTAAAAAAAAAAAAAAAAACCCAGTTCCTGGCAAAAACAGGAATCCAAATCTCATTGGGAAACCTAATCCAGGTGAGAGAAAATCAGATCTGTTGTTCAGGAAAGATGGGGACCTGTTAATTGCTTTTCTTATTCATACTTTAAAGTTTCTCAGATAAGTTGGCTCCAAGTTATTTCATAAATAAAAATGTAAGCTGAGAGTAATGATGGGCTGCTCTGGATGGAACCTGAGGCAGGCCATGAATTTGAGGCCACCTTGGTCTACACAGGACCAAGTGAACCAAACTTATAGAGAAATATCCTTTTTTCAAAATAAGACCAACCAATCAATAAATATTAAAATGTGAACATTCTAGAACGTTCACTTGTCCGGGTTTTTGTATGACATAAGGCTTTTCTTTTCTAGTTACTAATAAAGTGCTCATCATGTACCCAATATGATTTCAGCAAACTTTATATTCGTTAGCGGATTTTGTTCTTAGGATAGTATCGTGTAAGCACTACTACGTTCTCTCATTGGTAAGGGGAAACTGAGGATGAGACAGATGAGAAACCTGCCTAGGATCTCATGGCAAGGGTTTGTCAGGGCAGGTTCAGCTTCCAGCAGCGTCAGCACTACTGGGTGGAATGTAGGAGAGGGCCTTGGTATTGATGTGGGCATAATGGGATGGAATGTATGGGATGATGTGTGACGTGTCTGTAAACCTTCTACCCCAGCCCTGTGCATAGGCTGTATTACATATGGTTGACAGCAAATGGAGCCTTCCTAAGGGAAAAGGATTCACTCACGTTCCTAGGAGTCTGAGGCCTCACTAGAGGCTGGGCCCACGTGACTCCACCCATGAATACTCTCCTGCTTCCACTCCAATGATTTCTTAATGATGCTTTATTCTTGTGGTGTGTGTGTGTGTGTGTGTGTGTGTGTGTTTATTTGGCTACTCTGGATGGCCAGTGAGGTACCAGGGATCTCCCTGTCTCTTCCTCCCCAATGCAAGGATTCCAGACATGTACTATTGTCCCTTGCTTTCACAGGAACACTGGGGATCTAAACCCAGATCCTCATGCTTGTGAAGTGGGCCCTTTACTGACTAAGCCATCTTCCCACTCCCGTGTGGAGTATTCTTCTATAGTCAGGTCAAACAGAATTAAAACCCCTTCATTAAATAATCGTTTGATAGGGTCTGGAAGACCAAAAATGACCTCATTAGCTCTACTCTTACCTTCTGCTGCTACCAATCCCATTCTCACCCCTAAGAGGTACAAATAACCCCTATGCAGATCTCTTTGAAATATCCCTGTGAGATGCTGCTATTTCGTGCTGTGATGCGATCCAGGAGAGAGTCTCCATTTCAGTGTGACACTGCACATCACTCTTGTGTGTGAGGATCGATGCCTGGCATGAGCAGACTTAGCCAGAGGCTGTCCCTTCAGACCCTCAGTGAGAACTTTCTTGTCCAGTTGAGATGTTACAGTCACATGAGGCCTTTCCCTTTTCTCTCCCTACAGATAGTACACAAGCGTCTTTCCCACAAGGCTCAGACATATAACACCCATCATTTCCCACAGGCACACAGCACCCTGTGGTAGAAGCGTTCAGTGTGTCAGTCTCAGACTCCCTCTGATCCACCCCTCCCCCATGTTTTTCCCCCATTAGGCAAATGGAAGGCCCCTTGCCACCTGTTAGCATTACGTCATTGGCTCCCCAGAACACAGTTGTACCCAAGGCCTTAAACAAAGTAGTTCTTCTTGTATTGTTTGCATTCAAAGAGCTGATATCATGCCAGCTGATGTCATTGTGTGTCTTTGTGTGAGTGCTATGGCAACTGGGCAGGTGGGGAGCCTCTGGCTGATGTCACTGGGAAAGGAGGGGCAGAGACTGAATTTTAAAGAGCTCTATGCTGGGTTGTTTTGTGTGTGGGGGTGGGAGGGTGTTTTGGTATGCTTTTATTTTTTCTTTTTCACACTAGCTGCTTTAAGACAAATTACAGCTTGAACACACTAAATAAGAACTGAGACGCCTCCTCCCCCTCCCAGCCTCTTCTTTTGAGTTTAGTTTCCCAGTCCTCTTCCCAACTTATATGGAGAAAATGTTGCCAGTGCCTTTTTCCTTCAGAAAGAAGTGAATTAGGTTCCCCTGGCAGGGTCAGCATGGGGCTGTTTACTGGGGCTTTGTGGAGCCCAGCAAATTTCAACACAGCTCCTTCTAGTGTCCTCTGTAGAGTTTGAGACAGTGGCAGTGGGTAGTTTCACACTCTAGTTGTTAAGCTTTCACTGGGGATATTTTTTCCCTGGTGTCTTGCATTTTTTCTTTGTAGTTGGAAGGTTTCCTCTGGGCTAGCCACCTGGGTATAATGATTTCACCACAGAAGACAACAGTAAAGGCAGAGTTTAATTACAGAAACAAATTCAAATGACGTCAAAGCTCTTACATGCTCTCCTAAAATCATTTATTTTTCCTTTCCTTGTCTCCTTTGTGACAGGTAGGCTGGGTACAGGATGGCCCTCCTGAGGTGGCTGAATTGTTGCCATTCCCTCCTGAAAATATGACTTTTGTTCTGTTATACAGCTGGCTGCCTGCTTCAGTTGGGGACATGCTTTGTTCAGGTCACTCACTCTAGTGGTCAAAACTGAGACTTGCTGTTTGGAAGGATGTGGCTGGTGTCAGTTCAGAAGCTGGTGGATAAGTGGACTTCCTGCCCTGTTAGCAGAGCCTTACTCTCTTCAGGCTTGGTGCTTTCGGCCTTATGCCTTGGGATACTCAAGACCTCTGTGACTGAGAAGACATTGCTTCCAGGGACGTCCCAGGGTCTCACCCTTTTCTAGAAGACCCCACATGTCCAACACTGCTCTACTGGGGTTCACACTCATTTGATGACCCCTCCCCAGGTTCCCTAATATCTCTCTATATACGTTGTAGAATTTGAGTTTCATAATAATCCTTCAGGTTTGTCTGTGTGTAAATATGTGTAACATAAGAAAGGTAGAGTTGAGTGACAAACTCTGACCGGTACATTTCCTTAACTGTTTTGTTTGGTTTTTTTGTTTGCTTTTTGTTTTTTGTTTGTTTGTTGTTGTTTTGTTTTTGTTTGTATAGATAGGCTTTTTTCAGAAAGTTTTTAATTAGCTGTTTTTGCTTTAGCATTAAATAGAAGAACTTTCTTTGGTTTTATAGTTCATTGCTTTAGTGGGTACATATTATCCCACAGATGTATTTAATAGTTTTATTTTGGGTATTTACTCAGCCTTTTCTTTCTTTTTAAAACTTAACTATTGTTGAGTGTACGTTCAAGTTGTTTGTGTTTGTGTATGTGTGTGAGTGCGGAAGTCAGAGGCCAACTTTGTGGAGGCAGTTCTCTGCTCCCACCATTAAACAGATGGTGTTGTGTGAATACCACCATGGATCTAAATGCACAGCTGTGCCTGCCCAAGTTCCGTAAGTGACTCAGTCCTCACACAAGGCCGAATCTGCATGCTACACATGGGAACACTAGTGCAGCGTTAACCTTCAAAGAGTTTCAGACTCAAGCCGTGGAGTTAGAGCGAGCCTCGAGCTCAGAGTGTGCGTTGTTAGATCCATCAGAGGTCGCGGTTAATGGGTTAGTGTACCCACAATCCTCTAAAAGCTAAGTACAGAAAAATGGGCCACTCTCAGATGCCATTCTCATGGAAGTCAAGATCTACAAATGTCAAGGACGTGTGTGGAAGAAATCATGATGTAGATCCTGAGTCACCGTTCCAACCCTAACTTACCTTAGGCAAGCAACCCTCTGTGTCTTCTCCCTTTGGGCAGCCACAGAAATTAGATGGATAGAAATAGCTTGTTCGTGCGGAGGGGCCATGCAAGACTGGGGGTTGGGGGTGGACTGAATACTTCACCTATGTTTATCTCCATCTGGGACTCACACTCAGAGAGACACGATTGTGCAACTCAAACAGCAGGTCAGCCGGTTACTAGCTGGTGTAACCTGGCTTTTCCACAAGCCCTGCCTTGTAACTGCTCTGCTGCTGAGTGAACTTGTCCTTCTGTAAAGTGAGTCACAAAGGGTACAAGACATGTATGCACAGTGCCAGGAGACAAACAGAAGTCCTCTGTAGGGCGATGTCATCCCTGATTTTCTCAGCCCCTAAAGTACAAGGTTCTATATAGGCCAGGGACCATATGTCTGTTAAAAGCAAATCAGATTTTCAGTTGATGAAATTACTGGGTGCTGTGTGGTACTTGTTCCCAGGCACCTTGGCCCAGTTTTGCAATAGGGAGCACAGTGCCCTCTGAAGCTGTCTCTGGGTGTCCAAAACAGACTTCTGGTTCTTGTTTTTTATTTTAGAAATGTTAAAACACGTACATAGCCACAGTGACACCCATCTCTATGGGGAAGCTGACATTTTTTTTCCCCCTGTGGGCTTTACTCATATGTGATTTCTGTGTTTTCCTTCCAGGGGGACTCAGTAGTTTTAAACAGAACCATGGAAACCTCTGTGACAACTCCCTCCAGCTTCAAGAGTGCCGGGAGGTGGGGGGTGGTGCATCTGCGGCCTCGAGCATGCTACCTCAGTCTGTCCCCACCACCCCTGACATCGAGAACGCGGAGCTGACGCCCATCCTGCCCTTCCTGTTTCTTGGCAATGAACAGGATGCTCAGGACCTAGACACCATGCAGAGGCTCAATATCGGCTACGTCATCAACGTCACCACGCACCTTCCTCTGTACCACTATGAGAAAGGCCTCTTCAACTACAAGAGGCTGCCAGCCACTGATAGCAACAAGCAAAACCTGCGACAGTACTTTGAAGAGGCATTCGAATTCATTGGTAACTATCTTCCACAGCATGGGCAGAGGGGATTCATTGGTAACTGTCTTCCAC
>JANHMN010000009.1:67244287-67311907 GCA_030674055.1 Rhabdomys pumilio
CTGCTGCCTAGTCCATGTCCTCCAAATCCCAAAGGAAGCGCCAAGTAGAGACTGTGACATCAACTAAACTGTCCCCAAACCTCCACAGAGCACCTCGCTCAGCTCTGCTCACCAAGAATAGGAAAAGAGATTTCCACTGGGCACCATGAATTATACTGAGTCACAGTGTGTGGCTTCTTCACTTGAGGTTGAGGCAAAGGCAGCATCGTGAAAGGGCTGGCTCTGAAGAAACGTCTTCAGAAGCAGGCCATGCTGTGGCGAGTTTCTCCATCCACTTCATTCTCGCAGAGGAGAAATGGAAGGATGGCGTGGATTGTCTTTGTCCACCAGAGTGATCTCAGTTCTTAAACGTTGAGTGATAAGGACTGACATTAGTACATGTTTCCTTTGACAGTTTGTCTCCAGCTCAGAGAAGCAGGAAAGATCAAGCCCTTGTAGGACCCAAGAAGGAAAATTCTAGCAGTAGTAGGCTCTAGCCTCAGAAGGAAGCAACCACCAGCTCCATGCTGAACTTAGCCTTTGTAGCCCTTGTGGTGTTGTGGCAATCGAGACTCTGGGTGACTAGGACAAGAAGAGCAGATGACCAATGTTCAATATTGTTTCCAAGAGACCCCAGCTTTTATTAGCACAAAGGTAGCCCAATGCTGTCCACATTAGCACCTCGGGGTGTCACAGGTCTCTGTCCCAGGAAGAAAACACTCATGATTGTTGCTGGTTTTGCCATAAAAAAAGTCTCAAGTTTAGCAGCTCACTAAGGTGATGGTTTTTTTTTGGCAAGTTGGTAGCTCTGAACTGCTGGGTTTCCTTTCCAGTTTGTCCTTCAGAGCTCAGCTGTACCAGGGACACAGGCAGGACAGAGTGGTCTCTGAACTCAGAAGTGAGGTGACCTTTCCATGTCAGGAATTCTAGTGTCAAGACAGAACTAGGGGCTGGGAGGAAGCACACTGTGGAAAGTGTTTTCTGTGTAAGACTGAAGACCTGAGTTCGAATCCCCCAGAACCCATGGAAAGTCAGGTCTAAGAGTACAGGTCTGTAATGCCTTCTCTCCTGTAACCAGATAGGAGGCAGAGAACCCCTAGATACTCACAGAACAGCTAGCTTGGCATCCACAACAGCACAGGAAATCCCATTTCAAATAAGGTAGTAGGCAAGGCCCTGCATTGACCTCCACATGCCTCTACCTGTAAAAACAAAGGACCTAGTGTTCTTGACTTCTGGCCAGAACTCTTTTCCGTGTTTACCAGGCCCCATTAGTTAATTCCTAACACTGGATACAAAGATGCCCTGGGTCCTTTATTCCTAAAATCCGAGCCAAGCCTTGTATCCTGAGCAAGAAATGCTTGTCACCTGGTCTATGAAGTTCCTAGTTACTTGAGGCTGTTAGAAAGGAGAGTTCCACCTGCTTAATTTCAGAAGGAGGAAGTTGGGAATTTGTTTTCCATTTGGCCAGTGGCAAGGGATAGGCTTGTTCTAAGAGATTACAGCCTCGGTGCTTACATTCCTTCTGGATTACTCAGGTTTACCTCCTCTCTCAGAAGAAAAACAAAACTCATAACAAGCAACATTTAGCCTGCAGAACAACTCAGGATCACTGGGGGGTGGAGGGGAACAGTTTTGTTCTCCTTGTCCTCGGATTGGCTAAACTGAAATTTTATAGTGTGGCTTCAGGGGGCACACAGCAAGGTTCACAGCATAACAACATTCACCTGAGTTTAATATAAACTAAGCAATGTTCAGGTTTGGTTTAACAAGCCAGTTGAACCCCAGAATCAAATGACTTCATTTCCAAAGCTCCAGAGGCAGGCGAGCTAGTGTTCTTTGTGTTATTCAAGCAGGAAGACGAAAGTCCTGGGGGGTCAGAGGACTCACAAGGTCACTCAGCTAGTGTGTTAGTGGAACAGGTAGGTTGTCACACCCATGGTGCACCTCTTATCTCATACCACCGTGTTCAATGGCCTAGGTTTGGGAGGTCATTTAGTGTTGACAAAGGGAGACTTTCCTGAAGCATTATTCGTGGATCTCTGGAAGCAAGCCTGTCTACAGGTTGGTGAGAGAGATAGTTACATCCTGTTTGTTTCTCAGTCTACTGGGAAGCAGTCAGTGGGGGTGATTTAAGCTAAGGGACGAGTCTCTTTCCTCCCTTCTCCTCCTCTACCTTATCATTGGCCTGCATTCCTCTGGGGACACTTCCGGGGGGATGTGGTTTAATCTAGAACTGTCACAAAAAATGTCCAGTGCTCACAGGCATCTGAAGCTTTTACTATTAAACATGCCACTTTCTGTTGCTGTCTATTCTGAGCTACTTGGGAATCCTGCCTTCCAAATGGTCGACACGTAGGATCAGCGTATGAGGAGTTGAGGAGTCAAACGTTTCTTCAGAGGGCCGTGCAGTAGATCAGTGCTCTGCAACCTCACTGATAACATTTGGCGTCTCCGATGAGAAGCTGAGTGTAGGAACTTTCCAGCTGAACTTCATCCCTTCCCTTCCATGAAGCCTTAGTAAAACTCCATGCATTAAATGCTAGCTCTTATAGAGAATTATCTATAGGATAAAAAAAAGTGTGTGTGTGTGTGTCTAGCATGTGGAAGATACATTGCTAATAGCACTAGTTTTTAATGAGTCGTGTAGTCATATAACCTGGACAGTGGAATTAACATTGTTAATCAGAAGCACTTTGTCACGTATGCCCATTTGTGTAAATGGCACAATCTCTATTTTTTCTCTCCCCCTTTCCTTACTTTTTCCCCCTTTATGCCAGTGTTAAAGATTTTAGAGAAAATACAAAAGGAACAAGGTTGTCAAGAAAGAGCTCTGGAACATTAATGGCAAGCTTAGTAGCTTGCTTCTCACCACTGTCTGTGTCCTGTTGTTGGTATAGCTTCTGCCTTCCCCATCTCCTGTGACATGTGCTATTCCCACAGATGACTTCTTTGCTCTATATTCTCTCTAAATATAGAGCAGTAGGGGTCTGGGAAGATGGCTCAACAGTCAAGCACTTGTGATACAAGCGTGAGAATGGAGGTTAGGATCATCAGAACCCATGTAAAAGCCATGTAGCTGTAGCAGCTTGCCTGGAATCCCATGGCATAAGGGATTGAGATGGGGTGCCCCAGAGCAAACTGGCTATCTTGCCCAGCAGAAATAATGAGCTCCAGATTCAGCAAGAGATGCTGTGTCATGTAACATGGAGGGTGACCAAGTAGACACATGATACCAAACATGGCTTTCCACAGACAAATGTGAACATGCATCTGCACTTATGCATTCCATACACACACACACACACACACACACACACACACGCACGCACACACACACACACACACACACACCTCCCCCTCAAAACAGTGAAGGGCCAATGAGATGGGTCAGCAAATAAAAAGTACTTGTTGCCAAGACTGACAACCTGAGTTCCATCCCCACCAACTCATATTGTGGAAAGACAGAAGTGACTCCTGCCAGTTGTCTGCTCACCTCCGTGTGCACCCTGTGCCATGTGTACCAACCCCATTTTTTTTTTAAAATAATTTAAGAAAATGCAGACTGGCAGTTCCTGATTTCTGATTGTGGCCAGTTCTATAGCTTGAACATGTAGAATCCATCAGTGCATCATGCTTTGGAACCATTTAAATCCACTCTCTCAGCACAAAAGGAAACAACGCAGACTCAGGCACACGTTAAGCTCCCTCTGTCCCCCTTTCTTACCACCTGTCTCTCTGTCCCACAGAGGAAGCTCATCAGTGTGGGAAGGGCCTTCTCATCCACTGCCAGGCCGGTGTGTCCCGATCCGCCACCATCGTCATCGCCTACTTGATGAAGCACACACGGATGACCATGACTGACGCTTACAAATTCGTCAAAGGCAAACGACCAATTATTTCCCCGAACCTCAACTTCATGGGGCAGTTGCTGGAATTTGAGGAAGACCTAAACAATGGCGTGACACCACGGATCCTTACACCAAAGCTGATGGGCATGGAGACTGTTGTGTGACAGCAACAGGGTAGAAATGGCCTTGCTCTGTTAGGAGATGGACGAACAGGAAGGAAGGTGGATTCTAGCTTGTCTGTCTGTCTTTCTTTCCTTCTTTCTTTTTCCTTTCTTTCTTCCTTCCTTTCTTTCTTTCCTTCTTTCTTTCTCTTTTCTTTTTTTTTCTTTTTTTTAAGATCGGGAGTGTTTGTGAAAGGAAACAAACTTGTCTAAAGACTCTATTTTTAATAAGTAAAAGAAGACTGTAGGTTTTGATGCCGATGAGACTCACTTCTCTTAAACTGGTATTGCAGTTAGGTTAAAGAAGTCTTTTTTTTTTAAGCCAACAAATAAAAATATTATAAAACTTGTTTCTCCCCAATTTCCCTTGTAAGCTTTTATCGTAGAGTATTGAGTAAATAGTCTGTGCAGGCTCATAGACCGAAGATACCACCCTTCAATTACAAAGAACCAAAAGGAAACGGAAAAGACTCTAGACCTGGAACCGACCTGGACAACCAAGTAGAAAGCAAACCCCACCAAACCAGGCCCATTGTGCTCACTGGTGCGAAGAGAAGGGCTGGCAAGCTCGGTGGTCTCAGCTCACTTCACACCTTCTCTGAGGAGACAGGCTAGTGTCGATTTTGTCTGTTCCGTGTTCCGGATATCTTTTCCTTTTCTCTGGGTCTGAGAGAACTTTTTGTTTGTTTGTTTGTTTATCAGAAAGAAACTGACCGTTATACCATGTGCCTTTGCTGGCACTTGTGCAATAAAAATGGTGTTTGGAGTGCGCAGTTGAGATAGAGCTGGCAGCTGAGTGAGGAATGAAGTCAGCTTGGAGACAGGAATTCAACAGTACCAGTGGCTTCCCTCCCTCTTTTCTCATTTTTCCCCCTTTCTTCTTCCTCTTTGTCCTTTTATTTGTCTTTATTTTTTTGATTTGATTCTGGTTACAGTGCCATAAACCTTGTTACATATGTATATCAGAATGTAAAAAAAAAAAAAAGACAAAAATTTATTTAAAAAATATTTTTCGCAAAAAAAAAAAAAAAAAATCCTTGGGTGTGTTTTGTTGATGGTGTAAGAATTTATTTTCATTATATAAATGAAACTTGTTTGGGGATGTGTGGTTCTTTGCACTTGCCCGCCTTCTCTGGTTAGGCTCATGCCTCTCTTGCCTCTGGGACTGTACACATAATTAGAAACAATTAGCACGGCTTTTTATAAAAAGATGGAGATGAGAGTGTAAAGCAGGGACCACTCACGGAGGCTAAGGAGCCCAGCCCTGGTACACCCCTCTGCTTCCTCCCATCCTCTTCCTGTGAGACTCATGAAATTAAGCAGCCTCCACCAGACTTGATAACCAAATCACAACCAAACAGGATTTGGAATACAGTTGTGTCCCTGTACACATATTTACATTAACTACATGTAAATATCAGTGACAGTCTGCCTTGTATGGTTTTCACAGTCCCGTCTCAATTGACACTGGCTCATGTGACACTTTTTAGGGACATTCACCCTGTAGTACAAGCTGCAAGATGTACTCTTCCAATGTTTTTCCCAGTCAATAGAAATCAGCTCTTTGTACACACTGACTCTGACAGTGCTGGATAGTCAATAAACAGACAGTCAGAAGTGGGATGAAAGGGAAATATAACCCTAGGGTTTTGTACATTTTATTAGAGTGCGTATCTAGAGGGACTTAGCCACCCAGAAGATTCAAAGTGCTCGAAAGTTTGCTTGGTGCAAGTAAGTGCTGAAGAATTCTGGCATGTCTGGCTCAGAGTAACTACATTTGACATAAATATTTTTTTGTGAGCATTTGCTTGCAAATGTTACACCAGAAATATTTTGACATTGATTTCTTTATTCAAATAGCTTGTCTGCCAAGAGTCATTTAAATTTTTCTTTCATTAGAAAAGTGGAAATTGAACATAACAGGAACTGAGAGCTAGCTGGAATTATTTTAGTCTGATGTAGAGTATGACATAGTCAAAAAGTAAATCTCTTTATGGCATTTCTGTACTGTTAACAGTCTTTTGTTTTGTTTGTTTCTGTCAACTAGAGCAGACTGAAAGATACTTCTGATACACAGTGAGACTTAGAATGCTTGGCAGGCTTGTCATTTTCTAAGTCTAGAGTTGGAGTTCTGTTGGGGTATAAAATTCTCTCTATCTCCCTTTTCTTCTTTCACTTTGCTTTTTTTTTTAATCATGTCTTCTGCAAAGGAAGGGAAAGAATCGATAGCTACATGGACGTGATTTATGTGTTTGGAAGTTTATGAGCTTAGGAGAAGGTCTGCCCTGGGGAAACAGGAATCCTGCCAACCAGCATACCAAGAATTCTGAGAAGAACTCCAGTCTTTTCTCCTAATCTGCTCTGAGTCACTTCACCTTTGTTTCTTCAAGAGGAATGTTAATCACTTCATGAACCCACTGGATCAGCAGAGCCAGTGCTCTGGAAAGCAGATTCTCTAGCATTCTGAGCCTCTCACTAGCTGCCTGCAACCTTCAGGATAGAGTTGGGAAATGATTGCATCTTCTGAGAAAGCATAGTCTCTATCCACCTCATGAGTCATTCCCAGGGCGCATGCTGAGAGAATACAGTGATTTAGTAGAATGAATCCGTGGTAAATCTAATGACCAGTAGAGTAGGCTTCATTTCCTTGTTCTGAACAGAACAACAACTCCAGATCATCCACATTTATTTCAATAGCTGACAGATGCTTTTCCAGTCAATAACAGTGAGTATAGACAGCTCAGTTCACAGACAAGCTCCTACTGGTGACATTTGGACCAAGGTAGGTAGAGTGGAGAGTGAGGAAGGAAGCTGACAACGTGTGTGTATGCACAATATTAGAGGAAAAAGTTCTTAGGATGCAGTGATCACATGTTGGCAGCAAATGAGAGATGACCCAGAAAATCTAAAGAGAATACACAAGGGGAAATGGGAAAGTAGAGTAACAAGAGAAAGAGTACTAGTGTTGAGTTAGGATCCAAATCGTACTCTGAAAATTGAGACGTAGAGACAGGTAGGAAGACAGAGCCAGGAGAGAAACTGCTGATTTCTCTGGGTCTTCTGAGGGTTAAGCCTGGTGAACCAAACAAAGAAACTGTCTTAACTTTCACCTTATTTGAAACCTGACTCTTGGACATGAACTGTATAGACATGTATGAGATGATTTTTAACCTCGTATTTCAGATGTTCTGGAGCAGGATGCAGTAGAAGATATCGAAGCACTGGTACTCAAAAGCATGGGTAATATCGTGCTCGGGAACTGTAGTGTTCCCAGATTTATCCACCTGCCTTTTGGAGGCAATAGGGAATGACAGCAATACTGTCAGTGGTCCCTGATTTTGGTCTCTGGTCACGTTCATCAATGGTGTGAAATAACCAGGCTTTGGTCAGAGGCAGAAACATTGGAAAACTCGCCAGTAGAGTATTGCTTCTGTGTGACATGGCCTGAAATCTCTGTGTCAATAAGACCATGGAAGAGAAAAGCTGGACATGAAATACAGGGGTGTAAAGATGAAATTACAAAGACATGGAGCATATGTCATAATGGTTGTTAAGGAGGAGAAAGGGAAAGATCATAGGAGCTGAGATCATGGCCCCTGCTAAGTCAAGGTGGGTCACAGGGTCAAAGCAAATGCATGCTCACTCTAATTCTTACAGTTAACCCTCTAAAGTGGGATGGCTGCTACTTCTCTTTGCCACTCTTCCAACTTGATGCAAATTTCCTCTCAGACTTAGTAACCCAACATGAGACAGACAAGGGAATTGTGGGAAAGGTTCCTGTCTGGGCTGATTTTGTCATCATCATCATTTGGAACTTCCCTCTCTCACTGTTCATTGTGTCCCTTTGTCCTCAACAAGCGCATTCTTCATCATGGTTC
This sequence comes from Rhabdomys pumilio, assembly GCA_030674055.1. NCBI lineage: Eukaryota > Metazoa > Chordata > Mammalia > Rodentia > Muridae > Rhabdomys > Rhabdomys pumilio. The sequence goes on from JANHMN010000009.1 coordinate 67,252,157, forward strand.
TTTGCCTTCTGAAGGGCTCAGACCTCGACAACTGGGCTTGTATTAGATTATTTTCCACTCATTTTATTATAGTAACAAAGGCAACTACAAAGCGTAACAATCTAAGCAATACTCTAGCATTCCAAATATACTTTTCCTTATTCAGTACCAGCCCATGTTCCTTGTGACAATCACAATCATGTCAGTCAGTATAGCAAAATATGCTTTTGGTTGTTTTTGAAAAGGTTTATTTCCTTTTTAATCTCTCTCTCTCTCTCTCTCTCTCTCTCTCTCTCTCTCTCTCTGTGTGTGTGTGTGTGTGTGTGTGGGTGTGTGTGTGTGTGTGTGTTGAGTATGTGCATTTGAGTTCAGGTACCTTCAGATGCTAGAAGAATGTGTTGGATGCCATGAACTGGAGTAATAGGCAGTTATGAGCTGGCTAAGATGGTGCTGGGAACTGAACTACCAGAGCAAGATATGCTTTAACAGATGAGCCATGTCTTTAGCCTATGTTTGATTCTTAGTGTAAGGCACCCAAGGTAGTTGTCAGTATCAACTTCTAGCACAAAGCATCCATATTGCATCTCCCAGAGGTGTCTTTACCTTAGGAACTAAACCTTCTACATTCGAGGGTAGAAAGAGCAAGCTTTGTAAGTGGATCATTAATGACATTCGCAAGAGACACTTGTCCTGTTTCTACCCTTTGATTCCTGCATTTAAGTATTCTTGGATAAGTGTTAGAGGTTGTTCTCATGCTGGCTGAATATCATATATTCAGATGATAAATACTGGCCCCCAAAGTTTGCTTTACACTCCCCCCAGCTGATCCTAAAGTACACCAAGTGATGCCATGTAAGCCTTGCTCCCCAATTTAAAACTATTGATTCCATAAAAACAGCTATAGTCAGTTACTAGGAAGAGTAAAAAGAGGCAGAGTTTCCATTTACTGGGGCTGGAGGTTGCAGGTCGGGACCATGAGGGAAAAGGAGAAGGAGATGAGAGGGTAGGAGAAGGAAGATGGAGAAGACAGAAAGTCTCCATTAGATGTGATAGACCAGGAACAGGTACCCGAGTGAACACCCTGCTCCCCCAAAAGGACAAATTGCTGGAGCAGAAGTAACTTGGGAGGGACTCACACAGCAAGTACTTAAGGAGAAATGTTGGAAAAGTAGCCAGTGCAGCATTTGAAAAATAGATTAGGGGTAATCCCCCAGTAATTGTACAAGAGCTGATTAAATAAATCCATAGGACTCTGTCTCCATTACTGGCAGGCTGGCCAGGTCATATTAATAACTAATAAAGTTTATTTAACTCCATTGACAGACAAGGGAGAAACAACAACATATACTGCCTGGTGACTCTGACTTTACTGCATCTTATGGGACATTACTCTAGCCCTGTAACATATTTCCACTTGTCCAGCAGAGCAATAGACTTGTCAGAACGCTTCTGCCTTTCTACTGCTTGAGAGTGATAGATAACATGGTAGGACTGGTGAACACAAGCCTGTTTCCATACACAATTCACCACAAAGGAAGTTCCTTAGAGGCAAAGCATGGAATGTGGTGGTGGTGGATAAGAAGAGTTCTTCTCTGTGAGTGGCCAGTTGCTGGGTTTGGCAAGGTGGTGTTAGTGGGAAAGGGAAACCCATATGAGAAGTCAGTTTCTATGGAGTGAGAAGAAACTTACCTTCCAGGATAGAAGTGGTTTTGTCATCAGATAGCTGAGTAATTCTCTCATAGGTTGGTTTGCTAGTCCAGGAAATTAGTGCTGCCTCATTTGGAGTTGGTTGGACATGTTATTAGTTGCTATAACCCGACTAGACTTGGGTGAGTAGACGATCATGTGCCTGATTGTGCCACACCCCATGTCGACCAGCATGGTGGCTTTGATCAGGAGCTCACTGATCAGTAGAGAAGGAAGGCTGGCTGAGATCCTCAGAATGGATAAACTTAACCACTCTTAAGATACTTCTATCCTAAGGCTGTGTCTTGGTGGGCAGGTGACAATCTGTCCCCACTACGAGAAGCTGATCCCTTTCATTTGTTTTAAGACTTTCCAGTCTGGTTTACTCTGCCGTGCTTCTTCAAAGTCTCTAATAAGCTACTAAAACTGTCAACTGCTGCCCAAAATGCAATGTAGATTCATATCTTTGCTCCTTTCTTTGTTTAGAAAAAAAATCAACAGGGAGATGCAATTATGGAAATTCTGCCCATTGGAATGTTTTTTCCCATTACTCATTTTTCTTGATCACCACAGAACAGAGATACAATGATGTAGCCTTTCACTCTGGATGACAAGCTAGTATGCAAAGCTTTCTTTAAACAAGGTCAATGACTAGTCCCCAAGAACTTTCCATGACTCTAGAGATCTAGGTTCCAAGACATATTGGAGCAGACAATGGGTCTGTGGGTCAATGCTTATTGACTGGCTTTGGCCTGAGAGAGTGTATTCCATACCCATTGATAATAAAATGATATTAGTCATGCTTTATGTAGATACATGTTGGGCTCAACAATGCTTAGATTATAATGGGGAATTTGGGTTGCACTGTAACTTTATAGTCCCAGATCAAGCTTCCAGTATCAAAATGGTATCTAAAGAAAGGATAGATTTTCTGAAAAAGAAAACAAAACAAACAAAAATTCTGCCATGGAGTTGCTCCTGAATTCTAAATATCTTTTCTGACATCTATTCTGTGATGGGCAATGGCTCCATACAGGGTTGCTGTCTTATAGACATTTAATGCTACCAGATCTACTGGATGAAGGTGTAAAAACATCTAATATGTAACCTTGAGCCACAATAGAGACTTCATAGCTCTGGATTTTACTCAAGATAATGACCTTCCATCTCAGTAAATGTATTCTCTCTCCTAAATCTAAAAGTACCTTTAAGTTTTCTTCTCTCTGGTAGGAAGTATAGACAGTAGAAATTTGTTACTTTGTCCATAAAGAAGATACACTAGCATACTTTAAAAAAGATGTATTTATTATATCTATATGAGTACACTGTAGTTGTTTTCAGACATACAAGAAGGCATCAGATCCTATTACAGATTATTGTCAGCCAACATGTGGTTGCTAGGAATTGAACTCAGGACCTTCAGAAGAGCAGTCAGTGCTCTTAACCACTGAGACATCTCTTCAGATCCCTCCTGGCATTCTTAAAACCACTAGACATCTATATGTTCACTGGTTGTAGGCTCCTGAGTGTTTTAGAATGTATTTCTCAACTTTGTCATTACTAAATAGAAGATACATAGGTGCGAGCCAAGCTAAGCTCATTGAGAAAGAGATGACTCAGGTACCCATGGTCTCTGACAAATCGCTGCATGATCTCAGCAGCATATCTGCATCAGTTATTTCATTGTGCTCATCAGGTACAGTGAGTGCTATCACCCATGCTTGTGTCTGAGGGGATGCATAGACACCTATGATCCCTGTGTACTGGATTAGGACACAGCGCTGTCAAGTTGACATAGTCCTAATGTAAGATAGTGATGGCTACTGTATTATTCATCCTGAAGGCAAATTGCTTCCAGTGGTCTTAACTAGTGCTCCACAAACATTTTGTGTAAGGCGATAATAAGTAATGAGAATAGGATGAGAATGATATAGACTGGCTATCAACGCTACTCTAGAGTTGGAGCACAAAGCAGTCACAGACAGTCTGTAGAAGAATAGAAGTAACTTTATATTTTAAATACAGCCATCTGGATTTGGTCCATGCTCTATGGTCAATTTATAAATTGCTAATTCCTGTTCTTTTTTTTAACAGGTATACAACAACCATAGAGAGATAAACATTTGCTATACCAATAGGTACTTACTTCTGGGTTACAAGAGCCATGTTGAGTGGCTCCATTAATCAAACCACATCTGGCATAGCATCTGTAGTAGAAACCAACGACTGAAAGACATCTTTAAAACCTACTGTTCTTTCATCTCTTTTTTTTGCATAGGACAAATGATTGGAATAAAGGGGGATCATGTATGGAATGGCATCTTTGCATTTTGTCTCAGTCTCTGTCACTGTCACTAATCTGTTCAGTTCTTTAGGAGATCGGTATTGCTCTTGTGTTTGCTATTTTAATAACCTGTAGCTTCATAACAAACTATATCAAAACCTAGTGATGCAAAAGAGTTCACATTGTTGGATATGATCATTAATTTGTTTCAAGTGTGTTCAACAGACAGGTCACTAGAACCAGAAACTCAGAATCAGAACTGAGGCCGCTTGTTGGGACTGGAGAATGTGTTTCTAAGGCCTTGTAATTGCTGCTCTAGCTGACTGGGAATTCAGCCAGGGTTGTCCACTAAATATCTTGGATCCTCCCCTCGAGGATGCTTGGTCAAGGCATGGTAGCTACTTTCCAAGTGATCAAGATGAAAGTTTCAAGGCTTCTAAAATTGTATAAACACGGATGTCTCAGATCACTTCTGCAAAATCCTGTTACTAAATAATTTACAAGCTCAAGTTCAAATTCAAGGAGAAAAGAATTGGATTCCACTCTTCAATAGCAAGAATGCCCAAGGATCTGAAAACATTCCTAATACACTGTAGCCCCCTTTGCACAACCAAATCAGTGCGTGAAAAACAGTTTACAGGAGGCAGGGCTGTCAGAATGACAGTAAGTTCGGCAATGACATCAACTTCCTCCAAATATTGCTTCAAATAGTGTTGTAATTCAAGGCTAAAGTTGAACTGTTTTTTTTTTCTCCCCAAATGGAGCCTGGAGGATAAGGGTAAAAGTCACAAGGGGGAAGGTTGCATCTGATGATGACTGCTGCCCTCCTGCTTCTGATGGTATGCCAGCTCTCAGGGCCACACGACTCACCGTCTTTCTTGTCTCATCCAAATCAGACTTTGACAGTGTACTATGCTTTTAAGTTACTGATCTGAGTGGCATGTGATACTCCATAATTCATGCCCAAATCCCTGGGCATCTTTTTGTCCTTTGGCTTGCTATATTTCAAAGAAAAACATGAATGCACCCAAAGACAGACAGACAGACAGACAGACAAGGAACATTGTCTGGATCTGTCCCATCTCTACATAGTTTGTGATGACTAAGGAATTGCAGACCAGAATGTAGGTCTGTCGTTGGCTTTTGGATTAGTCCCTTGCCATCACTGGGAGATGGCTGTCTCATGTGCCTGCATAGCATGAACTTTTAGGTGTGTCTTCTATAGAAGGTCTCATTTTTTATTAACACATTGTGTGACAGTTAATTTTAATTTCTTTTTTTTTTCTGAAGCAGATCTCAAGGTAACCGTTTTAAAAGAAGCAGTTGACGAAGTGATCCAATAAAGCTGGCAAAGGAGAGTAGAACTAAGGCCAAGATATAGGGAAAGGGATGGCTAAACAAATTGGAAAACAAGATCTTGTTTCCAATGTAGAATGTGAAAGAATTATCCTAGCGAGGATGGGAGCTGTTGCATTTGTTCATTAAGGTTACCTGAGTAGATGATGGATGTCAATCTCCAGTACTTCCAGTCTTAGAGGGAAGGCACAGAGGGCAGAGGAAGTCTTCAAGGAGTCAGAATCTACCACTTATAACCCACACTTCATTGTCCTGAAAATTGTAAGTGATATAAAAATGGACTGAGTACGAATGTCTGAACTACAGGCCTTATAGTGAACAGTTCCTTGCAGCCTTTCACTTCCAATCACTTTCAGCTCCAATGAAAATACATTCAGCAAAGGATAAGGGAGGATAAAGATGGGTTGCATAGGAAACAGATCTTGTCCGCTTGTCTCCTCTCTTCTTCAACCCAAGGACATTATTTCTTACCAACCAGATTCTGAACCCTTTATTCTTTTATCTTTTCTCTCCTCCCCCCGCTTCACCTTTCTTTTTTGTCGAAAGAGCTAAACTTGCTGAAAACCCATTCAGCTTCTGAAGAGTCTCTGGTGTTAGCTTCCTATGTTCACACCCTAGACCTCAAACTCTTCAGTTTCTCCCTCATTCCACACCCGTGCCCTTCATCTGGCCGATGTGCTTTCAGTAACTTAAGATCTGTTTGTTATTATTGGAAGGGAGTAAATGAGGAGATGCACTTAAAAAGAATTCCTCAGAAAAACTACTTAGGTTTGGTACTAAACTCAGATTGGGTTTTGCTCATAACACTGCCAAGCACTCCACAGGCATGCATGTCAGACAGACGATTACTTTAAGAAATGATTAAATTATAATTATTTCCTCCTGACTCAAGTGTGGATAAATGTGAAGTTCAGAGTGAGGCATGAAGACTCAAGTCAATAATCTTTTCTTCGCTATCATATTCATTTTGTGATAGGCGGGGTTTTGCCTCTGGGTAAGTGCCCTCTGAAGCAAGCTGGAAGATTAAATACCACACTTTTTTCTTATGAGCTTCTCTTAAATAATAGAAACTCAAGTCATGAATGCCGTGTATCATTTGCTAAGTCATCTCGCTCTTCTCTGAATCTTATTTGCCTTCATCACATTTTTGGAGGATGAAGTGAGCTAATGAGCTCATATGAGCAAAGTATGTAGCAAGTGACTAATGCAGAACTGGGAGTCGGACAAATGTCACTTCTCCAAGTTGAAACTCAGTGAGACACTCATCAAACACCACAGATACTTCTGACTCATGGGCGGGCCACTGGGCAGAAGTTCAAGTAACTGGTCATCTACAAAGAGACCAAGACAAAGGCTCAAAGAAAAGAACATGAGGCCTCATCCATAAGTGAACCAAAGTTCAATATATATGAAAATCTTCTGCAACCCATTGTTTTTCCCTATCTGGATATGACTGATTGGAGTTCTCATGGGAGTGATTTTTCCCAATGCTTGAGCATTTATTCATTCAACAACACTTATTTCATCTTTATATAGTTTTGGCCCAATGAATAGCCAGGCTGATCACACTCTTGAGGAGACCTCCCACAGAGTCCCAAACAGTGTGGTAGACTACATAATTCCACGGGACATACTCTGGTCATCAGCTCCTATGGTCATATTTGCTCATCATTTTATTACTAGCCAGTAAAAAGAGAACATCTTTCCCCTATTAGTGACTCTCATCTAAAACAGTTGTCAGCTTAAAAAATTCCAGAATATTTAACTGTTAGCTCGCAGGAGTTCTGTCAGCTTTCACAGACCAATGTATTTATGTGTGATTGAATGAAATAGCTATCATAAGTTCCCTGAGACTGTGGAAGCAGACAGAACTTTGTCTTTAACTTGATTCTGTCCTTTCTTGTTCTGGAAGGGAGGGTTGGAAGTAGGATGAGGGACTGAAGCAAAATAATTACAGTCGGGATTGTAAGCTTTGTATTTTAGTGGTTTTTTTTTTTTAATTTTGAAAAGGTTCATAACACTTTTGTAAATACCACCTTTAAATTCAAAAGAATTTGTGAAAAAAGAAGAGCAAGTACATTAGAATTTTATTCACAAAAATGTACTTTATAAATTTACTCGAGTATAATTTAATACGTGTGAAGTAAATTTATTGGAAATGGAACTGCTGAAAGACTCAGGAATATTTTAATGACGTATTTTTGACAAAGGATGTCCAAGGGTATAGGTCTTCAAGGGGAGCACTAAAAATAGGTGTTAATGGAGTTTCACATAATGGCTAGAGACACAGGGGACAAAGTCATCAGGGAACAGGCTAATGGAAATCACCAGTTCCCTATTCTAGTCCAACACCCTTGTAAGATGTATTTTAAATGACATGGCTCTGGGACTCCAATAAAAGACAAAATCTCTTGTTATGACAATAACAAGAGAAGCTAAAAGACATCTAGTAAGATGGCAGATAGGGAATCATCCTCTCCCATGCAGAGACAGGGTGTCTATGACTGAGTAGGAGGAAGACAAGCAGCATGGGAAGCTTCAAATATAGAGGCTCTTTCCCTGAAGTTTATGAATCACAGAGATTACAATATAGCTTCGGGGTTGCGTTGAGTCCCCAAAACCCATGTGCAAATCTGCACATGTGTTTAAGCATGTTCATCACAATGATAGTTTCTACACCTCTCATCAAATTTCTCAGTGTCCTCTGAACCAAATGGGTAAGGAACTGCCTGCCCAAAAAGAATTTGGTATTATTCCTGGATATATAGCCCAAATCTCACTCATCTCTGGCATGTTTGGTACTTGCCTTCTCTTCCAGTTTCAACAAGTATATACAGCCAACTTTGGGGGAAAGACCTGCTTTCTTTTGCCTTCAACTTTGCAGCAGTGTGTTTGGTCACAAGTTGCTGATTTTCTCTACTCTTCTGCTGCCCAGGTTCCCCATGCCTCAAATGATGATAACAACGGTGAGTGGTTCATCCTTAGTCTGTAGGCACACAGAGTCCCACCAAACTGATCTCCCTTCACATCATGCATCATGTTTTTTCTTTTTCCCAGAGTCTTTGCCCAGACTAGTGTAATAGTAACTTCTAATCACCTGAAGTAATTGTCATCTCCTGGGCTTACTGCCTTCATCTAACCTAAGCCTAGTCCTGGAAGCTTCTAATCTCCATACAATCTTACTAGGCCTGAATGATTTCAGACTCTGAGACTTACTGCTGAATAAACTCGCCTCTTCCTAGTTCTTTCTGTTCTCTGTCTGGCTGGTTCATCTCAGATGTTCTAGCTCAAAACTCCTCTGAAACATGACTGATTCAATCTTGCTTCTTTGAGTTTCTCCTGCTTGGCCTCAAACTAATTTTGGCAATTCACTGGCTTGTTATGTCTTCATCTATGTCTGGCATATTATCTCTCTGCAACTTGTCTCTGTACTACTGTCCCAGTAAACATTGCCTCCTTTCTCTGCACTGCTCTCTTAAGTAGCCTCTTTCCTCTCTGTTCTTATTAGAGTTGGGTATAACCTAGTCTGTGAAATCTTTCTCCGATTCGTCACTTTGTCTGTCACTCAATTGGACATCACTTTTAAAGATTGGTGCTTCCTTCTACAAACTAACTTTACCTTCATTTTTGGGATTAAAGTGTGTACTAAGGGTATGTGATCCAGCCAGAGAGATTAAAAGGCTAAGAGCTGAGCCACACCACAACTAAAACAGGGAATTTTCAGTAAATAACACAGTCTCAGAGTTTACCATATAATCAAATATCCTGCAACAGGCTAGTCTCTTGCCTGGAAAGAATCCTACATTTGATACTTCCCTTGATAACTGTAGAACTCTAACCCAGCAAGCTTAGTTCAGATTCTCTATACCAGGAATACTCTGGATGCCATAAGTCTCTTTAGCTGTTCTATCTGACCCAGTGATATGCTGGAGTTGGCTCAGAGTGACTAAAGAGAGCTGATTGCTAAATATTCTAGAATTTTTTGAGCTAGCAACAGCTAAAAACTTACTACTAGTCATGCTGAAAATATTTACACTGTGGAAATTGGAAGATGCTACTAATTGGTACTTTGGGTTTTGAAAAGTGGTTTAACGAGAATCACTGCATATAGCATCCTATGCATTTCCTTTGTTATGTGTATCACAATGTTAACCATTACTTACTTACGTTAGGTTTGCCTCTGCTTCCCTTACTATCATTGGGGGTGGGGGAGATAGGAAATCTATAAGCACTATTCCATTTGAGGTTAACAGTCAGAGAAATTGCCCTTGGAATGGTGTCACCAGAGTAATCCATTGTCTGCTCCCTCTAGGCACTTTGCAGCTGAGAGTTTGTCACCTGGGTGACTGTGGTTGCCTACTCTCATGATTTGGTAAAATATAAAGAATTTGAATAATACAGCCCACATGGCTGCTCTGAAATGGAACCGGGCCAACTCAACAGTTGGGCTTCAGAAGTCTGAGCTCCAAGACTCATCCTAGCCCTGAGAGTGACCTTCATGACCAGCAGGTCTCCCAAGTACCCAGAAAGTGAGGGACTTCCTTGCCTTTTGTAGTGGGAGCCATTTTCCACCAATAATCCACTCCTAACAGGAATAGCTCCCGTCACTGTCACTGTACCTCTGTCTGGAAGAACCAAAGGAAGTAGCATGCCTAGAAGCTTGAGTCCTTCTCAGGGGGACCAGGTATATGACTCTAGAAGTACACTGAGCCATGTCCCTATCTCAAGCATCAGTCACTGACCTGCAGCAAATGGAAGACGACCCCCCAGTACAAAATTAACCATGCAGACAACTGAATCTCCTAAACCTGTCAGGGAAGAGGACCTGGTATTTTTTTTTTTTAAGTGCAATCCAAAATACGGATGGTATTTGTCCACAAACCTCATCCAAGGATCCAAAGGGCACATATGGAGGATAGGACCCAGAGGTGAAGTAACAGACAACTGAGGCCCTTCCATAATGGACACCTAGACCTCTATTTCTCCCATTATTCTGGGGGTGATAAGCTTCTCTGGCCATTGGGATGAAATCCAAGCAGCATCACACTGGTCCAGCTCCATGCCATCACCTCCTTAGCCTCACACTGATCTCTGCTCCCAGGAACCCAGCAATGCCTCCTGTAGGGCACGCTTTAAACTTTGGATGCTCCTAAAGATCCCATGAGGACATTATTAAAGGGCAGGTTCTAACTCAGGTTCTGCCTGAGACCATGTCACATTTCTGCCACATTCTCAGGTGGTGTTTAAATTGTTAACATTTTGAGTAGTGGTTCTCAGAGAACAAAGTCACAAAGAGGTATGTATCATAGAGACAAGTCAGAAGAACTCGTGACAGCTCCCTGGCTATGTACCTAATTTTACCTACCACCTCCCAATTTCTAGGAAAAGAAGAAGACCCTAGGAAACTTATACATAGCTGACACTTCTCAGTTCTTAGCCCCTCTGGCAACATGAGGACACAGCTTAAGGACTACATGAATTGTCAAATCTGGAACACTGTGATCTGCTTTGTTAAGAGTATTTTGTCATAGGACACAAAATGCTTCCTAATCACCTAAAGTTCCTATAATTGCTCAGAATCAAAGGCTGCTCTGATCATCACAGGTTCCAGTCCTTCTCCTAACCCATTCCATTCTCTTCCTGTTTTTCTTTAAGTTGTTCAAATATAAGAGATGCAGGCACCCTGTATTTCCCCAATGGCCTTAGTTAAAATTGAATCATCAATGGGTAGCTGTCAGATCTGTGGCTTGGTTGTTCTAGGTCCATGAATGCCAACTCTCATTTCTAAATTCCACATGGCATTTCATCCCATGTTGGACTAAAAGGCCAGGGTGCTTTTGGCTCTGGTTCTGCAGGTTGAAGCAAAATCCCCTTGTTCTTTCTCTTGGGGTGCCAGCCTAGGGTGACAACACAGATGAGGCTGCTAACTATCAAGTCTCCTATATTTAACAGCGCCCTAATTACCCACAGGTCTCTGAGTGAGAAGGGCTGATGAGCAGTTCAAGCTCCGTGCATAGAAATAGCCTCAGAATAGTTGTGGTGTTGTTTCTAATTGCAATGGGTGAGCAAACTGGCTCATTAATCCTCCTCTAGCAGGCGTGCGAAACGGCTGCCCCAGAATAGCCCTGAGCTTAGCCAGCCCACAGCAGCCAGCATTGGGGCTGCTGCTTTTGTACATATTTGGAGAAGGAAAGATGTCCCCAGGAATGAGAAATGTGTTGGTGGGGGGAGTGGGGAGCAGTCTATGGATGCTGGACTCTTAGGTAAACACAAGAACACTGTGGAAAAGTGCAGGGAAGCACCTTACATCTAGACAAGAGTGGTTTCCTTAAGTTATGGCAGGAAAGAAACATGTCCCTCAAATGTCCCCAACCTGCTCCGATTTCTCTTCCTTTCCTGTGTGAATATTTTACTTTCTTTCACTTCTTGGACTGAGGATCTAATATCAGTCCTTCACACCTCAGTGAGAGCACATCTGTTACAGGTTTCTGCAGGAGTATAGCTCTGCAAGCTACAAAGATTTTTTTCTGTCAGATCCATCAGTGACTTTATGAGTGAGCAAGGGTAGCCACAATTCTCATTCTATGAGGGAAATGTGGTACAGCAGGTGACAGGCTGTAGGCTTGGTTAACAATATCAGATCTTAGATAAAAGAAAGATCTTTTCTTGGGCTAATAGAAATACACCACCTTAGCTATGGTCTGGATGGTGCAGCTGAAGGAGAAGACTTTGGGATGACAAACTCTGTCTTTGATCAAATTGCTTAGGTATCTCAGAGACCCAAGGAGGTCATGATTAGATGAAGTAACTCACAGCAATTAGGAAAGATGGAAAAGCCCTTGACAGAGTTCCCAAACTACCTTCTACCTTCCTTTGGGAAGGAGTTTTTCAGAGTTCATAAGGTGACAGATGGACTAGGTTTTCCTTCACTTCCTCCTCCTCCTCCTCTTCCTCCATCCTCTCCTCTCTGTGCTTTTCTTTACCACTTGTTCATGGAGATGGCCTAGGAGCACACCAGGCTCTATGGGAGATAGACAGTGATATGCAAGTGGAATTTCCCAGAATTCCTAGCTCTATCAGCTATTCAACTGTCTTGCCTATTCTACTGCTTCTACACGAGAGAGACAACGAAGAAAGTTAAACAGGTTGTGAGAAGCTGACAATAGTCACTACACAAGACACATCCCACTGCTGGAAAGTAGGCACCATCAAACCTGTTTTGGGGGGTGATACATGGAAGCTTTATCAAGTCCATTTCCTCACTGTTGGTGCCATGTGGACAGGGATAGGACACAGAATGGGAAGCTGGGTCTGAGCCACTGGGAGCCCTGACTCTTGGATCACACAGTGTTGAACTTTCTCTTCTGTAAACATCTTCATTTCCTTTGCTGCCAGGGCAGCCAGATGAATACTTAAAGGCAGAAGCGAGGGGCTGAGGACAGCAATAGCTGTGCCTAGGAAAATGTCACTTGCCTTCCGGTTCTTCTATTCTCCTTGCTTACCACCCCACGGTCCATCAGCTGTGGTGGGCGTGGATCTCCCAAGGCATCAGATGTACTTACCCAGAAGGCCTGGAGTGTGGGTCATGTCACTTTAGCACTATCTGGAAATTGGTCTTATCTAGGTCCCAGTGTGGGAGTAGATATTCTCTCATGTGCCATCAGAACGTTCTCTTGGGTTAACTCTAGATGCTGTGTGTGGATCCACTGGTGGGCATTCAATTCCTCCACATGTCAGCTCCAAAGAGGTTTAAAGAGTGTGTTAACTTACTGTGGCTGTGTATCACAAACAGACAGGAGCTTATCCTCTCGGAGAGGATAAGGGTCCTGTGTCAACAGGTTAACTAGACTGCATAGTCTTCTGAATACCTGAGTGTGAGGGCTGTCTTCTTTCTCTCTACTACTTCTATAGACTGCTGGAGTTCTTTGGCAGTCCTTGGCCTTTGGCCACATTGCTGCTCTGTCTTCTTATCACCGTTATGTCTGACGTGTACGGTCCTCTTCTGCCTGTTCTATGTACTCACCGGTGAGGTTCTTACTGGGCCTTCAAGAGTACACAATAAGCTGTTCAAGAGCCTTCACTGAATCTGGCCTGCATGCTCTAACCCAGAAGGAAGCATTCACTGGCTCTAGGATCTCAGGTCTGCTGTCTTGAGATGCAGAGTGTGAGCACCATCCAGCTTGTCTAGGGAGCTCTGAAGAGAGATACCCTCCCAGTTTCTCTTCCAGTGGCTCAGTCTCTAGAGAATTTAGAAGGATGGAGAGCCCATTGCATTGCAAACCACAACCTATGCATACAAAGATCTGAGAGAAAGGAATATGGCAGACACTGAGGAGATTTAAGAAACCCTTGGCCAAGTTTCATGCCCTGGGAATCTCCAGATGATGGCTCTGGAAGTGAGAGACAGACAGATAGAGGCCACCTGACAACACTAAGAAGAAGGGGAGGAAACCAAAAGGAGAGGCGGGTGAAGAGCAAAATCAATTTAGTTCTATAAATGCAACCATGTCAAAGTTCAGATCAAACCGTGACAGTGTTTGCTAGACAGGACAGTGCCATCACACACGAACTCACGAACTCACATGATGTCTCCATGCCTGGGACCTCGTGCACAAGACCAAGGTCAAACCAGGCAAAGTCCAAGTGTGAGTGAGGGAGGGGCTAGTAAAGTCCCACCCCTAGCTGAGGAGCTATTGGCTGTTCATAGGGGGAGAGTCATCCTTCATGAATGTAGCTCTTAAGAGGTTACCCATGTCCCAGTAGATGGTCCCCTACACATTCATAGGCAGGCGTGGACTCTGTGGGCTTAAAAAGGAGCACAAGAAGTTGGGAACGAAAACTAATGGGGGCGAGCTACAAGGGTGTCCAGAGGGGAGTGAAAGGAGGGGTCGGTTTGATCAAAATGTACCCTGTGCATGAATGAAATCCTCAAGGAAGTGACTCTGAGCTGTCCTCCCACTCCATGCCTTCCTTCAAGTGACTTGACTTTTCTGACTCCTTCAAGCCTTAAGTGAGTGGGAATGTGGAGGCATCTTCCTCAGGATGTTTCTACAGAGATGAAGGGGATACACACGGGAGAGTGTGTGGATGCGTGGTCATGGTAAACAGACCGTGCATATGCGTTTCCTCCTACTCTACGATCACTTTTCTTTCCCATTTTTACAAGTATATGTGTAGTATGTATATGTGTGTGTAAGTGTGGATTTTTTGCATGTGTGTGTCTGTGTGCCTGTACACATGTGTAAATAGTTGAAGGCCTGCTCTTTCACCTTATTCATTGAAGCAGGGTCCCTCAATCAAACCCAGAGTCACCAATATGGCCAGTTCACCTCCTTTGTCTCCAACAGGCACTGCACACATGTGAAGCACATATACAAAAGTGTGCACACACATATATACATATACATACACACAAACTGGCATACATGCATATACATATGCACAAGCTGGCATACATACATACATATGCACATGCACACAAGCTGACACATACATACAAACTGGCACACAAATATACACATAATTTTTTTTAAAAAAGAGTTAACAATATCATACTTAACCCAATATATAACACATTGCAGCTTTGGTGGTAAAAGTTGCAAGAGTTTTTCACCCATCTCTCACCTGGCTGCCCAGGAGCCTGTTTGAGAATGCTGAAGTTGTTATATTTCACTACTGAGCAAAAGAGTATTCTATGGTTATGTGTGTAAATGTGTGTGTGTGTGTGTGTGTGTGTGTGTGTGTGCTATATGTACTTGCTAATGCAGTTGTGTGCATGCATGCGTTTTTTTTTTTCATTACTCTCCAGCTTTGTTCTTTAATTCAGGATCTTTTACCAAGCTTGGAGCTTGTCAATGGCTAATAACCCTCATTAGCATGCTGGCCAATGAGCCTTGAGGATCTGCCTGACTCTGTGCCCCCTCCCCCCCCAGCACTGAGGTTACAGCCATTTATTGCCACACTCAGGTTTTTACATGGGTGCTGGGGATATGAACTCTGGTCCTCATGTCTGTATGGCTAACATACTGACTGAGGCGTCTATCCCCAGCCTGTTCCAGGATAAACTAAGGGTCATACATTGTAGACTTGAGTGCTCTCTGTAGGAGAAGGATAACATTAATGTGAACACTGGTGTTTGCTCTATTGAAAACATCCATCGTGAATCAGGCTTGGGCTGATATCACGAAGATTCATGTGGTGAAAATGATGCTCTCTATCCTCAGCCATGTAGCCCTTCCTGCAGCTGATATATTGCATTATGAATATTTGAAAATAACATTTGGTTACATCACCACGGATCCAATCAGAAAAAAAAAAACTTTAAATAGTGGGAATTTGTCAAGCTAAATGTCATGGCAAACAAACAAACAAACAAACCAAAAAAAGAGAAAAAGACAGAAAAACCAAACCAAACTAATATCAAGATAAAAATGTTCCAAAATACTAATTAGTACACAAAATCTCAGGTGCTTACCACTAATATCAAATACTCTCGAGTTACATTCTTTTGGTAATAGGTTAGGTTTATTTCTGAGAAAATAGCTAAACAACAATGAAGCCTGGAAACCTATAGTTTGTTGGTTAGTAATTTCTTTCAACTAAACACTGACAACCTCAAAGCACATTCTCAGAAGCGCAAGAGTCCTGTGGTATGCCTCGGGGTTGCTTAGTTCTTACTTTGTGTTTTGTTCCATTGACACAGAGGAAATTTACTCAAGGGGTTGACATTTGAGGTCATCAATAGCTTTAACTGGTTCATCAAGGACACTCTTGTTTAAAGGGTATTTTGCTTTTTTTCTTAGCTGGTAAGGTGAATGTCTGCCCTTGGGATAATAATAAATACTACTATGATTTAGTGTCAGTACCTTGGTGTGTGCTCAGCCCCAGCTACTTTATTCATTATTAATTTTGTGCCATTTGTGCAGTGAGAGGGGTGATAATGATTTGGTATTATTATGAAGAAAATATATAGCTAATGGTTCCTTTAGAGGGTCTTGAGGATGATTGATTTACTTGAGTCTCTTTAAGAATATCTTGTTGGGCTGAATGGATGACTCAGACTTTAAAAGCACGTTCTGCCTTTGCAAAGGATTCAAAGTTCACTCCTAGCACCCATATGCGCTGCTCACAACACTGGAAACTCAAGTTCAAGGGGATCATATGGCATCTTCCAGCCTCCCTGGGAACTTGCACTTACGTGAGCACACACTTGCACACACATACAGACACACAACTAAAAATAAAAAAAAAAACTTGTCTTTAGTGGTATTATTTGAAGGCTTAAGAATTATTTTCAAAGGCAATTACCTAAAGCTTCTCTTACAAAACCAGTGGTAAAATTTGAATTTTATTGTCCCAAAGAGAGAGAGAGAGTCAGAGGACAACAGACTTCAAAGCCATCAAGTGTCCTTCTGTAAGACACAAAATCTACTGAACCATTTGCCAATGATGTCCTGGAAAAGAGCCATGGTGTCCTACTAATATTCCCTTACAACTGCTTTTGAAGATTAGAGCTGGTATTAATGAATTATAAATTGGTTCAGAGGAATGATTCTTTTAACACTACTATAAAACAAGGAGAAAGGTTACCTTCTGAAACATGCAGACTTGAATAGTTGAGAATCTGTCAGCATGGACTTGCATGCAAACAAGTGGCATTGCATAGTGCATGTGGAAAGGAGGGATGAACGTATGTATATTCCTCTATGGAACCAAATACAAGAAGTATCACATGCATCTTCTAACACCCATTCATCACAGGCTATGATGGTAAAGAAGGCTGCCCAGAGTTGTTGGAGTCTCTTGTTACTGCGTTATCTATACCTGTCAATATGACATAAAGAAGATAAATTCCTTTGGAATGTCAAATGCTCTAACAACACAAATGTGTCAGTGTCTGCTGCATGAAATATACCAGAGTTTGTTGGCAGAATTGTAAGCTGGAGTAAGGAAGAAGAGAATAAACAGTATTCAAATGGAGGACTGTGTTCTCTGAGAACGGCTGGCCGTCCACTGTGTAATAATGACTTAAGAACATCAACAGAAAGCACAGGGGCCACTCGTGAGCAGCTTCCACAGACACACAGTTGCCCTGATAGAGCTGTCTGGTCCTTAGAGAAGAAGTTCCATTTGCTGAACATGGTCTAGTTTCCCTTAACCTTTCTGGCACCATCTTTTTCCTATACTCTGCCCTGCTTCTACCAGATGCTACGTTAGCATGTGGGCTTGGAAAGTTGGCTAATTTTTCCCACAATCATGGTTTAGTTGGTAACTAATCAGAATTTCCCTGGCTCTTTGGGAACTAACCTAAAGTCCTATCTGTCATGTGCCATTATAACAAAATACTCAAGGCTAGATAACTCTACAAAAAAAAAGTTATTTTAGCGCATAATTTTGGAAACCTATGAAAGCACTAAGACAGTGCTTTCCTCTGAAACTGGAGTTACAGGGGATTGTGAGCAGCCACACATGGATGCTAGAAACTGAACTTGGGTTCTGGAAAGAGCAGTATGTTCTGTGTCCTCAGTTTCTAGTAAAAGTGTATATGTAAGAGAAACGTTACATGCAGAGAAAAGTAGGACTTGGCCTTGTTCTTGTAAAACGAAGTCTCTTGGACACTAATCTAGAACCTAGAGACATAATCTACTCACAGGACCTAGGATGAATCCATTCATTTAGATGGACTCCTAGTGACCTTACTACCTTCCATTGGGCTCAATGTTTACCAAAATTTCTCTACCTCAACATGGCCAAAATGGGGGCCAATCTCCCAGCACATGAAACTTCAGGGGGTACATTCAAAGCACATCCAACTCATAGAAAGTAGAGTGGAAAGTGATTTTCATACCCTTGAACTCTGCATGGTGACCTAGGAAACTGAAGTCTTCACCAAACCTACTTTGTAGAGGTTTCTCTAACCAGAAGAATAAACTACAGAAGCAATTACGACTGCTTATTCCTGACGTAGAAATAAAAGGGAAGGGACATGATTGGTGTCTTGGAAATAGCAACCACTCAGGTGAACATTGTGGGAGAATGAATGACCAAGAAAGATGTTCCCACATTCTCACCCTTTCTCTAGACCAGCCTTCCTAATGCTGTGACCCGTTAATACAGTTCTTCATGCTGTAGTGACCTCAACCATAAAAGTGATTTCATTGCTACTCCATAACAGTAATCTTGCTCCTGTTATGAATCATAGTGTAAATGTCTGATATACAGGCTATCTGATATGTGATCCCCAAGGGCGTTATGACCACAGGCTGAGAACCACTCCTCTAGGCTGATACATTGCATGCCAACATCAACTACCCCTCTGTCTGTTTCTCTCTATCTGTTTCCCCCACCTGTTTCTCTCTGTTTCTTTTTCTCTTGTATTTCTACTTCATTGTTCAGTTTTCTCTCCTGGGATGTTAAAGTTAAAGTGGCTGGCCCTCCTGCTGATTACTTGAGACTCTCCTTTATTTCCCTAACAAATTTTTGCTTAGTGCCACTGTGCTCCTGGCCCTGCCCCTAAGACTAAGAAATGACAGAAATAGACCATACTGACAGTGTGATTTATTTAACCACCACTTTTGAACTATTTGACTAATTTTTTACTTTTTAAAATCAGGTGAATGTATGTGTGAGTGAGTGGGTGTGAGTTTGTGCACACGAGTGCTGCGATTTCCTCTGGAACTGGAGTTACAAGGGATTATGAGCAGCCCCGCATGGATTCTAGAAACTGAACTTGGGTTCTGGGAAGAGCAGTACGTGCTCCAAACCACTGAGCCATTCCTTTAGCCTCATGGTTTTGATTCTCATTTCCTTGCTCTCTCCGATCCCTCCCTCCCTCCCTCATCATGTACAAGGAAAGCAAAAAACAAACAAACAAACAAACAAACACCGCACAGCACCCAAGATCTCACGTGACTTGACAGAAATGCATTTGTAGACTAGTAACCCCATCTCTGAAAAAAGTTAGGGATCCCTAAAGTAGCTTCTCATGGATTCTGTACAGGCTGTAGACAAGTTAAAAGAAAGAGTTTCATCCATGCTCCCTAGAGCAATTACAGCCCAGTGTCCTAAAAGGGATTCTTATACCCATTGGCAAAAGCTGGAATTAATAAAGCCATCATGAAGAAAAATGAAAAGTTGCTTGTGTTCCTGGAGGGACATTGGCTTGAGTCATAGTCAGCATTAAACTACTTCCTGGGTTTATTTTACAATTCTTAGCTGTTGAGAGAGAGAGAGAGAGAGAGAGAGAGAGAGAGAGAGAGAGAGAGAGAATATAACTGTGTTGTTGTCCTTCAGAGTCACCTATCAGTGCCCTGTCAGTCAGTGTGATCAAACCCAATGGATGACACTAACATATTATCATGAAAGGTAACCACCATGTAAGTGCTGGGAACCTAACCCCTGTCCTGTAAAAGAGCAGCAGCCAGTGGTCCTAACTATTGAGCCATCTCTCTAGATTACACACTTGACATTTGAATGGCTTGTGATAATACAGGGTAACAGAAGCAAACTGCTTTTGAATGAACATAGCTTCATTGATACACATGGGAATGAATAGGCCCACCCTTGAAACGGCAGTGACTTTTTGTCTGGGGATGGGCTGAGTAATGGCTGTAGATAGAACACAACTGTTTAACATGCAATGTCTCCCAGATGTTCTCAGCTAGAAATGAGGCACAATGTGACTGATATATATGAGAGTCCCAGACTAAGATATTCCAGTGCTAAACTTTTGAATGTACAACTCTCTTTGCCAAAGACTGAGATTGTCTGTTGGGAAAGGAATTTCAAAGGCCATTTGGGCATTTCCAAGGAAAATGGCGGCAATTCCTCTTCTCTTGGTTTTCACTGCTTGTGTCTGTGGGATCAGGAAGCAAAGTAGAAAGACAGGAAAATGGAGATCTCAGAAAGCAAAGTGGGTGATGTACCCTTTCTGTCTTTGGGTTCTGGAGTATCCAAAGACTATACTGAGCTGCTTTTGTCTATTTCCTTATGGACAACATTCTTTCCTCATTTAAGGAAAACATGGATGCAAATTAGAAAGTTTGTATAACTGTGATTGAGTACGTGACTAAGCATGGAAGGGTGTATTTTGGCATACTCTTTCAGAAAGCTCAGCTCATAGATGCCTGGGCAGTGTATCTTGGCAATTCAAGTGTAGTAGAGAGAAAACAGAGTTAGGGATGGACTGGAGACTAGGTGTGACCAGGCACGAACATTCAAAATCTGAGCCTGTGGGGGACCCTTTCAGATTCAAACCCCAGCAATTACCACCATTAGACTTACTGGCCATTATTCACACATACCAACAGCTATGTGAGTGCCACTGGTAGGCTGCTAATCTATCTTCAGATGTTGGGTGCTCATGTTTCTTGGGATTACAAACGATATCTGGAACCACTTTCCAAGGTTTATCTTAGCTCCATGCTTTCACAAGAATTTCCACTTCCCCTTATCTGCTGTGCCACACACCTCTCAGATTTACACAGGACACATCCAGGGTTCCAAAGAGAAACTGGCCTCTCATTTCTTGCTTAGCTCCAGACTTTTGGAAACGTGACTTTGAGCAGTGCAGCTGGCTCCATTCCCCAGTCAGTGGATGGTTGACCTGAGTTATCTCAGGGATAGAAGTTCAGAGCACCGGATTTTAGTGGCAGGACTCACAGTACAGTTACCAGGCGATTTTAGGGTAAAGAGAGATCCAAGAAAAAACTTTATGTGTTGTAAGGGGGCAAATTATCTGAATAGATGTCCACAGGCCACCACCGGCTTACAGTGTTAGTCTTCCATTTGCTATGAGTCTCACTAACATAGCAATGGGTCAGGCAGTCACCTACTTGTTCTTCCTCCACTGGACTGTATGATCTCCACTGTAGCTGTCAGACGAGTCCACATGGACCACTTATGTGTCCATATCAATACCCTCCCAGTACTGCTTATAGGGGCAGCAGAAGACTACATTTAAAATGAATAAGAATGCACAATGGTATGGAAATAGTGGGTAGACAGCAAGAACGAAAGTTGAATCTTTAGAGGCTGCCGCCAGACGGCCTTTAGCTTTCACCCACATAAATGTTCAACCCTGGTGAAAGCTTGGTTTTTACTATGAAGTCTCAGTTAACTTTCTCCAATCAGACTGCAAACGCTCAGTCCTTCCGCTGTCTAACATCTAGACCCTTGTCTGTGAGTCTTGTTGATAACTCCAGTAAGGCTCCATTCAACAAATCGTATGAGAGACACCGTTTGGCGTTAACTCAGTTGCATCTGGCTAAGCAGCATGTGATCTCCAGCCAGCTCTCTTGGGAAACTCTGTCCTGCTCTCCTGCAGTGCTGAGGTTTCCTTGATCTTATCAGGGGTGCACTTGCAAGATGCCAGCTCTGCAAAGTTCATTCAGATAGCTCTTTGCAAGTAGCTACTCTTCACACCAGGGCTACACATGCAAAGTTGAGAGTTAATTTTGAAGGCATGAAGGGGATCTCCACTGAGGCTGTGGTTAGGGACCCCCCCTTCCTTTCTCCCTTCCCACCCCTTTTACCTACCCCATATTAAGATTTCTATCTTTGAGCTTCTTTTGAAGCCCAGCGATCAGCACCAATGTTTTATCATACCTCCTGTAACAGAAAGAGGAATTCTCAAACCAGCAAAAGTCTGAGTCTGCCCTCATTGTGCAAAAACATGAAAGACTAGGAACTTCCTACATCTGTCACTTACACTCCCTGCTTTGGGCTAGAGCGAAAAGTAGAGTTTCAGTATGAAAGGCCCCACTCAGGTGTCCATCTCTAACACTTGGTCCCCTGCGAGTGACACTATTTTGAGGGTTCTGGAAACTTTAGAACACGAGACCCAACTGAAATAAATAGCTCTCTGTGCCACCTGCTCTCCACTCAGTGGTGAAGTGAGCTGTCATGATGTCTTCACACAGGGCGATGGTATAAATGACCATGGATGGAACCCTCAGGAAACCACAATCCAAAAAAATTCCTTTCTTCCTTTCAGTGATCTATGTCAGGTAATTCTGTGACAGCAGCAGGACAGTCACCAATGTGGCAATCACTCCTAAGAGTTAAATCTTAAGTTTAGAGATAGTGGGTTGAAGAAGAGTTAGACAAATTATGTCTATTATACTGATGGAACTTCGGATCCTGAGACAGGTCACACTCTTGCAGATGAGTTTTAAGTCTCTGCGCAGAAGTGAGTTCTCAGACTCTTCAGCTGGCCCGCACTACTGCTGGTTCATCTCTGCTCATCTCAGTGTACTCTGGCAGTTATGAGTGAGTCCCTGGTCTCCCAGAAGTCTGTGGAAACACAGATTGTGTTTTCCATCCTGCAAGAGAAGAGTAGTATGGAAAACTTCTCAAGCCTTAGAAAGACAAAGAATTTGATTGCAAACATAATGTGTGCCCACAAAACATGATATTTGAAGTAGAAAAAAATTTCCCTTCATGCCTGGTGTCATAGTTTATTCTCTAGTGTATTTTCTAAGGTCTTCTTAGATTCAGCTGTGGCCATTTTGTATACATACTTTTGCAATATCAGAAGTATTTCTGGAGTTAATAGTTTTATTGACCACTTGAAATGATTTGAAATGAAGCAGCGTGTTAATATATGATCTGTTTACTAAACATGATATATTGTTAGATATTAGGTAATTTCTGTTATTTTTTCTGATGCATCAGTGTTCCTTGCAGGAGAGAGAATGAAATAGCTTTGCCTTTTCTTTTTAATATTAATTTTCCTTATGAGTGTGTTCTCTCTCTCTCTCTCTCTCTCTCTCTCTCTCTCTCTCTCTCTCTCTGTGTGTGTGTGTGTGTGTGTGTGTGTGTGTGTGTGTGTGTGTGCTCCCTGTGTGCCGGTGCCCATGGAGACCAGAAGAGGACAGCTATTTCTCTGGAACTGGAATTATAGGTAATTGTGAGCCACCCAACACAGGTGCTGGAAACTGAACACAGGTTGACCACAATGACATCGGTCACTCTTACCCACCAAACCCTCTCTCCAGCCCCATTTATTCATTTTATTACTTGAGACACAGCCTTACTAGTCTGGCCCCAAACTTGGTGCCTTCCTGCCTCAGCCTTATGAGGGCTGAAATTAGACACATACAACACAAAACTTGGCTATTGTTGTTTTCCTTTTCCATTTAATTAATTAATTAGTTAATTAATTAATTTTAGTCTGGTGCTGAAACTTAGGGCCTTGTACATTCTGAACAAGCACTCTGCTACTGATTTTGAAACAACAAAATCCCAAGTGTTTGATTTTACCCAATGAAGATTCAAGAGCCACTGTGGTGAAAGCCTGCTAGCTCACAGAGGCGGAGAAAGCATCCAACTGACCTTCCTACTCCACTGACATCCCAGAAGGAAAAAGCTTCTCCTTTTCCTTTTCCACACTGTCTTAAATACCCTCCAACTCATAGATCCCCCCTTTTCTCTTCCCTGAGTTTTTTATGTTCTTTTCCTGTCAACTGGTTGCTTGTTCTGCCTCTTGACCTACTGTTGACTTTATTCAGTCTGTTTACTATAAACAGAAAGCTCTTGGATCAAACGTGTGTGCTAGAGATGGAGCCATACCCCAACAAGAAATAGCTTTTCCAGTGCACAGTCTAATGTGATCAGATATTCTACAACACTCTTGGATGAAAGCTGTGTGCAAAGGCTGAGCACACCACAATGGGAGACAGGTTTCTTTTCAGCATACATTATTAGGGCTCACAGTATGATCAGATACCCTGCAACGCTATGCCACTGAGCTACACCCCAGATTCTATCACTGTTTGTTAATTCGTCACTAAGCTAACCACAATGTGTGACAGCAGTTCCCTAGTGAGGCATGGTACCGTTCCTTACTCTCACCATCATGACCTCTGGTTCCCTTCAGTGGATGGCTTCCTGTCTCAGTATCTGAAGTTTAGACACACATGTTACTGAGACAGCACATCACACACACACACACACACACACACACACACACACACACACAAAAATATATATATATATATTCAATGCTTTAATGAAGGATCCCAGAGTGGGCATTTCACCACTCTCTTTCTCCAAGAACAAGTAATTCAGTCCACATTTCTTCACTCTGACACTCTGAAATGCTCTATTCATTCTTGAAAATAAGATTTTCCTTTGAGCATTTCTTATTTGTTTGAGTGTTTGTGCCTACTATAGAGACTGGGTGTTAAAAACAAAGGCCACCAGACGCTGGCAAGCAGACTTCTGAAATCTTGAGAAATTGGTTGCATTTTTAAAGGCGAAGCCACTAAATTTAATTACCAGAAGCAGAGGCCCAGAACAGGCTTCGCCCAATTAAAAGATGACCCTACTGGCAGCGTTATTGCAGGGTCAGTTTTTGAGGCTTAAGGTTGGAAAGGATGGAAGTCTGGGTGAGGAAGAACAGAGCTATTTCTTGTGGTTCTTCTTGGAGACAGGAGTTTCTCTGTTCCCATGTGGTTCTTTCCTTCAGGTCCCCGTGACTCAGCCAAACACAGGTAGCCTGGGCCCAGCACCCTCTGTAAGGCATGTAAACTCACACATTTCGTCAAAGCTCATTTTCAAAGCTGTAATGAATTTTCATTTATTACTATTTACACATGTGTGTATGATATGTATGTGTGTGAATTCGAGTACATGCATGTCACGGGATTATAGGCATGCTTCATTCTAAAATTCACTTCCTACTCTTTTTTTTTTTTCACATTTGGTTCTTATCTTTAAAAGGTGTCTCTCTTTCATAAATATAGGAAAATAAGGTTGTAGATGGCTCCACTTGCAGGAAATATCCAGAACAGGCAAATTCCATAAGACACAAAGCACATGAATACTTTCCCTTGCTGGGGAAGGAGCTATAGAGATGAGGTAATGAGGCTATGACTTTATGACTTCATGGACACTACTGGATTATTTGTCTAAAACCAGAGTTCATTTGATATGAGTTATATATTCATTTTTTATTATACATTTGTTTATAACACCCATGTGGAGGCAATAGAATAACTTGACAGAACAATTCTCTCCTTTCACCATGTGGGTGCCAAGGGATCAAACTCAGGTCATCAGGTTTATTGGCAAGTGCTCTTGGCAGCTGAACCATTTTACCAATCCTTGATTTTACTTTGATTTTAAGTTTTATTAGTACATATAAATTATACATGGTAATGCATTTCATTTGACATTTACATGTGTGTGTGTTTAAGATATTTTGATTATATTCTCCTCCTCTCTCTTTTGCTCTTTCTTTTCTTTTCTTTTTTTTTTAAGTTAGGGTCTTGCATATCCTAGGACAGCTTGAAACTTACTATATAACTGAGGATGTCCTTGATGTTCTGATGTTCCTGTCTCTACACTGTAATGATTAAGATCACAATCATGAGGCACCTTGTAGTATTGGGAATCCAACTCTAGTCTTTGTGTCGGCTAGGCAAGCATCTACCAGCTGAGCCCCATATCCAGCCCCTTGTCTCTGTTTTAACAAGACATTCTCTTCTGTTCTGCTCTGTGTCACCTGTACCTCACCAAAGGGACAAGGGAGGAGTGAAAGACTCGCTTTAGCACACTGCCACTTGAACTTGGATAGGACACAGGAAAACTTACAATAAATTGCCTTGGGGTGTGACCTTCCAAAGCAACCCAAACAAATGCCCTGTGGTATGGTGGGAAGGCCAGGGGTCTTGCTTGCTCTGCTTACTTCTGGCAATATATCAATGGCTTATGAGAACATTCACCCACTGAGTTCTTTTATTGTTTATTAGTACTTTGAGAATTTCATACAGTGAGTTTTGATCGTATTCATCCTCTCTCCCCAACTGTCTTAGGTAGATTTCTTATTGCTGAGAGATGCCTTAATCTAAGGATATATGCTAAATCATTAGGAGTTAGTTTATGCTCATTTAAAAGAATAATAGTAGTACGTTCTCCACTAGAGCCCATGATCGTCCCAGACATAGTTTTTGCATTGTTTTTTACCCAATAATGGTGTCAGGTTTATGTTTCATCTTATGGATCAGGCCTCAAAATCCAAATAGAAAGTGATTGTTTACTCCCATAATGTTCATGCCACTAATGCCCCCAGTGAGTATGTCTTTTCAGGTCAGTTATTATTGTGGGTCACAAGGTTCATATCTGTTTACAATTAAGGATATTTTTCCTTTCCAGTAGTAGGCACAGTACCTTCCAGCACTATGAAAGCTAGCCAGAAGGAATGAAATTTCCAGGTCCACATCAGTTTGATTTCTTATGTGTTTGTGATTAAATATGGATGTTTTCAGCAATAGGGTTTTATCTTAAAGTTCTGAAGGGTAATAAGGAGCCATAGTAAAGGTTTGTAAGCTCCTTAATACATCTATACACATTAAAAAGTTAAAATGGAGTTGCCCTATGATGGGGCAACAATGGTCCTACTAGCCATCAGAAGCTAGTAAATGCAAAGCCCATTCCAGGAATGTGTTACTTCTTTTGAAATTGTTGGCCAGTAAGATCCCAAGGACCCTCAGACTTGTTGAACTCTTAGTCACCCAGATCTGAAGTGGGTGGAGCTCAGGGCCCTGAAGTGGGTGGAGCTCAGGGCCCTGAAGTGAGTGGAGCGCAGGGTCCTGAATTTCTAGTAAGCTCTCGAAGGACAGGCTGGTATTCCAGGGAACATGCTCTGAGCTGTAAAAGCCACTGGTTAACCTAAAGCAGACATTCTATCTATGAAACCCTTGAAGTAGGGGTATAGACCTGGTTCCGAAGAACAGATACACGACTTACCAGAGCAAGGAATGACATTCCTGGTAGGAGAAAGGGGTGATTGTAAGATAGAACTAAGAAAGAGAGATATAAGGATTGAGAAGCAGACTGACTCAGAGGAGGTGAGACAGAGCAATCAGAAGAAGTACAGTAGAAAAGAACTTTGGTGGCCTTTCTATGGCATCTGGATACACTGGACTTAGCCCATGTTGTGAGGCTGTACCGACTAGAGCAGAGCTGGCCTGTGAGTGTTTCACAGCATCTGCCTGGATGTGGATACAAATTAGGGTGAAAATCCTGAGGTTCCATGTGCTCATTTCTTCATCTTTTACCTTATTAGGTTTGGGTCCTATGCTTCCCTTTTGAAAATGGATGCACATGCCTAAGTTTAGGTTTTTTCTCTCTCCTTTCCTCTTTCTCTCTGATGGTGATTGTTCATCCTGACGCATGGGGATGCTTGAACTTGCTCCTTAGACATACTAGCTCCCAGGCCTCTGGCCTAGATGCCTTCATTTGATGGGGAGCAACAGGCATTGAGAATCACTGTCTGTACTAAGTTCCTGGGGCTAGTGGAAGGCACAACACCTGCTCTTGTCCTTCCTCTGACCTGAGTTTCCTTGTTCCAGGCTCTCAGGAGCTGAGATGGCTGAGCTTTCAAGGCTCAGCGTCCAATACCCATAAAATCATAAATTCTTTATAAATGACCACTCCTACTAATGATAGGCTTCATTAGATGTGCTAGGTGGTGGCCCGTAGCTGTCTGCGAAGCTGCAAATTAACACCTAGCTTGCAGGGAATACACATTTTGAAACTCCCACAGGCTATCACCCCAAAGCCCATCGACAGTCTGTAATAAATACCCAAGAGATAAACAGAGCTCACAATTTGGAGGAGTGTCAGATTCTCCCTCTTGCAGACAGCACATGATTACTTGACTTCATTTAGAAAGGCACTTTGATTCAATGGCTGGGAGTGGTTTGTTAAGAACCACAGAGGCTCATGAGACTGTGCTGACCACACAGCATCCTCACAGAGAGCCTCTTTTGGGGCTTGATTTTATTTGTGTATTGTAGTTCTTAAACTGATTTGGTTCTCTTCCCTTTTATTTTGACTTTTTGAAGTATGATTTTCTTAGACTAGAAGATGCCAGTGGGCGTGGCTAATGTATCCAGCCTTACCATCATCCCTTAAAGTACCTCTGAACTTGCACAGTCAGCTCCTCCCTTAGGTTTCTCTGCTGGCCTCATGTCATACAAATAGAACATAGCATATGTATTTATGTATCTGTAAGTGTATTTCACATTTTATTATTAAATAGCATGATGGGTATGCCACAGTTTCATCTTTTATATGGAAGTTCATCCACCTGTTGACAGATGTTTGGCTGAATTTTACTTCCAAGCATATATAGACAAGGTTGTCAGACAATTACTCACAAAGCTTTGTGTGAGGTTATCTTTGCATTTGTTTTACATAAACAATTGGATGTGCAAGTGATAGGTTGGTCATCACTTGGTGAATTCTAGCAACTTGTATTAAGTTTACCCAGTGGAATAGAATTGATATGCTGACTATATATTAAAAGGGGAATTTATTAGGCTTAAATAACTGTGGGGAGCTCAACATGGTTGTCTTTATTCTAGACAGACCCGCTACTCAGTGGTTGTTCAGTCCGTGAGGTTGAGTATCTCAAAATCCCAGATTGATGCTGAAAGTCTGGAGGATTCAGTTTAGGTTGGAAGTCTGAGGAAGGTGGTTCTGATATCACTGAAGGAATGCAGCAGTAGCAGCATCAGGGTGAATGAACTTGCCAGCAGAGAGAAGCAAGCAGGAAAAAAAAATCAGTTTTCTTCTTTATCTACTTTTATGTGTATTGTGACAAGAAGGCACCTTGTACATTTATGGTGAGTCTTCCCATTTCAAATAATCTGATTAAGAAAATCCTTCAAAAGGAAGACCAAAACATGGATGCTTCAGTCCTACTTAGAAGGAGGAACAAAATAATCAAGGGAAGTAGAGGCTGGGAGGGACTTGGAAGGAAGAGAAGAGGGGGAGGGAAAAAGAAGGGCAGTATCAGGTATGGCAGAAGATGGAGGAGATGTCCAGAGGGTCAGGAAATTGAACAGAGGTGTGTAGCAATGGGGGATGGGGAACAGGGGGTAGCAACTAGAAAGTCCCAGATGCCAGGAAAGCAAGAGTCTCCCAGGACCCCATGGGATGACATTAGCTGAAATACTCCCCAAAAAGGAAGGAGAACCTGTTGAGCCCATATCCAGAGGTTAGGCATGTCCCCATCCCCCAATCCCAGTTGAGGGGATGGGGCCACCCACCCATCTCCAAAATTTTAACCCAGAATTGCTCCTGTCTAAAGGAAATACAGGAACAAAGAGTGGGGCAGAGACTGAAGGAAAAGTCATCCAGAGACTGCCCCACCTGGGGATCCATTGCACATGTAAACACCAAACCCAGACACTATTGTTGATGCTAAGAATTGCTTACTGACACAGCTGTCTCCTGAGAGGCTCTGCCAGATCCTGACCAATACAGATGTGGATGTTTGCAACCAACCATTGAACTGAGCACAGGGACCCAAATGGAGGAGTTAGGAGGAGGACTGAAAGAGCTGAAGGGGCCTTTTCTGGCATCAATGGGAGGAGAAGCCCTTGGTCCTGTGAAGGCTAGATGCCCCAATGTAGAGGAATGCTAGGATGGTGAGGGCAGGCATAGGTGGGTGGGTGGTGGAGCACCCTCATAGAAGCAGAGTAAGGAGGGATGGCATAGGGAGGTTGCAGAGGGGAAACAGGGAAAAGGGACAACATTTGAAATGTGAATAAATAAAGTATCCAATTTCAAAAAAATAAATAAAAGAAAGAAAAAAGAAAATCCTTTAGCTTGTCTTTTAGCTGATCCAATCTAGTGGGCAACTGTGATCAACTATCATATAACTCAAAATTGTTTTCCAAAGTTATTACAGTGTTTAATATTCCCATAAACACTGAATCTAATAGAAGAGAACGTGGGGGAAAGCCTCAAACACATGGGCACAGGGGAAAAGTTCCTGAACAGAACAGCAACGCCTTATGCACTAAGATCAAGAATTGACAAGTGGGACCTCATAAAACTGCAAAGCTCCTGTAAGGCAAAGGACATTGTCAATAAGGCAAAACAGCAACCAACAGATTGGGAAAAGATCTTTACCAATCCTACATCAGATAGAGGGTTAATATCCAATATATACAAAGAACTCAAGAAGTTAGACTACAGAGAACCAAATAATTCTATTTTAAAAATGGGGAACAGAGCTAAGCAGAGAATTCTCAACTGAGGAAACTCAAATGGCCAAGAAGCACCTAACAAAATGTTCAACATCCTTAGTTATCAGGGAAATGCAAATCAAAATGACCCTGAGATTCCACCTCACATCAGTCAGAATGGCTAAGATAAAAAACACAGGTGACAGCAGAAGCTGGCGAGGCTGTAGAGAAAGAGGAACACTCCTCCATTGCTGGCAGTATTGCAAGCTGATACAACCACTCTGGAAATCAGTCTGGTGGTTCCTCAGAAAATTAGACATAGTACTACCTGAGAACCCAGCTGTACCACTCCTGGGCATATACCCAGAAGATGCTCCAACATACAACAGGGACACATGCTCCACTATGTTCATAGCAGACTTATTTATAATACTCAGAAGCTGGAAACAACCCAGATGTCTCTCAACAGAGGAATGGCTACAGAAAAATGTGGTACATTTACACAATGGAGTATTACTTAGTTATTAAAAACAATGAATTCGAGAAATTCTTAGGCAAATGGATGGAATTTGAAAATTTCTTCCGGAGTGAGGTAACCCAGTCACAAAAGAACACGCATGGTATTTACTCACTGATAAGTGGATATTAGCCCAAGATACAATTCACAGACCACATGAAGCTCAGGAAAAAGAAAGACCAAAGTGTAGATGCCTCAGTACTTCTTAGAAGGGGGAACAAAATACTCACAGGAGGAAATATGGAGACAAAGTGTGGAGCAGAGACTGAAGGAAAGGCCATCTAGAGACTGACCCACCTAGGGATCCATCCCATATACAGTTGCCAAACCGGGACCCTATTGCAGATGCAGGTAAGTGCTTGTTGACGGGAGCCTGATATGGCTGTCTTCTGAGAGACTCTGCCAGAGCCTGACAAATACAGAGGTGAATGTTTACAGCTAACCACTGAACTGAGCTCAGGGTCCCTGATGGAAGAAATTGGAGAAGGGAGTGAAGGAGCTGAGAAGATTTGGAACCCCATGGTGGGGGGCAACAGTGTCAACCAGCCAGACCTCAGAGTTCTTGGGGACTGGACCACCAACCAAAGAGTTTAATGGCTCAGGCCACATATGTGGCAGAGGATAGCCTTGTTGGATGTAAGTGGAAGGAGCAGCCCTTGGGCCTGAGCTGGTTCCATGTGCCAGTGTAAGGGAAAGCCAAGGCAGGAAGGCAGGAGTGGGTGAGTGGATGGGGGAGTACTCTCATAGAGAAAAAATTTAGCAAAATACACTATATAGTGTATACATTTCTTAAGGAATTAAAAAAAACATTTTAAATGTTAAAAAAAATAGATTCCCATCAGCAACAGCTGTGAGCTCCAGGTGTTCAGCAGCTATGCCAACATGTGTCAGTCTTTTATGTTTTAGCTATTTTGACTGATGTGAGGTGGTACCTCATTGTGATATTAAAGCCTACTGCTGCTTTACTGACTAAGGACTTGAAACAAATGTCAGCAAATCCTCAAACCCTACATGAAAATGAAATAGAAGTGGATTCTAGGTGTAACATAAAAGGAAACCTACAGATGCTGGTAAGCAAACAGAGGTGAACCCACATTGAGGACGGACATATCTTTCTTATATAACTCATAAAAAGCAATTAAACTTGAACAACACGCTCAGAGATGCATACACATACACACAGATGTACACAAATAAAACAAATAAGTCTTTAAAAAGGTGGTTTTTGCTTCATTTTTCTAACTCCCTTGGTATGGTTCCCATCAATAGTCCCCTGAGGGCTCATCATAGCTAACTACCTCAAACTATGTCTCTCCTAAGAAAGTCATATGATGTCAAACACACACACACACACACACACACACATACATACATTTGCACACACAGGAACCCACACAAACTTCTACATACATGCATGTACTCAGTTTTGGTAATTTTTTTTTTTTTAACAAAATGTGAATGTGTTATATTTACACTTCTGCTTTTTGTTTTTGACCCCAAATCCTCATTATTGGAGCCAATCAGTGTCAACTCTCACACCTTGAATTTTTCCACATTCGCTGCAGTATTACTCAAATGTGGTGTGTATTTAACATAAACTACTCATTTCCTTCTGCTCTCTCCACTTGGACAGTGGGGAATGTGCACCCTTAAGTGTGTCCTGACTGCCACTGGCTGCCTAAGTAACCCTGGGTCTTAGGGGGAACACCTGAAAAGGGAGCTAACAGCCCT
The DNA here is from genome assembly GCA_030674055.1 of Rhabdomys pumilio. NCBI lineage: Eukaryota > Metazoa > Chordata > Mammalia > Rodentia > Muridae > Rhabdomys > Rhabdomys pumilio. The sequence goes on from JANHMN010000009.1 coordinate 67,284,693, forward strand.
CACCTTGTTTAAGTGAATTCCTGTCTGCTGAGAACACAGGGAATGCAGCATAATGGTGATCTGTGTCCATTGTTCACCTCTCGAATGTTGAATAAGAAACTCATTTCACTAGAACTTACTTTACATTCCAGTAACATAGCGGCTAAAACTGACAAAGTCTCTCTCTCTCCACAGAACTTTCCTTCTGGTAGAAATATGCCTCAGCACTTACAGTTTAAAATGTTGGCTGTTTTTATAAAGTGTGATCTCAATTTTACTTCTGACACCTTTTCCGGACTGGGAACGTATTTGGTCTTTTACTGGCATACTGGCAGCTATGATCCTTTTGTTTACACTCTGGTGGGTTATCTACTATGCATTTCAAGGTAATTTTATTTATTTTTTTGAAGTGTTTTTTTTCTTAATTTTTTATTGGATATTTTATGTATTTATATTTCTTTTTTTCTTTTTTTTAATTGGATATTTTATTTACATTTCAGATTCACCCCCTTTCCCCATTTCCCCTTCCTAGAAAACCCCTATCTCATGCCCCCTTTTCCTTTTGCTTTTATACATATTTTTAAAATGTTAGTCAAAGGCTTTATAAGTTTGGTAATGCTCAGTCAGGAGTGTAACCCAATACTCAGCCTAGATATATCAACTATCTTTGACTGGTGGAGACACGTGAACATCTGCCTCCATGTCCCCTCCCCTTTTTCTCTCTCTCTTATCACCTAGACAACTTTTTTTTTTTCCCATGAGACTCCACAACAGAGTCGGACGGGATTCGAACCGGTATGGGAAGAGGCGCGCCCGTCCGGCAGCGGACGCCCAAGTGCTGCGCCACAGCGCGCTCGCTTCAAGGTAATTTTGATGCATTCCTTAAAAATTTTAAATGATTTTGTTTAGTGTGTGGGTTGAGGCTTTTCTGTACCTTTCTGCTTCTTCTGGCCCAAATCTCTGTTATCTCTATTGAGTCTGGGTATGGTGTCTTTTATCATGTGGTACAGATTCAGGATATGATATTGAACATTTTAACACAATAAAGTGTCATATTTTTTAAATGGTTAATATTTTTCATTGTTGTTTACCACATTTTAGATTATAAGGTTAAATTTCATCATGCTTATACTTTCTGAGATGGTTCACAAAACAAAATTACCACTTAATTTTTTCACATTAAAACACTCATCTCGGTGTGGTGGTACATGACTTTAAGCCCAGCACCCAGGAAACAGATATAAGAGCTCTGTAAATTTGGAGACAGTTTGCTCTACATAGTGAGTTCCTGGCCAGCCAGGACTGTTTCATCTAAGTTGCATAATCATCTATGGTGGCTGGAATAGGTTTGGCCCCCATAAGTTCATGTCTTTGAATGCTTGTCCCTCAGGGAGTGGTACTATTAGGAGGTGTGGCTTTATTGGAGTAGGTGTGGCCTTGTTGAAGGAAGTGTGTCACTATAGGGGTGGGCTTTGAGGTTTTCTATGCTCAGGCCCCACACAGTGCAGAAGAGAGACCCTCTTCCTGGCTGCCTTTGGATCAAAATGTAGAACTCTCTGCTCCTCCAGTACTGTGCTTCCCACCATGACGATAATGGACAGAACCTCTGAAACTGTAAGCCAGCCCCAATGAAATGTTTTCTACTGTAAGTGTTGCCCTGGTCATGGTATCTCTTATAGCCATAAAACCCTAACTAAGACAGCATCATTTCTCCCAGGTGTTGTTCCTACCAAGTTGTCACTGTTCTTACAAGGACCACACCAAACAGATGTTAGGAGTATGAACTCTGTCCACACAGAAGCTATTTGGTCTTTTCTCATTTTTTTTTTCATTTAGTGTTTTTTTGAGAATTTCATACAATGAAATACGATCCATTTTTCCAACCCATTTCCCTATCCAAGTCTCCTATTATCTGACCCAACATACCCCACCCTCCAAATTCATGTCTTTGCTTTTTTTGTTGTTGTTTGTATTTTATTTTATTTTATTTTATTTTATTTTATTTTATTTTATTTTATTTTATTTTATTTTATTTTTAGATGTCCTTGTTTCACTGGTTAGCCCTGCTGCCCAATACCTATTCACTGGAACATGGGAAATTTAGCAGGGTTCATGTTTTCAAAGAATGATTCTTTCTCCCATGATAATTACACTGCCAATAACTTTTCAGTAAAGAATGGGGCCTGGGATAATTTATCCCATTTATACTGAACTCTGCCTGGCTTGCTCTGTGCAGGTAACCACATGTACTGTGTATACAACAGGGCAAAACTATGTCATGTCCTGAAGACAACACTTTTCAGTACTCTTCCCCATCCTCCAGCTCTAACTATATTCTCTCCTCCTCCTCTTGCATGATGTTCTCTGATCCTCAGTCCTGATGATAGTGGAGAGGTTAATACAGATGCTCCCTGTAGAGCTGAGCACTCTGTCTCATGTCCTCAGTATTTTGGCCAGTTAAGTATCTAACCATAGACAGCTGCTCATCGCAAAGAGAAGCTTCCCTGACCAAGGTTGGGAGCAGCTCAAGTCTGTGGAAATAAACATCGGCACTTAGAAGGCAATTTAATAGCGTGGCAATTTAGCAACTTCTACTCTGGGGCCTATGAAGTCCCTAGGCATGAGCTTTTGACCAGAGTTAGGGCTACTGTTCCTAACTTGGCTTATTTGACCACTTAGACCTTTCCGGTCACCCCCACATGAATCGATGATAGCATTTTAATACAATTTGTTACTAGTACTGACTTGTTACTAAACTGATAATCTAGTCAGTCCAGCTGTTGGGGTAATAAAGCAGTTATTTGCCTATTCTATAGTCTATATTTGGCAGGCCTTGATGGTTACAATCCTCACATCCCATATCTTGTGTTTACATGATGTGGATTTGCTTTCCTTTACAAGCCCTGGTCATCACTGGATAACACATAGACTCTGAAGTTTAAGGATAAACTTCAGTAATAATTTGAAAGAATTAGGATTTTTAAAAACGGAAAATAATAGAAAATAAGGCAAAGATAATTGACGATTGTGATGCCATACCCCGTCTCCGATGCATGCAAGCAAGAGGAAACTCTCAGATAGTATAGAATGAGAGAAGATAGTGATCAACACAGAGAAGCACAATTGATCAAGGTGCAGAGACTACACTACTGTGGACTCCTCAGCTCAAATGGGACATCCATATCACAGCCTCTCCTCCCGAGGAACAGAGATCATTGCAGATGAAGAGGTGGGAAGATTGAATACTTGGAGGCAGTGGATGACCAAAAGGAAGCTGTTTTCTGGACAGAGTGGACCAGTTCATATGTGAACTCATAGCAGTTGCGACGGTATGCCTAACACCTGTGCAATTAATCCTAAGGCAGACAAAAATCCTGGTATGGACAAGGAGGTAGGCATGAAGTTTCACCCTTAGCTAAGGTGCTATTGCCAAGGACAACTCTGAGAGAGAGACTCAGCTGCTTTAAGGATGTGAGCCCTGGTAGGTTAACCAGGCTCCAGTGGAAGGTCACACATCCAAGAGTACTTCTGTGGGAAGCTCTTAGAGCCACCAGAAGGGAAATCCAATTGTGTTAAGTGTCTGCTGGGTGCTCATTCCAACTCTCCTGGGTGTCTTCTTGATGGACTGTGTGGCACTTTTGGCACTGGGCTTTGGGGAGGCATCTCCTGGATAGCTCAGCGTCTGCTCCAGACTAACCCTTGACCTCTTCCTCCACTTCCCCTGACAGCCTGAAATTTCCACTCATTTGTGGTGTGCCCAGCCTACCTTCGAAGATCCCAGCAAGTTTCTTTTTCATACATAAACACTGCTGAAAATTAACTACTAAAAATTCACTGTGAATTTCTCTTTCCCAAACTGTTCAAGAATATATTGCTGTAATCATTCAGCATGGCATTTGGTCATGTGATATTCTTTATATCTTTAATATGAATCTTGGCTTTCTTATGAGAGTTGTAGGGCCCCAAAGGTAAGCAATCTTCAAAGCCACACTGAACTTTAAAAAAAAATGTTATTCAGGGATGGTGTTACACTCATGTAACCCCCTTACAAGAATGACTGAGGCAGGGGACTATCCACCTACAGAATAACAGAGCAATCTCTTGGTTTAAAACAAATAGCAGCAGCAGCAGCAGCAGCAGCAGCAACAACAACAACAACAGCAACAACAACAACAACAAAATACTAAAAAACCAAAAATAACACAAGGCTAGCCTAATAGTTCTAATCTCCTGCCTATTCAGAGAGAACATGAAAGCTGGTCTGATCTGAGAATGACTGTAGAAGTTTGAGGAATTTATGCCTTCTTAGGTAAAGTGTGATGGAGAGTTACAGCCAAAGCAACACACTGTGGCTGTGCTCTTAGTTCTTTCTGGGAACTTTTCAGCATTCCATGTAGACAAGGAACTTCTAACCACATGATGTGTGGTTTCTCTGCCGTTGGCTCCGGTACAGTGTATTCTCTCTGCATAACCAGAATCCAATGGATGGCTGCTTGCTAGTCTGTAAGTGAGCCTCTTCCATTCATGGAGGGACCAGAATGCTTCCAGGATTGTAAAAGGATGTGATCTCTGAAAAAAAAAAAAGTATAGCAGCTGTATTCTCAGGGGGCTGTGACTACGAAGCAACTCAAGCAGTGTTGGACCTGCCAGGAGCAGATGTGTTCTCCATCTTTAAACTTGGAAGAGAGAATGGCTGTAGTGAGTCTGGCAGGAGGCTGTCACTTTCTAGTTTCCACAGCAAGCCTCTCTCATCTCCTCGCAGAACTGGAAGTATGGCAGCCATCTCTGGCCAAAGGCCGGCTCTCTTCAAATCCAGAGAGCATCTTGTTGTGATTAGGCATTACTGCACAGAGAGCTGTGCAGATCACAGTGTGACATTTTGGAGATCACAATAAAATGCCCTGGAAGCTTATGGAGGCATATTATGTACATATAATGATTTAGTGGGCATGCTGCTCTGTAATTTTACATTTGGTTGGTGGCCCTCCTTGTCTATAAAGGAAGAGAATGAGGAATGTCTTCAGCCCTTCTGAGCCACAGATCATCCGCTCATGAGCTGTCTCTTCCGTATGCCAGATGCACTCAGCCGGCCAGGAAAGCCTTGTTGTGGGTATGCTGTGGTTTCTACACTGTTGGGAAATACTGTAAACAACAGGCAACCTTTCCTCTTCAAGAGTTAAGTTTTGAGGCTTAACTCTTAAAGTTTCAATAAGTAATGTGCTTGCTTGATTATCAAGAGAATCCTAACTTATACCTCATGTAAAAAGCAGGGTGCAGTGGAGTGTATTTGTAACTCTGATGCTGAAGAAACAAAAGCAGGTAGAGCCCTGGGCTTGCCAAACAGCTGGTGTAGCCAAGCAGGTAAGCTTCAGGGTCAGTGATTGTGCTGGATAGTTTTATGTCAACATGACATAAGCTAAAATCATCTGAGAGGAGGGAACCTCAAGAAAAATGCCTCCATATGATCTGCAGCAGGCAAACCTGTAGGGGAGTTTTCTAATTAGTGATTGATTCGAGAGGGCCCTGCCCATTGTGGGTACCATCCTGGGGCTAGTGGCCCTGGTTCTATAAGAAAGCAGGCTGATGGGCTGAAGAGATGGCTCAGTGGTTAAGAGCTGACTTGCTCTGCCAGAGGTCCTGAGTTCAATTCCCAGCAACCACATGGTGGCTCACAACCATCTGTAACGTGATTCAATTCACTCATCTAGTATGTATCTGAAGACAGCTGCAATGTACTCATATAAATAAAAAAATAAATAAAGAAAGCAGGCTGAGCAAGCTAGGAGGAACAGGAACAAGTCAGTTAGCTGCACCCCTCCATGGCCTCTGTATCAGCTCCTGCCTCCAGGTTCCGGTGATGATGTGCCTTGATGATGAACTGTGATGTGAAAGCTTAAGCCAAATTAATTCCTTCTTCCCCAACTAGCTTTTGGTCATGGCGTTTCATTGTAGCAATCCTAACTAATATAGTAAAAAACCCTGTCTCAAAAATTTGGCATGAAGGGTGACAGAGGAAAACCTCTGAGGTTGACCTCTACAGGCACGTGCACAGGTCTGTGAGCCCCCTTTTCTTGACATGCACAGAAATGTGGAATGTGAAACACACACACACACACACACACACACACACACACACACACACACACACGAAGAGTTCAACTTGAAAAGTGCCTGCTGCAGACCTTGGTGATATTGTCTGGCCCTATAGAAAATTACATGGGGACCCTCCCAGTGGAGGTATGGGAACAAGGTTGTTGAGAAATTCTTTTCACTCTCATTTAGGCAGCAAGTCCTGGACCCATTTCCAATTCACTTCAATCACAGAGACAGGCTGGGAAGGGACAGATGAAATGATGTAATCAAATCTATTCTGCAGCCCATGCAGGAGGCCATCCAAAATGCAAGAACAAATAAAGTAAAAACCTCCTGGCAGAGCTAAGAGAGGGACTGCAATTCCAAAGGGAACTGGGATTCCTTTTAATAGATTTTTGTAGAGCTGCCTAGACCTCAATCTCTCATCTCCACATTATTTATTGATTGGGCTAGAGGCCTTACTAAGTCTCCAATGTGCCACAGAGTCACTCAGGTAACACACTGCAGATTGCAGCCCAGTGTAGAGAAGTGTTTACTTCAGATTATTTCCATGGTCATGAGGTTTTGTTGTTTTTCAAGTCTCTCTCTCTCTCTCTCTCTCTCTCTCTCTCTCTCTCTCTCTCTCTCTCTGTGTGTGTGTGTGTGTGTGTCTGTGTGTATGTGTGTGTGTGTGTGTGTGTGTGTGTGTGTCTGTGTGTGTGTCTGTGTCTGTGTCTGTGTTTCTTCAACTGAGAAATGGGGAGGCACCCACTGTCTCTTTCTCAGGCAGCCATATTAATTAAAACTTTAGGTTTAAGTATTAATTCCTCCAAGCAAAATCTACTTTCCCTTCATATACTTTTCTTGTAGTTAATAAATGTGAGAATCTGTCCAAAGAGTAAGGGTTCCAGGAATTCCTGAGGGTTACTACCATTGGCTTGTAATCCAATGGGCAAGAAGTGTATCTTTGGTAATGATCAAGTGATCCATAAAAAAGAGAGTTGTAAAAAGTCAGAACTCAGGTTCTAGTTTTGCATTCTTAGCAGCCTATTAAGGTTTGGGGTTAGACAATGTCCTTAGGTATTTTTCTCTTCTGTGAAGTGAGGGGATTTAGCTATAGGTATGTCTTAATGCTTTTGCAAACTCTTGCAGTCGGTGACCTGACAGCTTAGAAATTTAAGAAGCATGAAATATTGGCTTTAGATACACACAGGGAAACAAATGACATTTTTCTTTCAATCCATTAAGAATAATCCCCCTGTTGCCAAATTAGTGACATGGTAAATTGGGGTGACAGTATTCTATGTCTTTTCTTGGCCAGCACAAGACTGTAATCAATCTTAGCTCTGAAATAGAATGTTCCTTTTAAAACAAAAACATCCCCAGTAGTCTAAATAATAGTAAAGTATGTGTAGAAAGCACGGAAGAAAGGATTTCGGCTTTGTTTTTGTTGTTTGTTTGCACTGTTGTGAGCTTCTTCCACATTGTTGCCAAATAAGCTGTATATTTTCTTGGTCCTAAAGCACAAAACTATTACATGAAACATCCGCTGTCTGTCAGTCTGTCAACTTGTCCCTCGGCTCTCTTCACTCTCCTTTCTATATCTACTCAGGGTCCTTAAGATCACATGAACTAGACTACAGATTCCTCACTCACTCAGAGAATTTTTAAAGATTTTTTTAGTCTCTCTCTCTCTCTCTCTCTCTCTCTCTCTCTCTCTCTCTCTCTCTCTCTCTTTCTCTCTCATGTGTGTGTGTGTCTGTCCTTGCACATGTGTGTCTTCAGAGACCAGAAGATTCCCCTGGTATCCTGGAAGAGGACTATAGTTAGATGTAAACTTCCCAACATAAGTGCTGGCAACTGAACTCTGGTCTTGTTCGGGAACAGTAAGCTGTCTCTTACTGCTCAGCCTTCCCCTAGCACCACTGTATATTTTTAATTCATATCTTGGATATTTCCTATCAGTATAAGAGTTTCCACTTAACTAGCTAAACAAATACAGAGCTGTGCTGTTTGGCCATTGCTAAAAGCAAGATGATGTAAAAGAATTTTAGAACAAATAATAATAATACATTTTCACATCACAAAAATGTTACAGATTTAACAGAAAGTGAATGAAATGGAAAAAGCAGAAGCCCTCAAAGCTTTTTCTGCTCAGAGACCTGGGTGAGATGACAGGGAAAGGCACAGACAAGGTTGCAGGCAGCCTGGACCCTGGAGAAGGCGCAGCATCATCAAGGCACCCTGAAGGATACCACTGTGCAATAGACAAAGCAAGCAACAGTAAGAAACACACACACACACACACACACACACACACACACACACACACACACACGATCCTGATAGCTGAGCTTAGGAAAATGTTTGGCCTCTTGGGTCACCATACAATGTATTGGAGTCTTCCATGTGCTCAGTATTCTACAGGACTATATGGAAGCTATAAGGATTTTATTACATTTCAATTCAGAAATCTTCCTGCAGTGTCAACTAAGCACTAAGCTTTGTCCTCAGCGTAGAGGCATGCAGCCAGAATCCTGTAGCAGCAGATTTTAAGCAGCTGGATGCAGCCTGTGCCACCTCCGAGTGGCTATTGTTTCTGTAGTCTGAGTGACTCTGCTGCTCTTTTAAGTATGTAGCTGCATGGCAGGTACCTTGCCATGGAGGAGCTCCTGTGCAAATGGGCTTAGATCCCTCTCTGTGTTAGTTGCCATATTTTCATTGTTCTAGGATATGCCTTCTTGCCCTTTAGACTCACTAGTACATCCTTCCACTGAATGTTTGGCTACTTCCAGCACTAAGCAACAGTTCACACATTCTGTTGTGCAACCTTGATATGACATCGTCAGGGGACGCTTCATTCCCAGTGGCTATTTTGTGGTTTTAACAAGATATCTGCAAATTTGTCTAGAAATACTTAAGCAAACCATTATATATCAGGGGTTGTGGTCAGTGTATCATGAGCCCATCATTTTTCTCTATACACGTCCTGTAGCTTTCCCAGGCTCACTTAAAGGCTTATTTGTTTTTAAAAAATTGATGACTTCTTGGTATTTCTTACTTGACAAACTCATGTTTTAATTTTATTCCCAACTGGACATCATGGAACACAACCTTTGGCAGTGTCTGCTCAAAATCATCAGGAAAATTTACTTCAATTGATAGCTGATGCTTTGACAATAGTCTTGAATTATGCATGGATGAGACATCCTATCTCTTATTGCTTTGAAATTTCTTCTGTCTGTTCCAAGAGATTTGGCAACTTCTCCTTTCTTCAATAACACTGCTGTGTGTGTGTGTGTGTGTGTGTGTGTGTGTGTGTGTGTGTGTGTGACAATAATCCTTTTCCGTGCACAGCAGGAACAAAATGTAACATGGCTCCATCTAACTTGGGGATATATTCCTTTCTGAAGTCCAGAAAAGCATTTGGCAGCTGCTTTGCAAGAAATGTAGAGCCATGAATCTCTGTCCAATAAAGAGACATACAGCTAATACAAATGTGCTGTCCTGATGGTCTATTTCTATGTATTTCTGCATCCAAAATTACTTTGTTTCACTGTTAAATTATAGAGGAAGGTTTCTGGAAACAGTTTAAATGGCAACTAGCAACAATACTTGCTTTTCAAAGGAACCAATGCAAATATGAACAGCTATAATCAAGGGTGTGCAGTGACAGCCACGTCACAAATGCTGGCCAACCACTGTGGTGCTCTGATGTCATGTCTATTATAAATATTTGTCTTTGAGATCTTAAAACGAAACAAGATGTGCCCTTTGGAGATATGCCTACTTTCCCTTTAATACATTTCTGAAATTTTTCTATGTGATACTCAGTTGGTTACAGCACTGAGCCTTAGTCCACAATTCTTCTGTGAGTGCCTAATTATATCTTCAGGGGAAATTTCACTCTCCTCTTGGGCGCTGCTTTGTGGTTTTCGACCAATCTGAACAAATCTTAAATGTGGAATTCAATCGAGATCATCTGGCTTTTCATCTTGACCTTATTATTGATATATATTCTTTATTTTGTATGTATGTGTGCATGTATGTGCCATGGTGTGTGTGTGTGTGTGTGTGTGTGTGTGTGTGTGTGTGTATGTAAGACAGAGAACAACTCTCCTTCCACCGATGTCCTTCCAACACTTCTACCCATTGAGCCATCTGGTCTACCCTCTTAATTTTCCACTATCCTATTAACCTCATTTTCATGGATTTAGCTACATAGGTGACTAAATGTAAAATTGATGTGATGTGGAAAAGACTTATGATATTCCTGTAGAAGTTTTCTTCTGGAAAAACCCAAAGCTTGAACATTTACTGTGAAACAATCACAATAAAGTAGGATTTTTGAAGGAAGATATATGAGGAAATTAATCACCTAACTGATAATGGGACAATGACTCTTAACCACTTTGTCTTATCCACTATGGCTTTATTTGATATTCTGTACATAGAATAACATCATCTGCATAAAAAATCCTCCATGCTCACTCCTTTTATTGGATTTTTTCTTGTCTATTGTGTTGGCTACCATGTCAATCAATAGCTTTTGGGTTGAGAGAGATGTATCTTCTAACAGAGTTTATCTATCTTATTTTTCTTAGAGATTTTTGTAAAACTGAGAATAGATGTGTAATTGAATCAAATGCCCTTTCATTAAACATCCATGGGAAATACGCATGTTTCTTCCCCTTGGCCTAGTTACAGAGAAAGTACAGTTAATTTCCTATGCCTATGTTTTTGTTGTATCCACAGACTGTACTACATTTGTGATTGCTGCTTTGTTTATAAGTGTGTAGATTTCATTTGAGAGGATATTCATCTAGAATAGTTGATAGCTAAACACGTTTAATTTGCTTAAGTCAAGACTTGCTACCTATCCAAAGTTCTGTGTTCTTTTATTCCACCACTTTAACCCCAAATTCCCATAGGGGAATGTTAGCTTTATTCAGTGGTAAAGCAATAGGGGAAACAGTAAGTATTTTCATCAGTTTTTAATTGTCTGATTGCTACAACTTTGAATCACCGGAGCGCCTTAGCGGAGGAATTGTTTAGATAAGGTTGGCCTGTGTGCCCGTCTGGGGTAGGGAGAGGGCTGTCAATGTTACTTGATAACTTGATGCTGCCCCTGCCCATCAGGGGCATTATGCTCACGTTTTAAGATCTCAAAGACAAATGTTTAGAATGACCATGCCATCTTAGCTTAATATCACAGTGGCCAGCATCAAGCCCCCCTGTGGCTGGAACCTTTTTATGGGCTACTTCCTGAACTGAATAAGAGAAAAGGAAGCTGGACAAGCACAAACTGCAAAGAAGACAGCAATCAAGGGTCCATAAGTTTATCTTCTCTCTGCTCCTGACTGTGGATGTGAACCCTGAAGTTCCTGCCTTGACGTCCTCACAATAATGAACTGTACCCCAGAACTATGAGCCAAGCAAACCCTCTGTCCCCAAAGTTGTTTTTAGTCAGGATATCTTATCACAGCAACTGAAATGGAAACGAATGCAGTGAGGTACACAGAGTGAATCAGGAAGTACAAAGAAACAATCAACGAAAAACCAAACATCCAAAAAGCAAAGAAGAAAATGCTTGATATGGTTAGAACACAACTTCAATCCTAGTACTTGACAGTCAGAGGCAGGCAGAGCTCTGTGAGTTCAAGGCCAGCCTGCTCTACATAGCAAGTTGCAGGCCAGTGAGGCCTGCCTGCATAGTGAGATCCTAAGAAATAAGAAACAAACAAACAGAACCCACCAACAATTAATCCAACATGACAATTTAGCATATGATATCTTAAATGGTGAGTTGAAACATTGGGGTATAAGATTTATCTTCTAGCATTGTCCATATACTTGAAATTTCCATGAACCTCTTTTGTGACCTTAGTTATGTGGCAGAGTTGGAAAGCAACAGTCCCCTGAGGCTGGGGATACAAGAAGAGAGACAGAGAAAAGACACCATCCAGGATATGTGCTTTTATCTTCCTTGTCACAGCTAATTCTAAGGAAACATTTCTTTGGGGGCGGGGTGTGTTTTAACAATAACCTATAACAATGTTCCTTTCCTTTCTCACGGGAAGTCAAAAGAATTTCTTTATTATGGACCTCCATCTATTGTTACAATTGCTTGTTTCCATCCAAAACATGTTGTATATTTCAAAAGGAGATTAAAGATACACAATATCTGTAAAAAAAAAAAGCCCCCTGAAAATTTGCCTTTCTGAGAAGTGTGCTGTCATGTGATGCTTCCATCAATGTATTGTTCAAGTACTTAGATGTCGTAGCTCCAAAGGACATAGTGTGGTGGCCAAGCATTCTAAACGCTATTGTGTCCTATCAATTCAAAACAAATCAATGTGTTTTAAAGGACAGAACATTCTTCCCTTGGTGACAGGGGCTTTCCTGCAGATAGCAGTCAATGCTCTGTAATTTATCTCCAAAGATGAAGTGAGTTGTTTCAGTTTTGAGGTCCTGAGCTATTCAGATAACCGACTCTCACCTTCCATTGAAAGGCAAGAAGTGGAAGGACCATGTCAGCAATATTTTCCTGCTGACAAGGAAGGGATTATTAGACCCCTTGGGCAGAAGTTTACTTCTTAGACCCCAAGATTCATATGGATCACTGAAATGCAGACACATAGTGTAAGATCTCTTTTCACCTAGAGGAGACACGCATCGTTTTGGAGAAGCTCAGCATATTCTAGGAAGGAAAGATAGGGGTGGCCTGGGAAAGGTAACATCATGAAGCAGTCAGTCTGGAAAAGAGCTTGGTCAGCTGGGCCTAGAGACATGGTGACTGCTGTGGTCCCATTGGGGGTCTATTCAAGGTTGTTGATGGAAACACAGGCCACATGTGGTCTATTCTAATGTACCATGTAAGTCCAAGTGATTGAAGGACATTCTCGGGCTTGCAAGATAACCAAGAGCTTTTCTAGAGCTCATCATCTTCCCTGGCAGAGACAATCTAAGATATAGCTTTGAGGTTTTCGTCTCAGTGAGAGATAACATTTATTGTGATGCTAGACTGGACAGACATCTCTAGAGAAATTGTAAGAAATGGCTATTAAAAATTTCTTAATTTCTAGGCGGAAGAAGGAGAGAAAGTTTTAAAAGGTGTGTTGTCTAGGTTTCCAGAGAAGCCTGACCCTGCATCTGTGCCCCTCACCCTTCATTCAGTCTCAATGAACCCAGACTTTAGTCTGCTGTCTTATCTGTTCTCAAATGACCTAGATCTCACTGTTCCCCTCCAGAAAGTCCCAGAAATGCAGGGGATTGCTCTGGTAACAGACAAGGTGTCTGAAGAACTGAGTCAGAATAAGGGAATCAGAAGTACTCTCCCTCCCTCAGGCACCATGTGCTACTGACCACTGCCGCTTGTCTGAGCAAACGTGAAGGTTGGGCTGGTGTCTCGCAGTGCCTATCGGCTCCCTGGTAAACATCTTTTTTTAAGCAATTACAAACAAATGACTTCATGTGTCACACACAAAGCCACTGTGGTGGGACACTGACCCATAGCTTTTCCCTCTCTCTTCTTCTCCCTCCTTATTTCTCTGCCTGTCTGTCTCTAATCTACACATACAAGCACTCTCTAAATGCTCAAGTAACACTCTCCCCACTATCTAAATGGTAAGATTTTAGCAAAAAAATTTATTGATGTAAAAATCTTAAGTACATAAGTGTACTGCTAGTGAATTTTGGACAGATAAATATTAATTTAACAAAAGACTCATCCTTCTGCAGGATAATTCTTGACTTATAGACATTGGGCTTATTGGGACTAAGTAGATCTAACAGCGTGAAATATCAGACAGACTTGAAAGACTGTATTTGCTTTCAATGGGTGTATGCCACATTTGCTCCTGTCCTTTTGGGGGACTTTGAGCCTACCAGAGAACCACCTTCTCTACATTTTCTGCATATTTATTTTATGCTTAAATACCAGGCCCACCAAGTGCCATAGTTCTGGTACAGCTTGTTTCCTTATCATCTACTATGGTGATGTTAAGAAGTGGTAGCACCTTTAAGAGATGAGACCTAGTAGAAATCTGTTAGACCACAAAGGGCATCACCCTTAGCAGGGATTAATTAATTTCCCAGGACCCTAAGCTATTTCTTTCTAGAGCATTGTTACTAAAATAATAAGCCTGACTCCACTCCTTCTCCAGCTTCTTGTCTCTCCATGTGATTTTTTTTCTCTTGCACACATGCCAGCCCTGATGTCATCTACCATGAGATGATACCATCAAACAAGCCTTTGCCAGAATTGGCAGCATGGCTCTCAAATAGTAAACTAACCCTTTGTAAATACTCAGGGCCTGATAATTTTTCTATGGCCACATGAGACAATTTTCTGGGGCAAGAAATATCTTCTGGAGAAGATGGCTAAGTTGATAGAGTGCTTGTCACGCAGCGGGAGGCCTGAAATCTGCTCCCAGCACCCATGTAAAGAACAGGGTTTTAATCCTAGTGCTGAGGAGACAAGATAGGTGGTTATCTAGGGCTTCCTGGCTTACCAATCTAGCGAAATCAGTGAGCTTCAGGTTCCACTGAAAGATCTTGCCTTCAAAAGTAATGAGAATTGGCACCCAAAGTTGACCTCTGGCCTTCACATTCCTCATACAAATATGTATGAACCTGTAACATCTCATAATCACCAACTGACTACCCTACATCTCCCACACCAATGCTTCATCTATGTCTGCTTTCCCAACACACTTAAGCACTTTATATTCTTGCCGATCTAAGAGTTATCTGAGGAGCTGTGGGTATTGTCCACACTATACATGGCAGAGTAGTTGTCTGTTAGCAGTGTGACATTCAGGAACACACAAAGCCTTACATATGCAAAAGCTATTTCCAATACCACCATCCCTTATGTTACCTGTAGTTCTTTCTCTTACTTTAATACCTCAAAGCCATTTTGTGTAGATGATCTAGGTTTCATGTTTATCCTAACGTATGTTCTGCAGTGACCGGAGAGGCACCTTAAGACGTTGTGTCTGATCATACATTGATGTGCTCTCTACCGTACTTGCCTCCAGTCTCCTGCCTCTCCTCTGTCTATGAACTGGTTTTTACCATTCCCTTTGTGTTCTGGCCTTCTCCTGTCCTAGGGCCCTTGCTATTTTCCTTTCTGGGACAGTAATACACTTCCTTGGACTTTCTGGGGCCACCATTATCTTTTCATCATTTCTTAATTTAAACCTTATCTTCCCAGAGGAACCATGGCCATGTGAATTTTATAAGCATGACAGTTGGATCTTCTGCCAGTCTGAGCATCTCTCACTGAGATGGAATGCTTCCCAGAGGCTTTGTGCTCCTGGTATAAACAGATTACATCATAGGGATGTAATGCTTGATGTCATAGAATATACATCTCCCCTCTGTTAGAAGTGACATTCTCAGGGTGTTATTATTAATGCCATGATTAGTGGGATAAACTAAACTTAAGATATATTAAAATATTGGGATAGCTTGCAAGCCAATCAGCATTGTCTCTTATCCTGAAAACAAAAGGAAAGAAATGGTTGTCAGAATAGTCCCATCATGACCCAGAGATGTTGGCAGGCAACATGGCTTTCATCAGGTTGGTGAATCAGGCCTTCTTGTATTAGACCCTAGAGTTAGGAGTCTCAGTAGACAAAGCCAATGCTGGTCCCCAAAGGGGTTGGTTGAGGTCATTGGTTGCAGACAGACATGACCCATTTATCCATAGCTAGGTAAACATGGGATCAAAATGACTTAGGGTATACATAGAACCTCTTTCCTCTTTTAATGAGTTCTGCCTTTCTAACAAAATGGGGAATGAATTTTTAGTTTCCTTATATGTGAGTTTATAGACAGGTTGACTCAGGTCAATGTAATTGGTAAATGTTATTCTAATACCATTAGCCTCTCTCTCTTTTTTTTTTCATTTACAAAACTGATAATTCATTATCAGGTACCACAAATTATCTTATACCACTAGAAAATGATCATTTGTGGCTAAAATTATAATTTGGAATTTATATTTATAAGGAAGACAATATGTACTTTCACACATGAGACACAATTTTCACCCTAGATACACTTTGTTGACTCTGAATGTTTGTAGAGGTTGGCATTGGGTATGGGGAAGTGTCAGAAGGCAAAGAGCATGTTTGTTCACCTTGGAAATTGCATAAAACAAGACCACTACAGAGAAGGGCATGAAACATCACAGCAGATTATCAACACTTCAGGGTTTTGTAGATGTTCACATTTAGTTTCTGCTCTCATGTGCCGATGGCTTCTCTTTTGTTCACAATTGAATGTGACTCAAAGGCCAGAGAAAAGTCGTGTACAGAGGTTGGAAGAGCAGTTCTCACTTGCTTGATTTTCAAACACTCAGGTTGTTTGCACTGCAAATAGGAGTGAAGTGAGACACTGGAAGAGAGGAAAGAGAGAGGGTAGTATCTGGGCAAAGGCTCAGAGAAGGTTCTAGAGAATGTCTGATAGGCTCACATGGTGACTCTGTCAGGTACCTGGGGTCTACAATCACTCAGAAGCCTTGGGCATTCTAGAAAAGTTTTCCTAGATTAGGTTAATAGAGGTGAGAAGACCCACTTGAAATCTCGCCAGCACAATCCCATGAGTGAGTCGAAGACTGGAAAAAAAAAAACAGTATGAGAGCTGAATACCAGCTTGACTCTCTCTGCTTCCTGATTGCAAATGCAATGTGTCCAGATACCCCACACTCCGGCCATGATGGACTGTGCTCAGCAGCTGTGAGCCAGCCCTCTGGCCATGTTGGACTATGCTCTCCAACTGTGAGCCAAACTCCCTTCTTTCCTTTCACTTGCTTGCATCAGGCATTTTTGTCACGATAATGAGAAAAGTAACTAATACAATGACATTGTGGGAATGTAATATGATTATGTACATCTAGATTTTGTAAAAGAAAGGCTTACATTTTAAATATATTTATAGAATATACTTCTTTCTTGTAACAGACCTAAAACCGATGTCTGCACTCACCCCCCGCCCTCCCCACACACACATCCAACCAAAGTGCCAATAGAATTTTGGCTATAGTTACTTGAAGTAGATAAGATGCCCAACTCTTACAGAAGAGATTTCAGACTCTCCAAGGTCAGGGTCAGTGAGATCAGAAGCACTCTCCAGTGTAATTCAACCAGGAAACAATATTTCCAGGATGTGAATTTAGTTCTGCCTGGCTTGGGATATCCATGTCCTACAAAGGGCAGGTGTGAGGGTCTCATCTTCCTTTGTTTTTACTGTCCTCTGATTCCAGTCTGTTCCCTGAAAGTAGAGATGGCCCTCATCTTGATCAGTGGATGTCTTCTGTGCTCAGAACTCCTAACACATAGTAGGCTCTTGAAAAATATTTGCTAAACACATCTGGGGAATGATTTTAATAGAAACTGTCACATTATAAAGACATAAATAAGCATTCTCAGGAAAGATCTTACAATCGCAATCTTCAAGAAGCAGAGAAAGGGATATATTGGAAATTATTGTAGCTAGGCTGCACTGAAGCTCTGTAAGATTAGTTTCGGTATATTTGCAGACCTACAGAGCATCTGACATATATCGTCACTTCTAGTTCTGTGAAACTTATCAGTGTCAACAGGAAATCACTTTGGCTAAGCCATAGCCAACATATAAACAAGCAAACGAAGCCAGAAGGTTGTGTGGGATGATACCCTAGGTTCCCTGCTTCATGACTGAACCATTCACAGAACACTCTGCCTGAACTGCAGCCCCCACTCAAAAGCCACACCTTACACAAAGTATTGTGTCCCCAAGGGTATCTGCCCGGCAGCTGACTCTTCAACCTCAGAATGGTGCTATCTTTTTTATGAATCCTTAAAATCAAAGTTGTTGGTTAA
The DNA here is from genome assembly GCA_030674055.1 of Rhabdomys pumilio. Lineage (NCBI taxonomy): Eukaryota > Metazoa > Chordata > Mammalia > Rodentia > Muridae > Rhabdomys > Rhabdomys pumilio. The sequence continues at coordinate 67,302,614 of JANHMN010000009.1, forward strand.
AGGTGCCTTGTTTAAATCTTCCAACTTGAAAACTTCCCTTTGGCTTAATCTCCCAGGATAGTCCCACAATGCCACAGTTACCACAGTATGTTTTCATTGGCAAACTTTACCCACCAGAAAGAAGTCATTATTCTTTGGAAGATTTCAGTCTGATTGTTATTTAGGTTGACAAAACACAAACAGGCAAGCATATGAGAGAGGGGGGGGGGAGACCCTGTTCTTTGTCCAGATGTTTCTTTCTCTGCCATTGATCCCTGTCTCACTGCCTCCCTAATCCCCACCCCCTTCTTTATCTCTCCTTTAGTTGTAGTACTTGGTAGATTTAAACTAGCACCTAACAATCCACTTTTAAATTTCTGTCTGTCTGTGTGTCTGTGTGTCTGTCTGTCTGTCTCTTCTCCTCCCTTTTCTACTTAGCCTCTCGAATATGAGAATTACACCAAGGTCTCTTTTTGTTGCTGGGACATGTTTGACATCACTATGCTGGGGTAGTGGCATCAAATACTGTGAAGGCTGCAACCCCTAAAACAGCATAGCCTGGGGTCATAACTGTTAAGTCTAAGTTCTCCGCTGGTCATCTGTGTTAGTTCAAGTATTAAAGTATCAGGTGTTGAGACTATTTGGAGGAAGCAGCATGGAGAGAAATTCCCATTGTCCTTCAGGCTTATAAAAGTGAAGAAAGCAGTGGAGATTGGGGAGGTCCCATGCTGCAGCGGGTAACAGGGTTCCGAGGTCAGTACTGAGGTACCTGTTAGGGGTTGCTCAGCCCTGCTCTGTTAAGCATGTCTGGGAGGATGTGACCTGGTGTAAACTGGTGGGAAGTCTGGAGGGCATATCAGGGCTACTTTATCATCTGTGGTGCCCATGAGAATGGATTGGAGTGACATGTCATCTGGGCCACTGCATTAACCAAAAGTCTTGCTGAAAAATCTGTTTATTATTTTATCTGATTACCTTTAACCCCAAAGGAGGTAGCCTATATTCTGTTTTCTTTCCTGTTTTTTTTTCTTAAGAATTTTTTTTGTTACATATATTTACTTATTTAATGGGAGCTGGATAGGGAGGCATAGGCCACAATTCAAGGTATGGTTGTAGAGGTCAGAGGAATCTTTTGGGAGGAAGTTGGATACTCCTCCTACTGTGTGAATTCTGGGAAATTTGGGTCTTCAAATTTGGAGGCAGGTACCTTTCTCTATATGTTGAGCCATCATGTGGGCCTCCAATTCCTTATTGAGTCATGTATAGGCATTTTATTCCTGCTACTGAATAAATGTTATCAAGATCACCAGTAACCTCCTCATGAACGTTTTCAGTGGCCAGGCCTCAGTCTTGTCATAGCAGAGCTCCAAGCAGCTTTTGGTGGGACCTGGTGTGCCCTCATCCTCAGATTCTCTTTGAATGTGACTTTGTGTCATTTTGGGTTTTCTGACCTCAGTACCCACTCCTAGACGATGATTAGAAATCACTCTGTTTTCCTCACTGACTGAGATGTGAGCACTGGTTCATTCTGTTTTATGTATGAGTTTAATAAATATTTCAGGATTGAGCCAATTATCTTGAATTTATACCATTAGAGTTCTCACTGGATATTTAATTTTAGAGCACATGTGTGTCTGTCTACCCAGTCTGTGTCCTTTAGATGGATGTCATATATACCCCACTGTTACTCTCTTTCCTTTGCTTTCTTGGTCCTTTAATCATATTTTCAAAAGCATAAGGATATAAAATAGAAACTGAAGATTTGAAGCAATCACAACATGGCAGAACCATGATCCTTATTACTGAGAATTAACTTACAGGAGGACCTCTACAAGTAATTATTAGTTTTTGGCAAATTTGATTGAGCTATGGCATGTATGCAGACTAGTCATAAATTACAACTAGGCCACATTTAAAAAAGTGACACACCCACATAATCAGATGTCACGAACACTCAGGAGAAGAGTTGAATCTACTAAGCCCAATAAGATCATCTCGTGCTGTTTAGAGCCGCCGACTCCAGGATTGACAACCATCTCCCACTCTGATTCTATAGATGGAGATTGTTTTCCTTCACTTCTGTTAGTTTCTTTTCTTTCCTCCAACTCCTTAGCCTTTTCCTGTTCTCTTCCTCCCTCTCCTCCTTTCTCCCCTTCCTCCCCCCTTCTTCTCTCCTCTGTTGTAGTAGGTATTTAATTTCAACCAGGGATTTCTACCCCGCCTTTGATCATTCAGATCCCAGACAAAAGACACACAACCTTTATATTTATAATAAGCCTCGAATGCACTAGAGCTAGGCAGATATCTAACCTCCATGCTATTATGTCTACTTCCCTATCAATAACCCTGAGCTATAACTTGCCATGTTTCATCTAGGCTGCTCTTAACTCCAACTGGCCAGCCCTCATGGCCATGTTTTCATGATTTATTTACCCTGTGGCATCTTCTTCTCTCTCCACCTAGTAGTCTCCTGCCTCAGTCCTAAGCAAGGGGACCAAAAATTCCACCTATCTCTCTTCTTCCCAGCTATAGGCCGTCAGCATCTTTATTCAATCAATAGTTTTAAATTAAAGAGCATGATTACATAGCATTACTTTGTGTACATGGAGATTATCTTGCCTTGGGGTGGTCAACTAGGCCTTAGGGGTCAGTATTTAGTATTACAATTCACAGTGAAAGACCAAACCTCAATTCTCCTCCATCTCTTCTTCTACCTCCCCCACTCCTCTTCCTCCTCTTTCTTCTCAACTCCCTCTTCTCTTCTCCTCCTCTTCCTCCTCCTCCTTCTCTTCCTTCTCCTCCTCTTCTTCCTTCACCTCCTCCTCTTCCTCTTTCCCCTCCTCTTTCTTCTCCTATTAGAAACTGTTTTGGTATATAGCTCAAGCTGACCTCAAACTCAAATTTTGCCTTTCTTAGGACTATGGGAACAGTTTCCTAGCTTCATTGTGTCTTTTTTGTTATATCCTGTGTTTGCTGCCATATTGACCTCTGCTCACCACTTGAACTCTTATAGTAATTCATTCTTGGACTCTCTGAATTCATAGTCCCTTTCTCTCTCTGCTGGACCAGACCTGGGCTCTCTACTCTTTTATATTTAGAGCCTGATACAATATGTTTTGAACCTGGAAAATGTACCTTTTTTGAAACTGGCATTTCTGTGGCTCATAGCTTTCTGAATAGCACTAAAACCTTCTGGAATTCATTACAGAATCCATGGGATGCTAACATGGAAAGTTGAGTAGCGGCATTGAGAGTGGTGGTCCAGTCTATTGGCCAATGATTAGACATGGTGAGGTACAGTTACTGCAGTTTCCAGGGCAGTGGGAAAAGCACTGAGGTGCCTCATCTGCAGCCTGATGATAACTTAGAGGTACTCTTCACTTCCCAGCATCCTTCCAGCTGCCATGTGAGTTCCTGGCCCACACTCCATTCTGGAAAAGAATGCCAGGACTTGTACTTAGTGAAGCAAGCTAAGCATGGGAATGCCATCAATTAGAGCAAGCTGTGTTGTTTGATGGGTAAAGTCTGCAAGGAATTTCCTATTTTAGAGCACCTTATGCTCTCTGGTAACTCTGGAGATACATACATCTACAGGAAAAAATCTAGAGATTTGGCTTTTTGTTTCAATTTTGTCCCCAATTCAATCTGAAAATTTAGAAAAATTACTTTATCACTTGGAGTTCAGTTTTCTCCTGAAATATCAAAAGTCAGAAACTAAGAGTCTGTGGCCTCTTGAAAGAGCAATTTTCAACTTTATATGGAATAACAAAAAACCCAGGATAGCCAAAACAATCCTGAAATAAAATAACTTTGACAAGAATCACCATCTCTGACTTCAAGCTCTATTACAGAGTAGTAGTGATTAAAAACTGCATGATATTGGTACCAAACCAAACATGTTAATCAATGGAATCCAACTGAAGACCCAGAAATTAACCTGAAATCTAGGGACACTTTATTTTTGATAAATAAGTCAAAACCATATAATGGAAAAATGAAAGCATCTTCAACAAATTGTTCTGGAATAACTGAATGTCTACATGTAGAAGAATAAAAAATAAATCCATACTTATCACCCAACAGAAAACTCAAGTCCAAGTGGATGGATCAAGTACCTCAACATAAAACCAGATACACTAACGCTCATAGAGGAGAAAGTGGGAAATACCCTTGAATACATTGGTACAGGAGACAATTTCCTAAACAGAACACCAGTGGCTTAGGCTCTAAGATCAATAATTGATAAATGGGACCTCATGAAACCGAAAAGCCTTTGTAAGGCCAAGGGACACTGTCAATAGGACAAATCTGCAGTGCACAGATTGGGAAAGGATCTTTAGCAAGCCTACATTTGACAGAGGGCTAATATCCAAAATATATAAAGAACTCAAGAAGTTAGACACTAACAACCCCCCCCCCAAAAAACCTCAATTAAAAATGGGGTACAGAATTAAACAGAGTTCTCAACAGAGGAACCTTGAATGGCTGAGAAACACTTAAAGAAGTCTTCAAAGTCCTTAGTCATCAGGGAAATGCAAATCAAAACAACTCTGAGGTTCCATCTTACACCCATCAAAATGGCTAAGATTAAAAACTCAAGATATAGCACATGCTGGTGACGATGTGGAGCAAGGGAAACACCTCATTGCTAGTGAGAATGCAAACTTGAACAACCACGCTGGAAGTCAATACAGAGGTTTCTCAGAAAACTGGGAATCGTTCTGCCTCAAGCTATACCACTCCTTGTGTCCATATATCCAAAAGGTGTTCTAGCATCCCACAAAGACACTTGCTCAACTATGTTCTTAGCAAATTTATTCATAATAACCAGAAACTGGAAACAACCTAAATGTCCCTCAACTGAAGACTGGATAAAGAAAATGTGGTACATCTACACAACAGATTACTATTCAGCTATTAAAAACAAAGCCATCATGAATTTTGCAGGCAAATGGATGGAACTTGAGAATATCATCCTGAGTGAGGTAACTCAGTCCCCAAAGGACTGGTATGTACTCACTTATAAGTGAATATTAGCCATAAAACACAAGTACCATTTTATACTCTTCAGACCCAAAGAAGCTAATCAAGAAAAGAAGGTCACAGCAAGGAAGCTTGTTTTGTGATAGTTGGGGTCCTGACTGTGAACACTCATCATTTCTTAGCAAGGTTTGTCTCTACTGACATACGTCTTAGAACCAGTCTTGCTCTACACTGTGGACCAGTATGCAGAGCCCTTGGCACCTTCTGTTTGCTGCTGCTTCCTTTTGTGGATAACGGGATCCTGAATCCTTCTCCTCTGTAGCGGAATATCCACCACCACCCCCCCAGCTACATTTTACAATAAACTCGATAATTTGGGAGGAGCTAATGTGGGAGGAGTAAGGAGAGGAAGAGGAGAAGGAAGAGTAGGAGATAAAAGAGAGGACTAGAGGAGAGAGGGGAAAATGGCAGCAGAGGTGTGTGTGTTTCTAGCAGTCTAGGTTAGTTGTTAAATTTAGGCTAGGTATTGGGTAATACCTCTAACTGTGTGGGCATCTTGTTAATTGAGCATTACCAAATATATAAAGGCTTTGGTTAATCTTTAAACATTAGAGTCTCATTTCTACCACGTACCGCATGGATGGTGGGATGGTCTGGGTTCAGCGCCCAGCCATGTGGAGACAGCATGGTAGATTGGCAGAGCCATTTCTCATGCTGGCATCTCGTAGGTGGCAGGGCTGGTACTTCTGGCCTGCCTGAGTGGGCAGCCTGAGCTGTGGCAGCCAGCGAGAACACGCAGCTACTCTTGGCCTCAGGCCTTGCCTAGTCCGGAACATGGCTGCACTGTAACAACTAGATAGAATGGGTGCCACCAACTTAATTACCCATAACACTCTTCCCTCCCTGTGAAGGTAGTGGTGCCTGGTCTCAAAGGTCAGGACCCTATCTGAGACCATCCCACGGACCTTCAATCTCCCATTCTACTGTGCAGCAGATGGTCTTCTCGAATTGTTCGTAGTCTCAGTGCCTCACCCTGGTCAGCACATCACCATCTCTGCATTCAAAGTACTGAAGCAGGCAAAGTTTCAGCACTGGAAAGTATGCTAATAATGAGGTAACCCAGATGCAGAAAGATGAAACCCACAGATTCCCTCATATGTGGATTATAACTTTTAGTGTCTGTGTAAATGTAAATACGAGATTGAGGGAGTGGTTATAGACTGTGAGACCGTGAGATCGGAACAAGGGGTTCTGAAAAGGGAGTGGGCAAAAGGACCCTTGGTGTAAAAGAGGGAAGGAGGCCACTGGGGCAGAAGGTCACAAAGGAAGGAAGAGGGCAAAAGAATAGGGAAGGGAGAATGGGCAAAATTAAAATGTGCATGAAAAAAGCCACAGTGAAATGTAATTCTTCATGTGTTAACTAAAATACATTTTTAAAATCCCACTGTTAAAATTAGCAGAAGCAACAGGGCCACTGGGCATTGGGAAAGGCAGGGAGCTGGGAGCCAGGCAATGGTTAATCAGGAAGAGGCCAGCAGAACCTGTGCTAGGTTAAAAATCTGCTCTTCTCATGATTAGTCACGATCTCGTGAGCAAATTAAAGAACTTTAGTGAGGACGATGAAATCTGCTTTTGTCAAAACACGTCCTGGCCATCAGCTGTTTCCCTGTCACAGGGCTGAATGGTAACAGGGCCAGGAGCAGACTCAAAGCTGTGAAATCACTGAAAGATGATTCTTCTAGTGTCTGAAGCTGGGATCTCTACATTCTTCTCTTGGAGATCCTTGGATAAATAATGAACTCATGGCACACGATGGCTGCCAAGTGCCTAAGTTTACTTAGGACTTTATATTCTGTAAAGTGATTTTTATATGAATTCTGCTTTGATCCAAAGAAAATCCTCACGAAGCAAGGAAAGTATTGCTATCCATTTACAAATGTTAATCCTAATTAAGTATTGTTGTTTTAAGTCTGCTGAAGTTCCCAGCTGGCATGGCAAGATTAAGGAAAACACCTAGGGAAGGAGAATGCAGTAGTAAAGGATTTGAACGTTTCACTGACACTTTGGGCTCCAGAAGTGTGGATTCAAGCTTCTGTCTTCCCAGGCAGGAATCAGAATCTGAACTAACAATAGAAATCTGAAACCCACTGAAGGGTTACCCCAGAGCTTAACAGCCTAAGCTCAACAGCAACCCCCTTTTCCATTTTGTAATACTTATTTTGTCACCCTGAAATAAAATTCATTGTGTGAATTATTGTAATGAACAATTGTCCTAACCTGGGGCTAGGGAGATGGCCCACCAGGTAAGAAGGCAGGAAATAAGATTTGGTTCCCAGTACCCACATCAGGTAGCCCACAAGTGCTTGTAACGCCTGCTCCAAGGGATCAGACACCCTCTTCTGGCTTCCATAGGCACCTGCATGCACATGCCCACACTCATACACAAACACATAAATAAAAATGAAATATTTAAATATTGCCGTACTTAGAAATGAGGGAATGACTTGGTGGGTAACGTGCACGGCGTGTATGTAAGCAGAAAGATCCACGTTCGAATTCCCCAAAGCCACATAAAATCAGTTTCAGTAGTATATAAGATTCGGTCCACATCTGCCTACAAGATGTGAAGCAAAGTCAGGAGAATCCCTAGAACTTCATAGACCATAGCCTGTCACTCACGGTCATAAACAACAAAGAGGCGCTATTTCAAACAAGGTGTGCAAGGGAGAGGAGAGTGATGTAAAGCTGGTACTCCTTCTCCACATTATCTAGATACACAAACAAAATCCGATGTAAGTATCAATAGGGTTCCCCTAGGGCCAGATAGGCTCATTCTAATTATTTTTATGAAAACAAAAACAAAACAAGCCCCCCCTAAATCCATAATAAACAAGGAAGGAAAATGTCCCTGCTTGTACCTGCCTCCCCTGAAGCCAGAGTTCTTTTGAGCTAGTGTGTGTGGGCATAGGCATCAGGACCGTTGACTAACTGAGTGGAAAGGGGGCATAGCATGAGAGCCTTGTTCTCAACAGAGGTGACCCCATGAGTCAGAGGGAGCGGGAGTGTGTGACACAAGGGCAGTAAGTGATATCAGCCCGTGACTCAGGTTTGCTCCAGTCATCAAAGCTCCATAAAGAACAACCTGTTCACTGGGGCTCACAAAGAAAGGTGGAGCGCAGATGATCAGGGTGTCAAATATCTGGTCAGATGCCACTGCCAGTGTGCAGGAGCGGGCACCTAAACTACCTGCCCACAGGGAGGCAAGAGAAGGTTCATTGTACAAATGACAAGATAGCAATAAATCTTAGTGCTAATCTTTAGTTTTCATTGACTGCAGACAACTCATGAAAAACCATTGATGAGCAAATACCATGCGTGAGATTTTTTTTCTGAGTTTAAAAACAACTGAGTAGTGACTATTTTTTTGTTTGTTTACATTTAGGTATTTTAGGTCTGTCTGTCCATCTCCCCCATCCCTGCATCCTTGTGTGTGTGTGTGTGTGTGTGTGTGTGTGTGTATTTATACAATTGCATGTGTGTGTGTGGGGGGGGGTCAGAGGACAATGCCAGGGGACTGGTGCTCCCTGCACACGTTATCCAGGGATGAAATAATACCATATTAAGCATTAACCACTTTAATCCACCGAGGTCATCTCATCATATTATTGTAATACCTGTGGTCATTTCATGGGTCTCAGTACGAAGACCGATTGCTCACACTTTGAATTCAGGTGGCTCTAGTTACGCTGAAGCCTGCAGTTTCCATATACATGTACACTTACCCATCTAAGCTTACACACCCACCAACAGTGAATAAGTCCCTAGCAGCGGTTGTTATATTTCCTTTCTTGATGATTGATGCCCTCAGAGGGGAGAGATGGGCTCTCAAAGTGACCTTCATTTGCATCCACACAATGGCTAAGCATGTTGAACATTTTAATCTTCTCTGCTCTTTTTGGTTTCTTCTTTTGAGAAGGCTCTGTCCAGTCTATCGGCCCATTTATTGTTCGGAAGTTTTATTTTGTGAAAGTAAGTTTTCAGTGGTTCCTGTAGCAGTTTGAATGAGAGATAGCCTGTGTATTTGAATACTTGTTCCTGAGTTAAAGGTACTGCTTGAGAAGGTAATGGGCCTCTCAGGAGGTTGAACTTTACTGGAAGGAGTGCATCATGGCTGGACTTTGAGGTTTTATAGCCTCCTTTACTTCTTCTCCTCCTTCTCCTTCTCCTTTACTTTTCTCCTTCTTCTTCTCCTTCTCCTCCTTTTCTCCTTCTCCTTCTCCTCCTTTTCTCCTTCTCCTTCTCCTTCTCCTTCTCCTTCTCCTTCTCCTTCTC
>JANHMN010000009.1:67312738-67339866 GCA_030674055.1 Rhabdomys pumilio
TCAGCTTTCTGTTCCCACCTCCATGCAGCTGCACTGCCAAGATGGACTCTGTCTCTCTAGAATTGTAAGTTAAAATGAGCATTGTATTCCCTAAGTTGTTTTTGCTCCTGGTGCTTTATTACAGCAACCACAGAAGTGATACAGCTTCCAATTACCCAGCTTTCATTGTATTAAATTTATTTTCAATCTCGGAGTAGAACTGACCTGAGAGATCAGAAAAACAACAAAGGTGGCCATAGGCCCCATCCAACCCAATAACGTTAAGGAATCTGATCACTTGTGATTCGAGACACCAACATTTGACTCATTTATAAATCTGAGAATAGCTAAAATCTTGTCCAAAAGATTAGTCAAAACTGTCACCCTTTGGATGGGAATTTTCCTGTTGTCCCTTCTTCCCCTGTGGAGGAAAAACAGGTCTCCTTCCTGGGTTAAAATGTAGGCTGAGTCCACTCCTGTAAGAGGACTGGCCTTTGACTGTAAGAGCCTCCAGTTGATGACATAAATGCCATAAAGTTGCATTTGTTTATTCTGGAAACTCATATTGTCATCCCAGCCCTGGGATAATTTAAGCTCCTAAGAGCTTGTAGATAGATGGTTAAGGTGCCAAGGAAAGTGATTGGATGAATAGACTCCTCTCTTGAGTTACTACCAGACTGTGGTGTGTGGACTCCGTGAGGGCGGTGTGATGTATCACATGCTTCTGTGATTTCCCTATCCCCCTATCATCAGACCCATTCAGACAGTCCCCTCTCCTGCTACAAGTTTAACCCAGATGTCCTTAACAATGTGACTCATTCCTATCCTTTCCTGGTCATAAGCTGATGCTTCCAGTTGCCTGTTTCTCTCAGGCATCTCTAGAGATCTCCAAATAAAACACATTTCTTTTCTGTTCTGTTGGTTTAAATGAGATATATTCTTTACAGGCTCGTGAACTTGAACATTTGATCTCCAGTTGGTGGTTCTGTTTGGGGAGGTTATGGAACCTTTAGGAGGTGGCGTCTTGATGGAGGAAGCACATCACTTAGTAGTGAAGACATATAGCCAGATCCCACTACCTGTTCTCCCTTTCTCTGCTTCCTGTGTGTAGATGAAATATGAGAACTCTGCTCCTGACAGGCAGGCTGGCTTCAACCTCCTCTGCCATGCTTTCCCCTTCATGATAGACTGTATGTCCACTGGGGCTATGAGCCAAAAATGATCCATTCTTTCTTAACTTGCTTCTGTCAAGAAGTTTATCACAGCAACAGAAAGGTAACTAGCACAGCTCTGTAATGACATCAAAGCCAACTGCGGACTCAGTCTGTGGGCATGTGTCCAATTCTGACCATCAGTCATGACTCTCAGCAGCCTCCAGCTGAAAAGAATGTTAAGGAGAAGAAGTGTAGATGGAAGCAGCAGGAGAACATCTCTACAACCTAAGAGATGTTTTATAGACAGTGCGCTGTTATTGTTGATCTGTAGTCAGTTCATGTAATGGGAAGTGTATGGACCTTGGAGTGAAAAGATCAAAGCCAAATGTCTTGTTCTTCCACATATGTTCTGTGCAAGGCTAGCAACTTGAGACTTCCCTAACTGCTTGACAGCACTGTAATCAAATAACCAAATGGGAGAATGCTTCATACTCTGGCACACCATATGAGATGCTGTCAAGTTCTCGCCTTCACTGAGTCAGGCCCTACTTGGTAACAGTTTTTAAAAACCCAGTCATCTTATGACATAGCAGTAAAATTATGATTCTTTGAGAATCTTCTACCACTCATAAGCTCATGAACTCCAAATGTGGTCATACAGGACTCTTGCAGTGACTCACGCTACTCTAAAATGGGATTTGGTTATTCTTGGGACCCATTTTGTAGTCTTAGTCCATATGTGGTGCTTGAACTGTTTATAAACAAGGTGGAAAGATGGGAGCTCCATGGATTAGATATCGCTGAGATCCACAAATGGAGACCTGAGAGGTATCGTGCAAAGTGTATAACGGTGGGTATGTGCACATAAGTGCAGTTCCCTACAGTGGCCAGAAGAGTGCATCAGATCCTCTGGAGCTGAAGTTACAAGCCATTGTGAGATGCGGAATATGGGTACTGGGACTCAAACTCAGGTTCCCTGAAAGAGCATCAGGTGTTGCTAACTACTTACCAACCTTTCCAGCCACCACATGTTCAATTTTAGCAATGGGTAAATCTGTAAATGTTTCTGATGCAATCTCTCTCTCTCTCTCTCTCTCGTGTGTGTGTGTGTGTGTGTGTGTGTGTGTGTGTGTGTGTGTGTGTTACAGTTTCATAGGTAGAAGTGACTATGGACGATCCAGGAGTGATGTTTTGAGTATAAGTATTATTTACTAGAATTCTGATAAGAATATTGCTACCTATTGTCCTCAGTGAAAATAAGTATTGTGTAATCTTTATAGTACATTCAGCCTTTTCATGTAGCTCTGTAAGTGCATATCTAGAAGTTTTGACTCTGTTTTTAATGGACAAAAGATATATTTTTCAAATATTTTTCTTTCTTTAGAAAATGTGTTACACTATCAGTGTAAAAGCAGACACAGCTCTTAGAAAGCATAAATAACTACTCTTCGCTTCTGCAGTATATATCTCCAAATTCTTCTCTTGCTATCACATGCATTTCACTAAAAGTTGACAGAATTTTGTGTTTTTATTGTTATTAAAGTAATATGGTATTATTACAAAAGTTTAGAAAAAGCATTTAAGTAAAAAGCAAATACAAATAAAACAGTATTACCCTATCCAGAGATAATGGCCATTTAATTTTGCTTTGTATTTTTCCAATATTCTTTTCTTAGTGCCTTAAATTTCTTTTGTTGGGTTTAATTAACTTTTACTACCTTTCCTTATTACAAGAAAACAGAGAAAATTACTCATAATCTTACCACTCAAAGATGAACATAATGATACTGACCAATAACTTTGTAGGGCTTAGGCTAGGCTTTAAATTCTCATATATGGCTTATTTTCTGTAGAATCAGTATGACACTTATATGCGTCTTTAATTTCTTTCCTTTAAAGAGTCAGTGTACGTAGTGAATTGTCTGCATCAGTAACTCAAAATGTTGTTCTGTGTTAAGAATACTTTGAATTATTGAGCCAATTTCCTGCTTGGTGGTTATTTAAGATGTCCCCAGTGTCTCACTGGTACAAGTGGCCTACAGTCAATGTTGTTCATTACCCCTTGTGTGTTTAATAATATGTTTAAATGCAATTTGAAAGTTGTTTTTGTCCATTTGATTGATTGTTTACATGAATCTTGTGTGTGCACAAGGCAGGCACCGTGGATGTAAAAATTAGCCCCGGATCAGCATGCTAAACACATGGTCTGTTACCTACTTATCCAGCAGCCTTCACATCCATTCACAGCTTATCTTCCCAGGAGCATAGTGTCCTTCTAGCTCTTATGTCAATTAATTAATTAATTAATTAATTCTCTTTATCTCCATGTCCTTCTGTATCTTTTCTCTTTCCCTTCTTTTTCTTTCTCCCTTCTCTTTCTCTTCCATCCTTCTCCCCACTATCTCCTTCATCTCTCCTTTATCTTCCCTCTATCTCCTTACTTTTTCTCTCTCTGTCCTCTTTTTCTTCTCTCCCATCCATCCTTTTTCAATATCAAATGGTGAAATAAAAGCAAACTAGAACCCACAGCCCACATTAAAAAAAAAGCCAGATGTGGTAGCACATGCTGTAATCCTACTACTAAGGATTCAGAAACAGATGAGTCCCTGGACCTCCCTAGTAAGCTACAATAGCCTATTCAGCACATTCTGGACCAGTGAAAGATTCTGTCTTTAGATAGATAGATAGATAGATAGATAGATAGATAGATAGATAGATAGATAGATAGATATAGATAGTTGGTAGATGATAGATAGATTAGATAGATGATAGACAGATAAATGATAGATAGATGATACAGATAGATGATAGACAATAGATAAATGATAGATACATAGATAGATAGGTTATTGATGATACATACATACATACATACATACATACATACATACATACATAAAATAAAGGCAGACAACTCCTGAGAAATGACACTCAAATCTGTCCTTCAGTCTCTATATGCTTGTTCACACATGTACACATGCAGTTCCACACACTTGCACCACACAGGCACATAAATGTGTGCTCACACAACCATATACAAACCTCAGCCTGTGGAGAGACATTTCAGATCATATTGATACACCACTTCAGCATCTAATCTTCAGAGTACCCAACTAGTGCATATTACAGACATTATAACTTAAAGAAAAACACTGCTCTACCCTCCCGGGTCCTGTGCTAATCAGATGCCATCCTAAAGCCTGTAATGAAGGAACCAAGCAGTCCCATTTATATGTTCTGAGTAAAAGGTACAGAAATTCTTATGACTCATAAGAGGTAGAAGAGGAATCAACAGATATGCTGTATACCAAATCTGCCATGCAACATCCAAGGGGCCCCAATGAAAATTACAATCAAATCAATTAATAGTCCCATGCCATTCTAGAAACCCTCCAACATTTATTCAAAGACAAACTAACCTGGTCAAAGGATTGAACATTGAATGCACAAAGATTTTTAAATATTAGCAGTCCATCACCTTAAAACACTCGCCACCTGTCCCGTAAAATTTTGAATCTTAGAATTGTTTTTTTAAATGTCCATAGAAGAGAAAAATCTTATTAATAGTAAAATATTGAAGTAGAATAATTCAGCTTTTAAAGACCAAAGAGGATGTTCGGATAATGTCAGCTAGACAGGCTAAAGTCCCCATTCAAATAGATCACCTGTCCCATGAAATTTTGAATCTTAGAATGGTTTTCTCAAATGTCCATAGAAGAGAAAAGTCTTATTAACATTAAAATATTGAAGTGGAATAATTCAGCTTTTAAAGACTAAGGAGGATGTCTGGATAATGTCAGCTAGACAGGCTAAAGTCCTCATTCAAATAGATCAGAGCCACATATTAGCAGCCCCAAGATAGTATCCAACAGCCATGAGCTGTTCTCCCCTGAGTCCCAACGGAGCATCAGTGATCTAAGCCTTACAGATCCAGAAAACTTTGAATCCAATCCCTGAAGTGCAGAGGGATGCATTTTACCTGTGAGACTCAATCAGATCATTGCCCTGGTGGTCTTTGCAGTTCAGGAGATGCAGCAGCCAATCCCTCTGTGAAAGACTGACTTTCCAGAATCTGTGTTTGTCCTGACTCCACTCCATTTTTATATGATAGACAAAGAGTAAATATATCTGGCAACATTAGAACACACTCCTATGAAAGAACATTCAGTGGCATTATGGGGCCATAGAATCATGCTGAAATGCCCATCATGTCTTGTTAGAGCATATTATTCTGACATATATAGCCCCCTCATTGCTAGGTACTCACACTTGCCTGCTAAAACTTATGGCTGCTTCTGATCACCCTGCAGGGCTCCACACAGTCACCCTCTGTACCTGCAATGCAAGCTGTCTCTCCTCCTCCTTAAGAACTGAGTTTGTTTTTTATTCAGGCTTCAGATTCTCAGAGATGCATTTTCTAATGCCCAGACCCAAGTTTATATCCCCCCCCCATCTCTCTTTCTTCTCATCTTCTCCCCTCACTGGACATAGGGCAGTATACTTTTTAAAAATTCTGTTTACTCCTTGTTTTCTACAAATAGCTTATAATCTATTTTTTTACAATATTTTCAGCACGTACCTAGCATAATTCTTAGGACAATGCAGTCCTTAATCATTCTCTGTGGGATGTACAGGGGATAATATTGAGTAGATGTAAACTCTGAACAGACACAGCTCTACTAAATATATGATATAGGCCTTGTTTACCTGTTGATAAAAAGTAAAACATAGAGAATTTAAGGACGCAGAAAGTTACAGCTAAGGCCAGAATATACGCAGTTTGACCGTAGTGATTGTGTCCCTATTGTATTAGCTCAACTACAATCAGTCTCCTGAACCTTTGTTCATGTAACATAAACAGGCTGTCTTAGTTACCTTCCTATTGCACTGACCATGCACCATGACCAAGTCAACTTAGAGAACAAAGATTTATTAGGGCTTACAGTTCCAGAGAATGGGTCCATGAACATCATGGTGGGAAGCATGACATTAGGCAGAAAGGTGTGGTGCTGGAGCAGTAGCTGAGAGCCTACATCTTTAATCTGTAAATAATAGGCAAAGAAAAGCTAGTTGGGAATGGTTTGGGTTTCTGAAACCTCAAAGCCTACCCACTAGTGATACTCCTTCTCCAATGAGGCCACACCTCCAATACTTCCCAAACAGTTCCACCAACTGGAGACTAGGTATTCAAACATACAAGCCTATATTATTATTCAAACCACAGGCATTTCAGTAGGCTAGATTGATATTTGGGATTTAAAAGGTCTTCTGAGTCTCATAAATCCATCATTCATCGCCTATAGCATTATTGAATAGAAACAGCATATTCACAATCAATCTAGGTAATAACCCCATCATGTATTTTAAGATTTTTTTTCAGAGTTAGTTCATATGCACATTTCTATTGAATACATTTAGATAGTGCTGAGGGTTCAAAGACTATTAATCTTATTTATTCTTATCTGGATCAGTCAGCTAAAGGGCTTATTAGATAGAGAAAGAATTAGGTGAAAGAGAGTAGTGACAGATTGTTCTGCAAAATACCAGAGGAAAATCTCATCGATAACTAAATGTATGCATTCATTACGTGTTGCTGTGACGAAATATCTAATAAAAGTTAGCAGGGTGGTGGTGGTGCATGCCTTTAATCCCAACACTCAAGAGACAGAAGCAGGCAGATGTCTGTGAGATCAAGGCCAGCCTGGTCTACAGAGTGAGTTCTCAAGAGAGCCAGGGCTACACAGAGAAACCCTGTTTTAAAAACAAAACAGAATGTAAAAAGTCTGACAAAGGCAGCCTAAGGGAGGAAGGTGTTATAGATAGCCCTGGTCCTGTATTTTGATGCTAATTCCGCTTTCCTGGGAGGGGCTGCAGAGGAGGAGTGAATCAGTACACTGGTGACTTCTTGTGAACCTTCTGCCCACCTTAATTTGTTAAATAAAGGCTAGAGCCAGTGATTGGGCAGTAGAAGTGGAGGTGGAGCAAAAAGGGTTTGGGAAAGAGAGGAAGTGGTGGGAGGACAACCAGAGAAGAGAGAGGTGGAAGGACGATGGAGGAGAAGGACATGGCCTGGAAAAACCGCAAGTTAAAAGAGATCTCATAGATGGGGAATAGAGTAGTATAGTGGTGAGTCTGTCCAATCTAAGCATGCAGTTTGTATTTATAATTATCGAGTTGTGTTTTCGCTGACCAGTCCTATTTGGGTTGGAGATTTACCTCGACAGGAAGGGTTTATTTAAGCTCACAGTTTGATAGTGTTGTGCATTGTGGTGGGGAAGGCATGGTGGCAGGAGCTTGAGGCAGCTGGTCCTATTGCATATGGAGTAAGGAAGCGGGAAGAAATGAATCCTGGTGCTCAGCTCACTCTCCTGTTTTTATTCAGCCCCAGCCCAAGGAATTGTACTGCCCACATGCAAGGTGTGTCTTTCCTGCTCAGATAACCATTCCAGAAATGCCCTGGTAGACTTGCCCAGAGGACTGTTTCCATAGTGATTGTAAATCCCAACAAGTTGAAAATCTAGATTAACTGTCACAATGTAGTATGTCTTACTGTTTTCTCAGGCAGAGGGTAATACCTATCCTTTCAATCCTCAATCCTCGCAACACCTTGTCTGTGCTTTAACTGGGGAGGAACCTAAGACGACTAGGTAAATAACTTGCTTACAGTCTAGTGAGGGCGAGGCCTTAGGAAGAATGCTTTCAGAAAGAATCCAGAAACTTAGCAGAGGATTCCTGCACTGCTATAGTATACAGAACTCTAACGCCAGCTCTGACAGCTGACCTGTGTTCTCATAGTTAGCCTCTAGGCAGCTGACACCACACCAGCCTCACTTGTGAGGTCACTAATGTCCAAATCATTTTTACAATATTCATACTATGTTTGCTCACTAAATAAATTTTATTGTCAAATTGATTGAAATATTTAATTTGGGCAGTCAAGATTATTTCAAGATTTTTGAGACAAGGTTTTACAAGGTTGACTAGGCAGGTGATAGAATATACATACATACATACATACATACACATACATACATACATAGATAATATATAGACAGCTCATACACATATAGATGATATCTACATAGATTATATGTAGATATTGTGACAGGTAGTTCTTACTATCAACCTCACACAACCTAGAAACACCTTGGAAGAGGGATTCAATGAAGGAGAGTCTAGATCCAGTTTGTCTGTCTTGAGAGATCATTTGTCTTGATTACCTTAAATGATATAGGAAGGTCCAGCCTAATAGTGGACAACACCATTTCTAGGTTTTGGGCCTTGAACTGTATAACAGTAGAAAAAAATACCTGATCACTAAGCATCCATGCCTTTTCTGTTCTTAACCACAGGTGGGATGTGACCAGCTGTCTTACATTCTGAGTGTCACCTGGAGCTGAGAACTAAATGAACTCTTTCTCTCTGAGTTGCTTTTGGTCAAGGTATCCAGAACTGCACAGGACCACGCCCTACTCCAGCTCCTTGATTCAGTTTATTCCCACAGAAACGAAGATACACATTTTCTTTTTTGTGGTGCTGGGATAGAACCCAGGATCTGTGCATGCTGAGCAAGCATTCTTTGGCTAACCAACTCCAGACATTTGATTTCTGAGGCCGGGTTTCTTGAGTTGGTCTTGAACTTGCAATTTTTCAGCCTCCAACTCCTGAGTGGTGAGATGGAAAATAATTACTAACTATTGCAACTCCAGCCTCACTTTTGTTACTGCGGGTCACGGCTGCAGCCTCGTTAGATTTATTTAATTTGATGACTGTTTCACTCTCCTCACTGAGCTTCTGCCCACTAGTCTTGCATCTTCAGTATTTCTTGTGCACAGTGAATTTTTTCTCATGGGTTCTATTCGATTGCTCTGGATAGAAGATAAAAACTTGTAAGCTCGAATAGTCCTTTGTGTTCCAATCCCCCTTTGACCATGGCTGCTCCTCCTCCTCCTCCTCCTCCTCCTCCTCCTCCTCTTCCTCCTCCTCCTCCTCCTCATTAATATTTTCCTCTCAGTCCCACTGATGTATCAACTTCCCCAAATTCCTCTCTCTCTCTCTCTCTCTCTCTCTCTCTCTCTCTCTCTCTCTCTCTTTCTCTTTCTCTCTTCCCTCTCCTTCTCCCTCCCCCTCCCCCTCCTCTCTCTTGCATCTGATTGTTGGCACATGTTATTACTTTGCATAGAAAGCCCCTCTACTCACCAACAGTTGCCTGACTCATTCCATTAGTTCTTACCATGGATCTCCCCAATAGCAGGAAGATCCCCTGCCCTGATACGGCTGCCTAAACCAGTTCTTTCCACCCATTCAATCATCATCTTTTGCACACACTCATCATACTGTATTGCAAAAATCATGTGTGGATACAATTTCTCTTTCAATCATTAGTACCCAAAAAGAGCTCGTCTGAGGTAAGTGGGTAATACATGAGTAGTTTTTTGATTTCCAAGTCTTGTAGAAATGTGGTTGTATTTCTTGAATACCATACAGAGTGAAAGATGTCCCCCAGAGACACTGGACTTCAACACTTGGTCACTAGTTGGTGGGATGATTTGGGTAGAAGGTGCAGCCTTGCTGGCGGAAGTACATCACTAGCACTAGGACCTGTGGGTTTATAGCCTCAGCCCACTTCCATTTTTCTATCCCTGATCTCTAGATGTGTTTCCTTTGTATGACTGTGTTGTGATCACTCGCTTTCTGCTCTAGCTGCCTGCTGCCATTCCCCTCCCAACACTATGAACCCAAAGCCTCTGGAACCA
Organism: Rhabdomys pumilio; assembly: GCA_030674055.1. Classification (NCBI taxonomy): domain Eukaryota; kingdom Metazoa; phylum Chordata; class Mammalia; order Rodentia; family Muridae; genus Rhabdomys; species Rhabdomys pumilio. The sequence goes on from JANHMN010000009.1 coordinate 67,322,628, forward strand.
TCAGCCAAAGAAAGCTTTCTGTAAGAAATGACTTGGTATTTTACCACAATAGTAAAAAGTAAAAGGTAACTAACACAGGTACTAATTTAATTTGAAATAAGTAGTAGCTTCAATGATGGCCATTAAAGTAAAGATAGTTCTTGGGGGCTTAACCCAGGACTTCTAAAAACCCACTCAAAAATCATATGAATGAGTCATGGCAACAATTGTATTCACAGTTCTGTTGAGTTTGTAATGAACATAGAGTAAACCTAATTTGTTCAAATTACACAGTTCAGTAAATTCCAATGTAGGACTATAAGACCAACACCGTAATTAAGATAATAGACATGTGTATTAATATCATGTAGGTTTTTCCAGTCTGAAGTTATTTCAGATAAAGCTACCATGAATGTTTGAGAGCACCAGTCTTATGTGCATGCATATTTCATTTATGCAAATATTAAAACTGAAAGAGTTCTGTAGTGGGATATTTTTCCCACAAGTTGGGAAGAACTAAGGTGGGAGGAATAAGGAAAAGGAAGAGGAGGAGCGAGGCGAAGGAGAGACAGAGAGATGTAGGAGGCGTCATGACCACTCATGTACTGGGAACAGTCATGGGTAACAACTTATTTCTACGTTAGTTAATTGGGAAACATCTATAATTATGTGGGCATATTGTTATTGAGCATTACCAAATATATAAAGCCTTTGATTAATATTTAAGCATTAGAGTTTCATTTCCTACTGGGCCTGTGTGGTTAACGGGATGGTCTGGGCAAAGCCCAGTCTTGTGGAGACAGTGTGGAAAATTGGCAGAGCCATCTCCCATGCTGGTGTCTCGTGGGTGGCAGGGCCAGTGTCTCTGGCCGCATGGTCTGAGCAGAGCGGTGGCAAAATTATGCCACTGCTGCTTGTGGCCACAGGCCTTGCCTAGTCGGGAACATGGCGGCCCAGTATCACAAGACAGATTGGGTGCCGCTGTTTTAAAATATCTCTTGCAACAGAGTTCTATTGAATGTTTAGATTTGGGATAAAATAAGTATTTTCCAAAGTTGTTACACCAATTGATGTGCCCTCACATGTATGTAAGAGAGGGAGTGCCTACATATTCATCAATTTTAGACAGTCTAAAGGGTACAGCAACTTCTCACTATGAATTTATTTTGCATTTTGTTTATGTCAAACAATTTTAGCCATCTTTCCATGTACTTATTTCCTAGCTATATATTTCCTCTTCTGCATTGCTGCTTCAGATATTCATAGTTTGAGGGGCCACCATGGTGGTGAAGGCATGGAGGAGGAGCTTAGGCATCTGGTCATGTTGTATCACACTTGGGACTAGAGAGAGTTTGCCGTGTGTGCTTAGTTCACTTTCTAATCTTTTGTTGTTTAAAGGAGCCCAAAACTCTAACTCATGGGATAGGATACTGTTAACTACATCTAGAATGGTTATTTCCTTCTTAAACCTCTTTGGAAACAATCTCGTCAGATGTATCAGATGTCCAGATGTACCCCTAGGTGACTCTAAATCCAGTGGCAATGACAATAAAGACTGAGCATCCCAGTTCATTTACATTTTTAATACAGAATTTAAAAAATTCTATTAATATTGCCTATGAGTTAGATACCTTAGGGGTAAGTTTAAAATAATTTTCTTGCAGTACGTTGCTTTTCTCATTTGTTAGCTTCTTATCTATGAAAAATTTCAAACTTAGACAAATGAATAATTTAACAACATGAATGTTTATGTCCCCATCACTCAGGTTCAGCCACAATAAACACAAAAAATTTCAACCTGCAGACCCCATAATGATTTTAGCAGTTTGGGTCCAGTTGTCATTATTAAAATATGATACATAAGGAGAAATCAGAGCACTTTGCACAAAGGAAATTCGTTAAACGTTTCTTCCACACATATAGACAAACAACATGAATCTACAGTATAGTAGTAAATAGAGATGAAAGAAAAGATTCTTCATTCATAATCTTCAGTATAGTAATAAATAGAGATGAAAGAAAAGATTCTTCATCCATAATATTATCAGAAAAATGTTAGTCTTTAATCATTAAGTGTGATTTTAAGAGCGTGTCTTTGTAAGTAACAATTGATGCATTAGAAGTTGCCTTCTACCGTGAGTTGGTTGCATTTTGATGTTGTTATTATCTAAGCCATCTTCAGTACAAGCAAATGGACAAGACTGCCATTTGTTGTTGATTGCATTGTTGATGGCAATATATTGGCCATCAACTGATACTAGCAGAAAATGAGTCTACAGCCCATGTTCTGTTCTGACCCTTGCACACGGTAGTAATCTAAACCAGTGCTATGGTCCCAGGTGAAGTTACTGGGATCTGTGGAGTGACCTGGGTCCTTGCCTGTTTTATAGTCAGCAAAATTGGATTCATGTAAGTGAATAGAGTCTGGTGCCTTGGGCAGAGGACTAGGTAGGTATGGGCCATGAACTCAGCCTCTCCTCCTCTCCAGGGTGTGACTTTAGAAAGATGCTGAACCTACTCACTGCAGGGAAGTGTGACTAAGGAGGTAGGACCTCCACATAAAAGCTGAACTTTCCTTTCAGTGGGCTTCAGTCCACATAGGTAGTGCCAGCTGGTTCAGGACAGATCTGCCATTGTGATGACCAAAAACGCAGCCACCGTTGCCATTTTCTAAAACTTAGATTCTTTTTGATTTTTATATCTTTGAGGAAAAATACATTAGCTGTTGCATTTTTTAAATCTATTGCAAGCATCTTTTTTTTTCTTTTTTTATTCTGTCCTAAATACTATTTCCCTCTTTTCTTTTTATTTATGATGCTTGAGTTTCCATTTGGTGTTTTAATAAGACATTCTGAAGTACTGTCTTTTTGTTTTTTAAATTAATATTTTATTGGTTATTTTATTTACATTTTAGATGTTATTTCCCTCCTACCCAGAACCCCTCTACACCATCCCCCTCCTCCTGTTTCTATGAGGATGTGCCCCCACCCACCTACCCACTTCCACCTCCTCACCCTTAAATTGTTTTACACTTCTAGTTCACACCTTATCACCTAAGTACATTAAAGCAGGAACTTGAAGCAGACCATTTACTATTCCATGCAGTGTCACGTCTGACCAGAAAATTTATTCATAGCCAAGGGAATATAGCAGGAATCATGGCAGATGCTGTTTCCCAGATGGCTCTCTCATGGGCTCCTGCTTAGGAAGCTTTCTTATACACTCCAAAATTACCTGCGTAGGGATAGTGTTGCCCACAGTGGGCTGGTTCCTTCTGCATCATCTAATAATCAAGAAAATCCTCCACAGATGTGTCCATAGTCATTGGAGAGCTTCTACTATGTATTGCTAGCCTAAGGGAAGACTAAAATTGAAAACTTATGGTTTCTACTGATTGCATATGTCTTTCATGTCGTAAAGTTAAAAAACTGTGATTCAAACTGTTGTAAGTTGTAACTGTCTGTATTCTTGTAAGAAGAGGTGAGCCTTGCTCAATCACAGTGGACAAAATTGGCCTGTCACAACTGCCCACTGATCACGTCATGCCTGTCTGGAGCAATAACAAGACAGGCTGGGCATGTGCAACATTTTCACTTTCTGTCTACAAATACCACCTATTCATGGTACTGTTAAATTCCTGGATTTGCTGAGATAAATTCTGCTAAGTTTAATTTCCTTGCAATTTTAACCATAATTATCCTTCATTATTTTGCATCTAATACTTTGCCATTTTTTCATGGAATTTTTCTCTTTTTAAATTTTTTCCTTCAGGGGGATACATTTCTTTCCTGTAACTTCATCTTTTATATATGTTCAAGATAAACTTTGTTTTAAAAACTTCCTAGATGCTTCTAACTCTAGGGACACTGCATCTGCAGTATTAAATATTAAATGAAATTAATTCATGATTCAATCTCAATGTGAATTCAGCTATAAGAAACAATAACAAAATACCGTTTTTATACTTGAATATTGAGAGCTATTGAGTCCAGTCCGTGCTTTGATGCTGAGAACCCTGGCAAGCAGTCAAGATCAGGAGGATACAGCCACTGATAGTTCTTTATTGTCAGTGGAAAAGGACTCTAGAGTTATTTGAGAGGGAATAGACAAAGAGTGTTTATGAATACACGGAACTGACAATGTTAATCTTGGTAGCTCTTTTTTCTTTAGTTTTATTTTTAACTATGGATGTGCATGTGTTTATGTGTGGGTTTGTGCATGTGAGGGCAATGACGAAAGAGCCCAGAAGTTACAGGTGGTTTGTGAGCTGTCCCAAGTGGCTTCTGGGAAGTGAACTCTCTCCACAGAAGCATTATATACTTTTAGCCCCCAAGTCATCTCTCCAGGCCCTACCATAGAAGTTCTGATTTGGATCTATTTGTTTTCACAAGTGAGATAGTGTGCTGGTGGGCTGGTGGGCTGGTGGGCTGGTGGGCTGGTGGGCTGGTGGACTGGTGGGCTGGTGGGGTGATAGTTAGAATATCTATTGTGATAAGACAGCATGGTCAAAATCAACTTGATGCAGAAAGGCTTATTTCAGCTTAAATCTCCATTATTATTTTAAATAAAAAAATTCCCTGCACAACCCCCAACCCCCAGGCTTGGCTTGCCTACAGGCTAATGTTATGGAGGCATTTTCTCAGTTAAGATTCTTTCTTCCCAGATATGCCTAGATTTGTTGTAGGTGGACAAAACAACAACCAGGATATTTAATATAAGTGCTTCCTGCACTTAATATAGCAGATAGTCATTTTATTAGGGGAAGACAAACAAACTGAGGTCATTAATCCAAAAGTAGACAGTTTGGACAGTTCTTGGCTATGGAATGCCTGAAAACTTCTTACTTTTCCTAGGAATTCATTGGGTGTGGCAGTGACCTACTAGTGTATTTTGCTATGTGATCGTATTTTGCTCCTGTGGAAAATAGGCATTTAGCACCTACATCAAGAAGAACTATAAGCAAAGGGCATAAAATAAGGCTCCAGACAGGCTGAAAGGCAGTGTGATAGAAGGCCCCGAATCGATCTTAAAACCAGGACAATGTCCAAAGACAAGATCACTGGAGTAAGTGGAGTATTTAGAGAAAATACAAGTCAGGAGACAGATATTCCTGAGATCCGGTCTCTGGCTGATGGGAAGAGAGATGAGACAGATGACATGAAGGGGAGGTGACTGAACACTTGACTTATGTCTTGTTTGCATGTGAATTTCTGTGACCAAGAAAATATTTTATGAGGAGTAAACTTCACAGGAGTCGCAACCCACTGCGCACAGACTCGATGTGTGTCGCAATGGGGTGCACACATACCCTGACAGAAGGTAAATGCTGGGGTAGAGGGTAGAGTCTTTAGAGAATGTCTGCTTCATGCTTTATCGTCTTACCAGCTTTTACAATAGTTCCTGGCACGTAGCATCTACTCAATAAACATTCATTAAATCAAGTGAGTGGTCTGGCTACTCTTTTCCAGAAATACTCTCATCCCATGCCACTTATATGAAACGCTGGTCTACTGAAGAGTTATTCAATATGCAAAAGCATTGGTTGCAGGAGACCTAATTTCTACAAATGTCAGGCTACCTAAGGGCACCCAGTATGACCTTATATTATCTAAAGGTTGGCTATTTCCCAGGTACAGTAAAATCAGCCTTGCTGAGCTGCTTGAAGCACTAGAAATAGTAGCCATAATTTTTGGACTGTGTTCTATCCCAGTCTTTTCCTATTGGATCAGATTTCCCAGCAGGGAACCTGTAAAACAGACTCTATACACCCAAACCCCACCTTCCAATTGATATGCTTGAATGAATAATTTCATTCACAACCCCTGAAAAAGTTCCTTGAGGACAATGTGACAAATTAAACTCATGCTGCCCTTGGTAATAGGTAACACCTGGTCTCCTGAGTCAGTTTTCAATTGTTTCACTTTAGAGGTTATGACTTATGAACTCACAGCAAGCCAAGACCTTAGTAACAAAAATCAGTCTTTAACTTGTTTTAGGAGACCTTGCTAAGTGTCTAAACAGGGTATTACTACAGAAAGTGTGAGTGATGCTTGACTCTCACACACATAAAATTGGGGAGCCAGAAAAGGAATATGAGTGTGAGAAGTCAATAATCACTAAGTCAAACAGAACACTTCTTTATTACTCCTGAGCACTGATGACCACATGAATTATGGATTCAATGATTCTGATAATTAAAAGTTTGTTAATCCATTTTTATCTTCAATTGATCTATGGCAATTAAGCATGTTCATAGAATACAATATGACATTTCATAACACATTTACATTCTTTAATAATAGGATTATTTTATATTTTAATGTCTTTATTGATCGTTTGTATATTTGCAAATGAATTTTTATTTGAAAATTTCACACAAACATATAATGTATTCTGACTTCTCTCCCTTATGCTTTCACTTACATGGCCCCACACTCATCCTTGTCAGCTACTCCTCCCTCCACATCCCTCCTTGTTCCTTTCTCTGATTTATGACTTTTAAGTGTGGGGAGCCAATGGAAGGCAGCTATCATCCTTGCAGCCATCTTGAGCCATATACCCTGACAAGAGACTTGTTTACAATAGCCTACAACAACTGAGTACACTCTGATAACATCTTGTTTTAGATACACAGGATTTTCCCTTGGGTGTGTGAGACTTAAAGGTGTGATTTAGAGATAAGACCTAAGGGCGTGACTTAAAGGTGTGACTTAAAGGCGTGGCTTAGAAGTGAGACACATAAAAGGAGAGAGGCAGAAAGAAGAAATTAGTAGGCACTTGAGACTCGAGACAGGCAACTTGGATTAGACACTTATACTTGGAAGAGTACTTGAAACTTGAGACTCTAGACTTGAGGCAGGTAACTTGGAACTGGGAAAGAGACTAGCAACTTAGAACCAGGATTAGGACTTGAGACTTGGTGCCGAAGCCCAGGACCTGAGACTTGGTACTAGGAACTAGGGACTTGGAGAGAAGAAGAGAGACTGAAGAATAAACGGAATTGAATCACACTCTGTCTGGTCTCCATTCTTTGTGTCCGTCCTCACTCTCTCTCTTGCTGGGCCCAATCCTCGGACTGGAGAAGCTTGGGGCAATTTGGGGCAGTTTGGGCTCTAACAATTTAGCCCCCAAGGCTTTTGGCAGTGCGGATTCCAACATTGACAAAGAAGCCCCTGACATTTTGGCCCCCAAACATGGGGTAGTGCTGTTGTCAACATTTTAGTATGTTTTGTGATCCATTTATTTATTTATTTATTTACTTTACACCCCCATCACAGCCTCCTTCCTCCCTCTCCTCTCAGTGCCACCCTCCCACCCCCTTCTCCCATTCCCTCCTCCTGTTGGGATCCCCCTCTGCCTGTACCAACCCATTCTGGCACATCAAGTCCCCTCAGGGCTAAGCATATCCTTTCCCATGGATCTGAATTAGTGACACATTTAGTTTAACTAAGGCAATCTGGTTGACCACTGGATTGGAATTCCTCATGGAGCCTGATGGGATCACCAGTGGGCACACAACTGAATCTAGACAATCTAGAAGTAGCTAATCATCAACAGCAAGGAGTTGCTTGTTCTCGTTCTCTCTCTCTCTCTCTCTCTCTCTCTCTCTCTCTCTCTTCCAGCTATCTGACCTTTGATGGGTAAATTCTTATGCAGATGCAGTGTGGCTGTTGTCTTAGTCAAGGTTTCTATTCTTGCACAACCATCATGACCAAGAAGCGAGTTGGAGAGGAAAGGATTTATTCAGCTTACACTTCCACATTGCTGTTCATCACCAAAGGAAGTCAGGACAGGAACTCACACAGGGCAGGAAGCAGGAGTTGATGCAGAGGACATGGAGGGATATTTCTTACTGGCTTGCTCAGCTTGCTTTCTTATAGAACCCAAGACTACCAGCCCAGGGATGGCACCACCCACAATGGGACCTCCCACCCTTGATCACTAATTGAGAAAATGCCTTACAGCTGGATCACATGGAGGCATTTCCTCAAGGGAGGCTCCTTTCTCTGTGATAACTCCAGCTTGTGTCAAGTTGACACACAAAACCAACCAGTACAACCATCCACGGTTGCCAGTGAGTTTATGGTTGCAAGAACTGCACCTTGCCTAGAAGATGACTTCCCATAGCCTTTCTCCTTACTTTCCAGCTCTTCTCTTCTTTCTCCACCTCTTCCACAGTGGCCTGGGCCTTAGAGAAGATGGTATTGTTTAGGGCTATACAGTTATCTTTGATCTCCATAGGAGATGCAATTGAGTAAATATTTTTTCATTGATACTATAATATAGCTTATAGATACAGCATATACATAGACTTTCTGGACTTAGTGTCTGAAAAATGGGATTGTTTATTTAGTGGTAGATAAAGAGCATCAATGAAAATTCACCACTAAAATTCACTTTTTAGTATTAACTTTCATAGAAAATTCACTCAGTGGTACCTATCAGCCATTTATTCAAAGAATACAGTTCTGTTAATAAATAATTCCCAGTCTATGCTGAGAGATGAAAAATGTGAAAATTAAGGTCCCTGAACTTAAATTTATAATCACCATAAGCCAAAGAAAATAAATGCTTGTGATTCATTAATGTAAGCTTCAAATAAACAATGGTTAACAAGACATTGTATTCATTATAAAGCAAGATTTAATAGGGTATTTGGGTAAATTCAGACATTAGAATGCGTCTGAGCATTGTTCCCCTCCACAGAGATGTGCATAAATTCCACCCATGTCTAACTCATTCTCCAGCTGTGCCCGGTTCCACAGTGTCCCATGTCTGGTGCTGATATCATGCACCAAGCAGCCTTTGCCCACGTGCTTGGGAATTCACTAGCTCCTGATAAATAAAATTATAGTTTTCCTGTGTTTAGTCCCTCGCCTCCTTTTCTTTCTCCTTCCCTTCCCTTCCCTCCCTCCCTCCCTCTCTCTCTCCCTCCTTCCCTCCTTCCCTCCTTCCCTCCTTCCATTCTTCTTTCCCTCTTTCCTTCTCCCCTCCTTCCCTCCTTCTCTCCTTCCCTCCTTCCCTCCTCCATTCTTCTTTCCCTCTTTCCCTCCCTTCCTTCCTTCCCTTTCCCCTGCCTTCCTCCCTCCTTCCCTCCCTCCCTCCCTCCCTCCCTTCTTCTCTCCCTTCCTGCTTCCTTGTTTGTTTGCTTGCCTCTTCCTTTTTAGTAGGAAACAATTGCTATGTAGGCACAATTCTTAATTCTAGAGATTCAAAGACAGATAAGAAAGATCCTCTGTCCTGGTGGAGCCCCCAATGAACCCAAAAATGGACATGTAGTGATCGTAATAAGAATCTGAGCAGTTTCTACCAGAGCTTTAGAAGTCTTTGGGAAAGGAGCTCCAAGGGAAGAAACAGCAACTTTCCTCTTTGGGAGTCTGAAGAGCGTTTACAAAACTCTTCTTTGTGATCTGATCCCTGGATTATAAACATTGGGCATCAGAGGAGAAGAAACTGTGGGCCATGGTGACTAGAAACAAACTGTCTTCAGAGGGACTGGGAGCCCTTTAGCTTGGGAAATACAAAACAAAATAGAAGAAACTCCTGCCTCACACAGTAAATTAATGTGTTGATGGCAAGTTCTAAGGCAAAAGGATTCAACAGTCGTTGTTGGTTTCAGCAACTCAGAACTACAAAATCTAAATTGTGTTAGGAAAAGCTTACTCAGTGTTGTAAAATGGATATATTTATCTTACATTTTCCTACTACAGAAGGTAATTTAAGTTCAAGGAAAATAAAGATCTGGCAACCTTGGTGTTCTCTCTGTCTGTCTCTGTCTCTGTCTCTCTTTGTCTCTGTCTCTGTCTCTGTCTCTGTCTCTCTGTCTCTGTCTCTCTGTCTCTCTCTCTGTCTCTCTCTGTCTCTTTCTGTGTGTGTACATGTGTTTGCATGTTTGTGAAGACCAGATAGCAACCTCAATTCATTTGTCTGTTTTTTCATTTATCTATTTACTTACTTATTACTTATTCACTTTACATCCCACTCACTGCCCTCTCCCAGTCACCCCAGCCCACAATCCTTCTCCCTATCCCCCTCTTCTTCTCCTCTAAGAGGGTGGGGCTCCCTGAGTATCTTCCCACCCTGATACATTAAGTCTCTGTGAGGCTAGGAGCATCGTCTCCCACTGAGGCTAGATAAGGCCTCCCAGATAGAAGCACATATCCATCCAGACAGGTAACAGCTTTTGGGATAGTCTCCACTTCAGTTGTTCAGGGCCCACATGAAGACCAAATTCCACATCTGCTATATATGTGTGTGGAGACCTAGGTCAAGCCCATGTATGTTCTTTGGTTGGTGGTTCAGTCTCTAAGATCCCCAAGAGTCCAGGTTAGTTGACTCTGTCTTCCTGTGAAGTTTCTATTTCCTTTGGGACCCACAATCCTTCCCTCTTTTTTTCCTTAAGATTATCCAAGCTTCATCCATTGTTTGGTTGTGGGTATTTCATCTGTTTGAGTTAGCTACTTGGTAGAGCCTCTCAGAGGAGAGCCATGCTAGACTCCTGCCTGCAAGCATAACAAAGTATCATTAATAGTGTCAGGGATTGGTGCTTGCCTATGGGATGGGTCTCAAGTTGAGCTGGTTCCTGGTTGGCCATTCCCTCAGTCTCTGCTCCATTCCCTGTCCCTGCATTTCTTGTAGACAGGATAAATTCTAGGTTGAAAGTTTTATGGGTGGGTTGGTGTACCGGTCAGTCCTCTGAGATTCCTGCCTGGCTAGAGAAGGTGGCCTTTCAGGTTCCATATCCCCAATGCTGTGAATCACAGCTAAGATCTCCCCCATTGACTCTGGGTACCTCCCTTGTCTCAATTTTTTTAGACACAGAGTCTATCCCTTTTACCTAGAACTCATTGATCAGTCAATATGCTTGGCCCAGGGAGTAACACTAATAGGAGGTATGGCCTTGTTGGAGGAAGTGTGTCACTGTGGGAGTGGGCAATGAGACCGTTCTCCTAACCATATGAGTCTGCTCCTGGCTTCCTTTGGATGAAGATTTGGAACTCTCAACTCTTCCAGCACCCATGCCTACCTGGGTGCTGCTGTGCTTCCCACCATGATAATGGACTGAACCGTAAGCTAGCCCCAATTAAATGTTGTCCTTTATACAAGTTGCCTTAGTCAGTGTCTCTTCACAGAAATAAAAACTCTAACCAAGACAGAAATTGGTACCAGGAGTAGGGTATTGCTGTGATAGGCTTGACCATGTTTTTGTTCAAAAGAATGTGGATTTGGGGACTTTTGATTTGAAAATCTATGGAATGCTTTAAGTGAGGCTTAATAGGTCATCTTGGTAGGAATATGAAAAACAGTGGTGCTGAGGGTAATTTGAACTGGGTAGGCCTGATAGCCCAAGTGGTTTCAATGGCAAATAATGTTAGTGTGGTCTAGAAACTGTTTTTGTGATATTTTGGTGAAGAACAGGGCTGCTTTCTTTTGCCATTGTCCAAAGAGTCTGCCTGAGACTAAGGGGAAGAGATTTAGATTAATTGCTTTGACAAAAGAAGTTTCACAACAGCCTGGTATAAATTCTGTTGTGTGATTACTAAAGTTCACTTTTATGAAAAGCACTTTAATGAAAAGGACCAAGCTAAGAAAGGAAAAATATAAAATGTATGGTTCAAGTAATAAAGAGTACCAGGAAGCCAGGAACAGCCTGTCTCTCACATGGTTAGCAGGTGGGTCACATTGCCCATCCCCACAATAACACTTTTCCTCCAACAAGGCCACACTTACTCCTACTAGGCCACACCTCTAATAGTGCCTCTTCTTGGGCCAAGCATATTCAAATCACAATACCTAGGGATCCACCTATCTCTGTACTGAACACTGATGGCTACACACTCACCACCAACCCACATTCACTGCCTCCCCCAATCTTCCACAGACACAAGTACATGAATTCTTGACGAGTGAGCTCAGGTCTTTATGCTTGTTCAACAAGTGCTTTGCTCACTCAGCTGTCTCCCCATCACCCTAAAGGAATCTTGACCATTGTGGAACTATGGGAAATGAGACTGAAAAGCACCATGAGATTGCATAGCCACCTCACCCTTCCAGACCCCAGACAACTTTATAGAAAAGGCAATTACAGACACAGGAGGTGCACAGCCCAGTGTCACAAAGTTAAGTTCATACTAGAGACTTGGAATTGTAAATCTTGTCTCCTGACTTTTAAAGCTAGACTCTCTCTCCATAATGACTTCACTGATTCAAAGTAAGCCCAAGTCAGTCATGTCTTGTTTTGTATTTCCGGTAGAATTCAGATTTTTAGAGATGATGAATTATATATGTCACTCCTCCAGATTTTGGATAAAACAACTAGGGATTTTGAGGAACTCTTCAGAGTCATGTTCATAGTGACAAGCTAGGACCAAAACAGACTTCCTGTTTCTTCCACGGTTTTCACAAGGCAACACTGTCTTCTATTCAGAGTGTTATGGTCACGTCTTTGTTTATGACTTCCATACCATTGGACATAGCTAGCTAGGGTCCATGGCTTTCCCAAAAGAACTTAAGAAACACCAGGACACTGTAATGGGGGTTATCTGTGTTTGCATATTCCACTTGGAAAGCACATTAGTTGTCTTAGATATATGGTCTTACTTCCCCATGGGTGCTGTTTTTCTTGGATGACCAGCCCAAAATGTCACTGAAGAGATCTTGTTGGACATCAAGATTTGGCTAAAGGATACCTCAGTCTGTATCTTAACGAGTGTGAGGAACTGGGCATGTTTGATAGCTAAATATTTTCAATGGTTTAAATTACATTACTTTGGGCAAAGTTACATCCTTGGAGGAAGGTGCTTTTTGGAATGTACTTTCCACAGAAATGTAAAACATTGTTTTACTGTTTTACATTTCTGTGGAGATGTAAAACATTGTTTATTTACCGATAAACTATGCTGCCTGACTCATCCTTTTTCTTTCTCTTCTCCTCTACTTTTAATTTTTGACAGGGTCTTATTGTATAATCCAGGGAGTCTCAGGCTCACTATCTAGCCTAAACTGGCCTTGATCTCACAACAATCTCCCTCCCTCTGTCTCCCAAGTGCTGGGATTACAGGGACATACTACCAGAAATGGTTCTAATTCTTTCTTTTAAAAAAATTCTAGAAATGCAGAATATAAAAAATTCCAGCTATGAAAAATGAATGAGATACATAAAAGTTCAGTTGGATGAACTTGAGAAAACATGTTCAAGGCAAAACTATGTCTCTCTCATCCTGGTCTACTGTAGAAACTGCACATTGATCCTGGTAAAGTTCAGCCTCATGCTCTAAACCTGTTGTCCATTCCTGGTTCAAGTATGCCTTCTGATCTGTTCCCTGCCTCACTGATAGTATATTTCTATCTCAGGATCTTACATGCTTTTCTTGTTTCTATTTCCAGCTAGTGTGAGATTGGAGCAGGGAGTCAGTATTGTTCATTGGTCCTTTTATGGTTTTAACAATTTCAAGAGGATGGCTTGGGCTCAAATATTAATTACTTAAATAAAGTTTTAGCAAAAAAACAAATGGCACCAGTTGATAGTAATTAACATGAATCTCTGTGTTTCTAATCACTGGGATATGAACAGAGTTATCTTAAATACTTTCTATGGTGGCTAAGCCTCAATATACAGCCCATAAAGTCCAAATATTATAAGAACAAAAGCACAACAGAAAAAGTCAGGAAAAATGCTGTACCATGGCATTCCCTTCTCATTAAACTCTAGAAATACAAACTCTCCATCATGTGGGGAATCAGGGAGATAATGGTCCAATCTCGGCAAACAGTGCTATTAAAATCACAAACAACTGAATTCAAATGTGCCTTTTAGTTTCCCCTATGACTCCAATTAAGATCACATCAATTAAGTGAACTTATCATTTTGTATCATGGAGCATTTGAAAATTGCATCAAATTTGAGTTGGCATTTTCTTCCTTCTATGATAAGAAATGCATCTAATTGCACCACCCTGATTGCATATCTAGTTCTTAAGCAGCTGCACAAACACCATGAGCAATACAGAAAAAAAAGATGAGAGAAATATACAGAGGCTAACACCAACAGACACATTTCTGAGACAGAGCATCTTATGGGTCATTGATTCTGATTGAGATGACTCAGACATATAGGTCCAGAGGGGTAGGCATGCAGGAGATAATGTGAAGATTATGAGCCCCTTCCTGGCACACAGTGAGTCTGTAAATCAGAGCTTTTGTTCCTAGAACCTTAAATGAACTTCCCTAATGACAACTCTGGGCAGCATTCTAACTCTCAACAAAATGGACAGATTTCTCCCATTCTGGACCATCTAGCACAGCTCTCTCTGGGATGGGATCAAGGCAGGTGATGGGCAGCCCGTTTATCATTTTTGGCGAAGTGATCTAATATCTGTTAGTGTCACCCTTCCTCAAATCTCACAGAGCTAGTCTATTTTGAAACAGACTAGCACAACTTCTTGGTATGGGTAAGTTGCACAGGATAACCAAGGTTCCCTTTTGTGCCCACATGTTCACAGCTAAGAGCTTGGGCTATGTGGTCAAGGCTAATAAAATTCTGGCCTTGGCTCAGACTATGTTTCACAAGCTTGAGGAAGCTCCATCACGTCTCTATGCCTTGCAGAAGTTGAGAGTGAACAATGGTAAAGTGTGGACTTAGTATGCATAAGACTCTGGGTCCATTCCAAGCTCCCTAAAACAAATAACATGGAAAAAATAATTCCGTGTGCATTGTGGGGATGATGTGAGAGGGAAATGCAGGCTGCTCTTTCAGCACATTAGAAGTACATCAACTCTCAGTAAATAATAGCTGCCGGTCTGAGTATTTTCCTTGTGTACCTCTTACAGCTTTCAGATTGACTTATACACTATCTATGTGCAAAAGGATCTCAAAAAACCAACTAGTACCCAGGTTGCAATCTCCCTCCACTCCTCCCGTTCCCTGATAATGCTTTCAAGATAAGTACCAGAGTCAGGGATGTAAGTATCAACAGTCCTTTCTTGTGTGTGTGTGTGTGTGTGTGTGTGTGTGTGTGTGTGTGTGTATGTGTGTGTGTGTATGCACTCATGTGTGTGCATATGTGTGTGTGTACACGTATGTGTGGAGTGCTCTCACCCTCTTTCTTCTGCTATGCCTTGCTTCCTGTAAAAGGGAAAAGGGTGCGAGCAAAGGAAAAGACACAAAGGAAGCCTATAACCTTAACTGATTGGGGGAGGGGTTGATTTGCTGGTAATACCAAGCTTCTTTGCAGTCTTCTACACACTGTAGTATTTGTGCAATGCCATTTTACAAGACGCTTTAAGCAAACAACTATTATATATGAATTCTGCTGAAATCCAACTGTTTACTAACATTTGTTGTTGTTTATCATATGTGTTTCCAATGACTCATATACTGAGAATATGAACTTGACTCTTGAACATGCAAACCTTCTTGTCTCACCACCTCAGCTCCTTTCTCTTTTTCCTTTCCTCCCTTTCCTCCCTCCTTCCCTCCCTCTCTCCTTCCCTATCTCCTCCCTCCCTTCCTTCTTCCTTCTCTTCTTTCCTCCCTCCCTCCCTCCCTCCCTCCCTCCCTCCCTCCCTATCTCCCTCCCTCCTTCTCTCCTTCCCTCCCTCTTTCCTTCCCTCCCTTACTCCCTTCCTTCCTCTCTTCCTTCATTCTTTCTTCTTTCCTTCTCCTGTCCCTTGTCCTCTCTCTTTCTCCCAGTCTCCTTCTTTCTCACCTGTTCTCTAATCTTAAAACAATAATACAAATCAGATTTGGCACCAACAGCTTAAAAACAAAACCTTTCATAGTGACAATGGAGACATTCTAGCTCTTAAAACTTTAAGCAATACCTAGGTATGAAGGGTGAAGGTTTCAGGAATTTCTCTAGCCTTTTCTGCTCCTCCTTAGTCCAGCCTGTACCTGTCAGGTTTGCATATCATTTTAAAACTTCCATGTGTGGTGCACAGAAATGTGTGTATGTTTATGCATTCATTGCATGGCTGTCAACTTTTATTTTAAATAACAAACTGGAAAACCTTTTTCCTTCCTGCAAAACAGTTGTAACTACTGCCATGAGAAGACAGTTTTGGAGTCTGAGCTGCTGGGCAAGAAGAGCATGCAGCATGGGTGTCCTTGTCTGAAGGCCACAGGCCACAGTGACCTTCATACAGCCCTACCCCCAACTCAGGTGTCCTTATGTGCCCACAAGTACAGTAACAGCACAGACAGGCTGGTGGTAGCTGCTGGCTGAGCCTGTTGCTGACAGGTGCAAGAGCTATGTATCACATGAGTCCTCTAAAAATAGGCCTGAGAAAGGAAGGGTCTCAAGTCTAGCTTATAATAGATGTTCACCTTGTGAACACTCACTGTCAACAACAGTATTTCAACACAGCAACCTCCATGTCCACACTGACAGCTGTGTTAAGCTCCCTGACAAATCAGTTCATTTTGATCAGAATAATAAATTTGCACTATCTCAAGGAGCTTTAGTATGGAGTTTTTTCCAAAGGGGGAAGGGGAGAGGATAGACCCGTCTGGCTGGATGAGAGCTGTCTCTTTCAGTAGTCCCAGGCAAGTGTCTTCTCTCTGTCAGCCTTTGTTACTTGTGACCTTGTGATCATTTGGGAAGCTCCTAGAAACATTAGCATTTCAGTTTGTCCTTGAGATAAGAGAACATTATTTTCTTCCTGGGTTTTGTTCTCATGATGAAAGAGGAACAGTCTTCTGCAGGAGTTGATTGATCAGGAGGAATTCTAAAATCAGGACCATTAAATGAAAAAATGTTTATTTCCCACCTAGGCTGGAGTGGGTGGCTCACAAAGGTGTGCCCAGAGAATCCATGAGCAAGGAGAACTCAATGGACCTGGGTTTGTCCTGTCCCCAAGCATGGTGGGCAGCTTGAGAAAATTCTATCATGCTCTATCCTAGAGTGTAGGGCAGGTGCTACATAGTGGGAGCCTACAGGTGGTGCTGTCCCTTGGACACACTCCAAATCATCTCCCTGCTTTGATAACCCAGTTTGGAACTGGCACCCTGCTATGACAGCCTTGGTTTTTTTAATTGTTAAATGTCTAAGAGGATCAAGCAGTCTGATGCCTGGCTATCATTTGAAATTACAAAAGATAGAATGTCAACATCAAAATAGCATCACCGTAATCATTTCTAGAGACTTCTGCCTTAATCTTATAAAAGGGTGGCTAGTTACTTTTCTACAAAAGGGTCTGCTTGTTTTTTGGGGGAGAAGGTGGTGTTCGTTTATTTTTGCATCTTGGTGTGTGTACGTGTGTG
>JANHMN010000009.1:67353988-67384619 GCA_030674055.1 Rhabdomys pumilio
AGAAGTCTGGTGTAATTCTTATAGGTCGTCCTTTATATGTTACTTTACCTTTTTCCCTTACTGCTTTTAGTATTTTTTCTTTGTTTTGTACATTTGATGTTTTGATTATTATGTGACAGGAGATATTTCTCTTCTGGTCTAAAGTATTTGGAGTTCTGTAGGCTTCTTGTATATTTATGGACACCTCTTTCTGTAGGTTAGGAAAGTTTTTCTCTATAATTTTGTTGAAATATTTACTGGTTCTTTAAGTTGGGAGTCTTCCCTCTCATGTATACCTATTATCCTTAGGTTTGGCCTTCTTATTGTGTCATGTATTTCCTGTATGTTTTGGGTTAGTAGCTTTTTGCATTTTGCATTTTCTTTGACAGTTGTGTCAATGTTTTCCATGGTATCTTCTGCACATGAGATTCTCTCTTCTATCTCTTGTATTCTGTTGGTGATACTTGTGTCTATGACTCCTGACCTTTTTTTTTAGGTTTTCTATCTCCAGGATAGTCTCCCTTTGTGATTTCTTTATTGTTTCTACTTCTGTTTTTAGATGTTAGAAAGTTTTGTTTGATTCCTTCTCCTGTTTGGTTATTTTTTCCTGCAATTCCTTAAGGGATTTTTGTGTTTCCTCTTTAAGGGCTTCTATCTGTCTGCCTGTGTTCTCCTTAATTTCTTTGAGAGTGTTATTTATGTCCTTCTTAAAGTCCTCTAACATCATCATGAGAAGAGATTTTAATTCTGAATCCAGCTTTTCTGGTGTGATGGGGTGTTCAGGGCTTGCTATGATGGGGGAACTGGGTTCTGATGTTTCCATGTAACTTTGGATTCTGTTGCTTACGTTCTTGCACTTGCCTTTTGCCATTTGGTTAACTCTAGTGCTCTCTGTACTTTCTGTCTCTGACTGAGGCCCCCTTTCCAGTTATCTTGCTCGTGTCTGGTCTCCTCGGGGTCCCAATGTCTCTGTGATCTTCTCCAGCTGCTCTGAATACAATGGTAGCTCTAGGATGACTCAGAATATGGTGAGTATTCTAGTATCCTAGGTAGCAGTCCAGCTAAGTGTCCACTGTTCTGGGTGTAATGTCTCTTCTAGGATGTCTTAGGCTAATGTGTCCACTGCTCTGAGTGCAGTGGCTCCTCTATTATGTCTCGGGATATGTTGTCTGTCGCTCTGAGTTTCTTTGGTCCTCTGCCACTCTGGGTTCAGTGGATCCTCTAAGGTGGTTCAGGAGGAATTCAGTGTCCCCAGGAGCAGACCGGGCGGGGGTTTGCGTCAGGCCTCAGATCCGCGAGAGGGGCAAAAGGCATGGAGCTGTTTCTTTTTGCCTCTGTTGGCCAGTCAATCTACACACAAACATATGTCAGCAACTTCCAAACAGAAGCTTCTTCAGTCTTTTTCAAGACTAGGAAACACCTAGAACTGGGAACAGGAGGATCCAGATAAGCACTGGCCCTGAGTTACTCCCAGTTCTTCGGCAGGTCCCTGGCTTTCTGTGGGTTTCCGTTTCACAGCGGTAAGTTCGGCTGACTTCAGCAGCACTTCAGGTAACTTCAAACTCTAGCATTTGCGGACTCTGCCGAGCCTCAACTTCAAGCTACTGTTTCTAAGACTCACTTTGTTTCATCTATCCTCAGGAAGCAATATGTGATAAAACTTCTTAGGTCTCACCCAAGACAAATATCCCTCAGTATCCGTGGCTCCTCCCAGCTTCCCCAGCATCCCCCAGTACCTGTGGCTCCGCCCAACACGTATCATTCCATCCTCTAACCTAAACCTCTTCCTCACTGAGCCTGGGCTTCTGTTTCCCCTTCCCTTTCCCTTAGTCTGATCCCTATATAACTCAATCATTTTGCATTTGAGCTATGTTGTTCTCTTGGTCTCTTGGCCCAGCCACCTCTTTTGGTTGGCAGCTCCTCTGTTGCTCCCCGACCCCTTCTCTCTTCTCATGGTCCAGTTTAGTCTGCCACATTCTTCCTGGACTCTTCCTTTTGCCTACTTTCTTCTTTATATCTACAATAAAAGCCTTGGCCATATTTTAGCAGTGGTCATAGCCTCCTTTGTTTTCATTCTCATTTAAAACAATAAACGCCTGTACTTTACAAAACAACCTTCTTTTCCCATTTGCCTCCGTGTACAAACTTACCAGGGGCAATGGATTCACCTAAATACTTCTAGCAGCCTTCCCAAGCCCACTGAATCTGTGTCCAGGCATCTGGGCAAAATCTAATACAGCTTTACTTAGTACATCATTGTCATTGGGCTCTGTCTGTTACTCTTCTGTGAGTAACGAGGGGAAGTGTGTGTGTGTGTGTGTGTGTGTGTGTGTGTGTGTGTACATGTGTGTGCATGTATGTACGTGTATGTTAATGCTTGTGCATATTAGTGCACATGGGTTGGGGCAGAAGTTAACCTTGAGTGCCATATCTCAAGATACTGTCTAGCTAGTGTCTCTCATTTGGCTGTCTTGTTAGGCTGGCTGGCCAGTGAGCCCAGGGTTCAGCTTGTCTCTCTGCCTCTCTAGGTCCTGAATTACAAGCCCATGCCACCAGTCCCATCTTTTCACTTGGCTTCTGGAGGCTGAACTCAGGCCTTCACACCTAAACAGTTAGAGCTTTACAGGATGAGCCACCTCCCAGCCCAGAAGGAAATCCACTTCGAAATAATAAAATCTTTGTAGAAGAAATGGACTTTGTTCTCCAACCTCTGACCTAAATGTTGAAAAGCAATTAAGCCGGGAGACGTCACGATTAAGAAGTAATTGAATGAGTCCTCTTTTTGTGTAAGTGAGTCCTCTCTGATTGCAATGAGCTGATAAGTGGTCTTCAAAGGAGCCCATCAGTCCCCCACCTACATCCTGCTTTGTCGCTCTGTAAGGATCCTAACCCTGAAAGGCAAGTGTAAGCAGGGTCTCTGTACAGACAAAGATGGATAGACTTGAAGGCACTCAACTATTTCCCAGAATGCAACAGACAGATGCCTATCCCCCAATTGCTTTACAATTGAAAGCTATTTCATCTCAAGGTCTACATACAAATGAGCCATGTTCCTCATCAGGCCACACAGACTTAAATGACTGAAAATATTCTAAATGACTCAGAATTCATCTCTGCGTCTTATAGACTTTAATTCCCATAAACATCTGCTCCCACACAGCCACTACCACGTTTTTATCAAACACATATTTTGGCCAGTAACTCATGTCAAAGACTAAATGGCTATTAACCCTATAAGGAAGGGAATGGTATTCAACCAGCCCATGCCAGGATTCCATTTCAAGTTAGGAAATTTATTTCAGAGAGAAATCATGGCAGCTCAGTGATCAATCTCTGCTGGAGATAGTAGTGTGTCGTGTAAGAAATCATTCACCTTGCTGTAATGGTCTTTCAATATAAGAAGTCTTTTCCACCTCTTCAATGCTCAAGAACAAGGTGGCTGTGCCTAATCTAAGCTGAGTGGAGCCCTCCTTCAGGCTGAAGACTGGGATCCAACTGGCCCCAGGGTGCTGTGGATTCTATCTCTGTTTATCTGGTCTTAAACTTGGGTCAACCCAACCCTATCATTCTCCTGGAGAAGGAAAACATATGACATGGGTGCATTCTGGAGCTCTGCCAAGGCCATGTTCATTGATGTTCCATTAGTCAAAGCAAGTCCTGTGGATAGTACAACATTTACAGAATGGGAGAATAAAACCCATTAGTAGTGGAAACAGGGGACATCTACTGAACAGTATCCCAAAGGACCCCACATGTCTTTACCTTAAATATAATGGCTCCGATACCTCTGATTCTTGCACGGTGCTTTTTGGGTATTTTGTTGTTCTATTTTACATCTTAAAAAATCAGAAGGAGGTCTGGTAAGACAGGTCGGAGGGGAAGAGGTGCTTGTTGTATAAGCCTCATTTTGTGTTCGATCTCTGGCACCCACATGGTGGAAGGAGAGAAACAACTCTACTAACTCGTCCTCGGCCTTCACATGTGTGCTTTGGCTCATGTGCTTCCTCCACATCCAAAGAGTAAAACTCTAGAAACAGAAGCATGGAGTTACACTAACATAGCTATTTTCTACCTACTTGACACTCCCTCTCCCAGTGTGTGTGGTTGGGATTTTAATAAGGGAGACATAAGTAAGATGTTGAGCTCAAGTCAGTCTTATGCTGGTCTCTACAAATACCTCAAGATGCCTCTTAGAAGTAAACTCTGCCAGTTGTCAAAAAGCCCTATAAATAATCTTTTTCTTTTCCTGTCACTAGTTTTTTTTTTTTTTTAACATCAGAAAAAATCAGCACTTTACTCTTTTAGGGTAGAAGGAATAACAAAATGGATGCATATTCTTTCTCTGCTTCTTTCTCTTGATTTTTTTTTTCTTGGACAGCCTCTACCTCTTCCACACAATATCAGTACAGAAATGGAAGAGACACTTGGTAAGGAACACGGTAACACACACTTGCCCCTGCCTTGTCCAAGCTGAGTGTTTGTCTTTACCCAACTTCCTTTTGATGAGAAAACTTTCTCTTACCTAATGCAAATTCACTCTTTTAATCCTGATTTCTCTTATTAACCAGAACCTTAAAGGTAGCTTTTTAGTTGTAGCTCTGATAATATTCAGTCCAGATGACTTCTTGCAAAGAGACTGTCCACAAACTGTGAGTTTGTTTGGCAGTGCCCCTTTATCCAGGAGATCAAGAAGTCCTCCACTCTCTGCCCACTGGGATTCCCCTACTTGATTTATAAGCATGTTTGTCTCTCTGGGTACTCAGCCGCACCTGGCTTCATTCTGTTTAGTTTTATTCAGTATTGGTGAAAGCCAGCGAGCAGGAATTGCAAGTGAACCTGGTGCAGCTTTAGTAAGGCCAATCTCTGCTGTGTTGCTGGGGTTTGCACTCTTTCATGAGTCAGCATGTATCTTCTTGTCAGTTTCTCTGTTGCCAGTGCTGCTGCCTGGAATCCGATGCTGTTAACTGTCACAGTGAATCTATCAATTCAGAAGACTATTGGATTCACCTCGCTAGTCATTTACATCATCTTTGGACTCTTCAAATTCTGCCTTGCTCTACTAGGGGACATATGATGTTTATAGATCCACTGTCAGCCATCAGCATCTTAGTGTCATATGCAATGATTTGTATTCTTTATTTTTTTCCCCTCTGGTTCGAGACAGGGTTTCTCTGGTGTAGTCCTGGCTGTCCTGGAACTCACTCTCTAGACCAGGCTGGCCTCAAACTCAGAAATCCACCTGCCTCTGCCTCCCAAGTGCTGGGATTAAAGGCGTGCGCCACCACTGCCCAGTAGCAGTGATTTGTATTCTTTACTCATTTTTATACACAGTGGGCTGGAAGGAAGTAGAAGTAGGTATATGTATGAGGGGGGAAAATGTCACAAAAAGACACAAAACATTAAGTTTGCCAATGCCTTTGCCTTTCAAAGAAACAAATTGAAAATGATTCTTAGGCTTAGCTTTAGTCTTAGTGCAAAATTCATTGAGTGGTAGTTGACAAGATTTAACAGAGAGGAAATTTCATTTGCTAACACGACTTTTGTTTCCAGGGTACTATTTTCTTGTACTTCATCATCTAAAGCAAAACACATTCCTGCTTCTCACTCCACAGAAACCCGTTCATCACTGTCTCTGAAGGCTGTTCATGGACACAAAGATCCTTGAATGTTTGAGTAATTTATGGAAAGTTATGGCATGTTCTGGATCCTGTGGACATCCTCCAGCAGACGTCAACCATATCGAGACTGCTTTCACACCTAGGACAGTGCTGATCCTGCCCAGTAGCCACATGCTTCGTAGTGTAGGTGATAAGAAAACATACACGTGTTCAGTATAGACAGCCTTTTGAGCTGTTTCATTGTTGGGGACTTAACCCTGGTACACACATTTGGTATGTGATCTACCATCAAGTTCCATCCCCAGCCCTCAAACACAGTTTATAAACACAGTCACGCCCACCAGACTTCCCCAGACTCTGCTCCGTCTTTCCCAGAGCCCTCATGTCTCAAAGCTCATTCTACAGGTCGGTCCTTGGGGCCCTTGGAGACCTTTGGGATGGAATTTTGGGTGTGGATCCAAGCTAGACACTCCACTCTTCCTCTCACCCGAGTGAACCTGGTTGTCCTTGTGTTTCACCTGTTCTAGGCTCACAGGGCGGTACTGTTAGTCTTCCAATAAGAAACCCATATCTATATTAGCTCAACTATGCACACATCTTCTGAATACATATTTCTGAACCTGCCTGTGTGTGTATCTGTGTGTGTGTGTGTGTGTGTGTGTGTGTGTGTGTGTGTAATCATAGATTTACAGCTGTCCTTTGACTCCACCCCTACATCACAGGGCTCATTGTGAACTCTCCTCCTCATCTACCCATGACTTCTTTCTTAGGGAGTGAGAATCTTGAGTGCCATTATTTGCAGAGACACAATTTGCCTCTCACGTTGTGACTACAGCACCCACTTTAATGTTTTAAGAGTACTAGGTATTATTTTCTCATTTCCTTTCTTTCCTGTCCTTTTGATTATCCATATTCCTTCACTCCGTATGTGTGAAAGGTAGAGCGTACAAACAGAGAAAGAGGAGATGTAACCTCATCTGATGCCTTTTCTTCCTTCCCTACACTCAATTAATATGTTCTTTTACTGGTCAGCTGAGTTGGAGACAAGAGGACCAGGGAGTCGGGTTCCCAGGAGTCATCCCCAGCCACACACACCAGGCTGGATTTATGGGAGTCATCCCCAGCCACCTACAACAGGTCGTAGAAGGCAAGGAAAATGAAGGTTGCTCAGAGCAGAGGCGTGAGGAGATTACTGACTCAGACTCTGTCCTCCTTCTCCAGTACTCCATTGTTGAATGCTAGGAAATAGTCAACCACTGAGTGAGCAAGGTCAAACATATGAGCAAGAGTGAGATGCTCACCTTAGCAATGAGACGCGGTACAGAAAATCACATGGAAATGTGGTTCATTCCATTGTGGGCACCCAGCCCCACTCTTTCCATTGTGAGCATCCGGCCCCACTCTTTCTATTGTGAGTATCTGACCCCACTCAGAGCTGCATCTTGCCCCACTCAGAACCATAGTATGCACTTCTGCTTCTTTTCACCTTTCTTATTTCAGAATAATATGGAGGTAGAGGAAAGTTCGCAAGGCAAATGCATAAAATTGTGAGTTATCTTGAACTCAAGTCTTATAAGTTCCACCCAGTCAAGGCTCTCCCCTTTCCTTCTTACAGTCTCCTTCTCTTTGTGCTTAGCACAGCAACCTCGAGATGCCAAATGGGACCTGAGTCCTTGTGTTTAGAATAATCACCTTCTTCAAGGTTTGATCACTAAGATTCTATAACAATGATAAGCTCATTTATAAATGGCTTTTGCTGCCGGGCTTGGTGGTGCATGTCTTTAATCCCAGCACTGAGGAGGAAATGGCAGGCAGAGTTCTGTTAGTACAAGGCCATACTGATCTAGAAAGTGAGTTCCACGACAGCCAGGGTTGTTACATGTAGAAACTCTATCTTTAAAAGACATGCGTGCAGAAAAACAGACATTCTCTACTCATTAACGGAGTCCTCCATCTCCTTTCCCACAAGCCATGACAGCTATCACACTTTCTCCTGTGCCATGGCTTGGACCAGTGGGGATGTCCTTCAGAGGTGGGATCTCATAGCACATGGTCTCTTTTGCCCACTGTAGTTCTCTCACAAAGTACCTTTAAAATTCAGATTCAGAATATATCAAAAGTCTCTTTCAGAAAGGTTTCGTGTGTGTGTGTGTGTGTGTGTGTGTGTGTGTGTGTGTGTGTGTATGAGTGTGTGCGTGCAGTGGCTTCTGTGCATGTATATGTGTACATGACTGTGCATGTATGTGTGTGCACAAGTGTGTGAACTGGCCAGGTCAGACGCCAATTGTTTAAGAGGCGCTGTTCACCATGCGATGGGCTCTCACTGCCCTCAAGCTCATTAAAAATGGCCAGGCTGGCTCCACCATATCTGGTGTCATGGTGCCCAGCTTCCTTTATAGTGTTGGTTCTGGGGACTGAGCCATTTAACCTTCATCTTCCAGGCTACTATAGCTTTAGTGGCGTCCATCACCAGTTGGTGTCTCTCTGGACATTTTGGTTGGTCAAAGTTCATTGCCTAATTCAGTAAGGCTCAGGGAAAGAGTATTTTCAGATGCTTGCAGGACTTGCAGGATAGTTTCATGGCTGCTCTTCGGCTTGTATTCTCCCCCACACACACTGGCTGCTCAGCTAGGTGCTTATTATCTGCTTGGTGTTGGGCACCAGCACTGTTTACTCTTAATTTACTCCCAGTTCCAAACTACTAAGTCTTCTTCCACCATAGCAAGGCCAGTACATTTCTCATTAGCCAGTTCCCCACTGCAGACAGGAATGTGCAGTATCTTTATTAGAATCTGTCTTTCTGGGTTGATACTGTACAGACACGGCATACTCTTTAATATATTGTTTAGTTTTTAATTTGGGGAAGTTCACAAATTCTGTTTTCTTGTTTTGATTTTTCTTCTTTGAAGGTCTCTTCCACAGCCTGGATTGATATGTGTGTGTGTGTGTGTGTGTGTGTGTGTGTGTGTGTGTGTGTGTGTGTGTGTGTTGTGGGGTGGGGTGTGGGAGGTATGTATGGAGGTGTGAGGGGCACATGTGTGGATGTCTATCGAGTCCAGAAGAGGGTTCAGATACCCTGGAGCTGAAGTTGCACATATGTAATGTGGGTGCTGGGAACTGAGCTCAGGCCCTCTGGAAGAGTAGGAATCTGTGCAAATCTCTGAGCCGCTCTCCAGCCCCTTAGCTAGGTTGTCATTGTTGACCTGATTGCCATTGTGTTGCTGTTCTTCCCTCTCCTCCTTCTCTTCCTCCTCTTCCTTCTCCTTCCTTCTCTCCTTCTTTTCCATTTCCAATATTACCAACAGTTTTATTGCATTCTGTACTTCTTTATGCTCTTAAACTTCCTCTTCTTTTCCATTTCTTCTCATGGATGGCTCTTTCTGTTTATCTGCTATTACACATCATCTGCTTTCACGGTCTCATAAGGCTATTTTTTCTTCTGTTTTAAAAGCTTCTTTGAATTATTTCATCTACTTATGACTTATATTCCTTTCATGCTGACTGTTCCTTGTTGCTCCTGCTGGTTTCCAAATAGCATGGTATAGTTTTGATTTAATTTGGAGGCATCTCCTTTGGTACACTTCCATTGTCCAAAAGCATGCCATTTGCTTCTTGCCCTTTTTTTCTTCCTGATGTTAACTTTGGATAATATATGACTTGAAACTTCTCTGTGGTTTCATTTCCCACTCTTTGTGTTCTCTTTTGCACCAGGCTGGAGGCTGAGAGTTTTCACCATTTTTAATCTTTCTGGAGCTCCCTCTTCTGTTGTTTTGGGGAAATGTTGGAAGGACAAACCCCTATTCTCAATGCCACTGGCAGCAAATCTTCCCTGTCCCTGTCACTGTCCCTTTAGGGTGACCAAATTTAACTTAATTTTGTCCCCAGCATTTTGTTATTGTTTGCTTTTGTCACTGCTGTTTGCTTATTTTGTGACAAGGTCTTGCTCTGTGGCATAGACTGGTAAAACTCCTGCCTCAGCCTCCCAAGAACTGGAATTACAAACTGTCCCTCACTTTGGCCCTAGCAGTCAGCTGTGAGTCTAGCAGGCTGTGGTGGGAGGCCATTCTTGCTCTGGAGAGTTCCCAGGGAAGAGACATTGGTTGGTAGTCAGTGATGCTACTGACAGCACCCAGTACGCCAACTTGACTCTGACTCTTCAACACATCTTTAGATTCCAATTGCCTGACATCTTAGGACTGTTGTGGTCTGCATAAGTGCCTCTCCCAAGCCCACCCATTAAAGACATTTTAAATTCTTTTCCACCCTATAGGACTACTGAGATGTGACAGGGTTTTGGGAAATAGAGCTTAGAAGAAGAAAGCTGGGCCTTTGGGAATATATCCTTGAGGAGGAGGTGAGAAGCACATCTTTTCCATATTTCTCTTCTGTTTTCAAGTTGCTATGATGTGATGTGATCGGTACCACGTGCTCCCAAGGGGATACTGTGAAACTGTGAAATTGATTCCCTCACTGCATGCCCCAAATACTTCAGGCCCCAAAATGAAACAGAACTGAAAGCTCCAGTATGAGTGTTTAAATAAAGCTTTCTTCTTGGTAAGTTGTCAGAAAGCTGACCACACCGGCTTATATTTCTGTACATGCTTTTGGACAGGTGGATATTTCCTGTGTGCCAACACTAAGTTTTGTTCTCCAGACCGCTCCAAATTTCTACGAGGTATTTACTTGTGATTAAACTGGACTATTATGTTTTAATATCAAGAACTCATGTCGACTATTCGTGATGACTTTGGGGGTGGCAATTTATGTGATACCTTCCATTTGATTTGGGATTTCTCAGTTCCGCACCCCTCCCCAGGAATAATCAAATTGATTCACCCTCCACAAGGCAATAGTTTAAATCCCTTGATCTCTAATTTTACTAATTTAAAGAGGATATCCACTTGCTTTTAGAGAGTATTAAAGTGGTCACAACAAAAGAGAGCCGTAACAAAGGCAGTTTTTTTTTTTAAAAAAAAAGACAGAAAAGCTAAGCCTTTTAGAAGGAAATATGTCAAACACATTAACCACCTAGATTAATATTGTCAGTGGAATAAACTAATAACTTTGACTCAAACTTTGAACAGCCAGGGCGGCAAGGGAAATCATGATTACGTAAGCCTAATTACTTGATAAAAGGAAACGTAACTTCATTCCAGGCAGTAATTTTCATGGGGTTGCAACAAGAAGAAAGGGCCCAGGGGTGGAGTGAGATCAGAGCACCCAGCTTTTTCATCATCCAGCAGTTTGATCCAGAGTTATCTGGCTTAGACACTTCACAAATATAAAGAAAATGAGTATATTTTCTGATGACACCAAGGTGTAAAGATCAAAGAGAAATAATCCTACAAGTTACCATTGCCTAATGAATTCAGACACGTCCTAGTGTGATTCTTCTCTCTCATCTCCCACATCCTGCAGGAAATTCAGACGCCTCTTTCCTGTGCTGCTGATCCCTAGGTAATCACAAGAGTTATCTCTCAATGATCAACACACACACACACACACACACACACACACACACCACACACACACACATACACACACACCACACACACACACACATACACACACCACACATACACACACACACCACACACACACACATACACACACACACACACCACATACACACACACACCACACATACACACACACCACACATACACACACCACACACACACACACACACACACACACACACACACACACACGAGAAAGAGAGAGAGAGAGAGACAGAGAGACAGAGAGACAGACAGAGACAGAGACAGACACAGACATACACATACACACAGAGAGGCGGGGATAGGGAGAGAGAGAGGAAGGGAGGGAGAGAAAGAACTAAAATTATGTGGGAGGGCACAGGCAAATGGACCCACTTCTGATGACATGTCACCCTGGGCCTAACCTTGGTACACGCAGAAACATGGCACTTTCCTCTGACAGTTACTGGTGGAATGGTTACTTCCACACCTGGTGTCTGGTGGCACAGTTGTGACAGTCAGCCCTGCCACA
The DNA here is from genome assembly GCA_030674055.1 of Rhabdomys pumilio. NCBI lineage: Eukaryota > Metazoa > Chordata > Mammalia > Rodentia > Muridae > Rhabdomys > Rhabdomys pumilio. Next base: position 67,365,598 of record JANHMN010000009.1, read on the forward strand.
TTAGAGCCTGTGTCTTGTTCATTATCCAGTCTTGATGTAGCTGGGCAGAGCTGCGGTTTTTTAAAATCCTTCATGCATCAAAGGCAGACAGTGGGACGAGCTTGGCTTCCCTTATGCTGTGTCCTCAGGGAGCCGCATTGGTTTGGCTTCCCTGTTTCACGGGCACAAATAAAAATAGTTTGTGTGGAATTTGCTTCCCCCCAAATCTGAATCTATCCCAGATTCCATGCATTCAGCTTGGGGATCTCTGAAGTTGAGTCAGAAGGTGAAAGGCCATGGCTCACCCTACAGTTCTCAGAATTGCCCCTACTGCAATGTTCTGCAAGAGCAGCAGGAGTCCTGGGATGTATCTACGGGCTTAATTCTCTATTTCTATTGTATGAAGGGGTTTTAGAGTGACCTGGGGGGTCCTCATGTTCCCTCAAGCGTCCTTGAGTCTTCGTGTGAAGACTCAGACATGAAGGAGTCCCATGACGAGTAACAGAATTAGGTTAAAATTGGGTCACAGGATGCACCAGCCAAGTACTCAGAGATAGGGGACAGAAAAGGCAGGAACAAAGAAGGAAAGAGAAGCAGGGATACAGGCTTGCCCAAGACAAAAAGGGGCATTTCTGTAAATGTTGAATGACAGAAAGATCACTGTACAATTGTGATACTATGATAACATTATATATATATATATCAGTATATATATGTGTGTATGTGTGTGTGCGTGTATCAGTATATGTATGTGTACATATGTATGTAGGTGTTTATGTATATGTATGTATATATTCATACATATGTATATATGTATGTTATATATGTATATATGTATGTGTATATGTATATGTGTGTGTACATATGTGTATATGTATGTATATATGTGTGTGTATGTTGTATGTATATGTATATATACTGTTTTCTACCACAGTCTTGAATTATAACTCTCTCCCAAGTAAGCCAACTCTAATCTCCTATTGCCTTGACATGGTTGTAAGAAAATTCTCTGCCTGTCTTGCCTAGCAGAGTCTCTTTCATTCCATCAGGGACCTTGCCCTATACACTGGAGGAAAAATGCCACAGAGAACCCAAGGATATTCTGAATAGGCAAACCTTGCTGGGCTTCCTTCTCCAATCCGTCTTCAGCAGCTATGCTTGTGCAATGAAATTTCCATAAAACTCAAAAGAAGCCTCTGAGAACTTTCAGGATGCTGACCATCAGACTGTTGGAGGGCTACATAATCCAGGATGCATGGTGTTGGTGGTGGGAAAAATATATATACATACACATATGTACATACATATACATATATGTATGTATATACATATATACACATACACATATATGTATGTATATACATATATACACATACACATATACATATATATAAAATCAGAAAATAGAAGTATTTCCCTGGGTTCTCTGAGCTGCTTGTATGAATAAGTCCCAACAAGGGCTTGAGAAAACCTTATTAGAGCCACACATATGTATACATACACATACACACACACACACACACAGAGAGAGAGAGAAAGAGAGGGAAAGAGAGAGAGAGAGAGAGAGAGAGAGGGAGAGAGAGAAGAGAGAAGAGAGCGCCAGTGTTTGAGAGAGAGAGAGAGAGAGAGAGAGAGAGAGAAGAGAGAGAGAGCGCCAGTGTTTGTGTCTGGCATACAAGCCTGGCAGGAGCAGGTATCCCTAGGACTGAGCCCTCAGCAGGTGGGTCCACAGCATCAGAGCTGAACAAGGCCCAGCTGTCCAGTGCTATGGACTTGCATGCTTGGTACTGCTACTGAGAAAGATCTTCACACCCTTCAGGGCTCAAGTGTCCCAGGTTGACTATGATTTGAGAGCAGGGGAAAACCTGGAGAGGCTGTGTTTGTCCAAAGCACAGCAATGTATGGGGAGATGCAGTTTGTATGGCTGGGCTTCAAGTGGGGTTTTCAGTTCTGTTAACTGCAATAACATATATATATATATATATATATATATATATATATATATATATATATCTACAAGCAAATCCAATTACTGATGCTAATGAGCCAGGGTATTTAAATGCAAATCACTTCTTCTTAAGTCTCTGTAGTTAAAGGAAGCATTGCATGGAGGTTAACAGTATGGGGTTCTGAATCAGACATGAGCCTGAACTCTTTCTCAGCTACTTACTGACCTCAGGTCAACTAATTACTTCTTTAACATTCGATTTTCTGTTGGAGCTAGCAAGAATTTGTTCATCACAAGGTGACCACATTAAATTCAATAATGTATGTAAAACTCTTAATATATTGCATAAAAGTTGAAAGTGTCTGGAATCATTCCTTGTTTATCTGTTTATTTTGAACAGAATCTTACTACATAACCCAGGCTTGCCTTGAACTTACAAGCTTTGTCCTGTCACTGTCTTTCAAGTTCTGGAATGACAGGAGTAAAGCCGTCATGCTTAGGCTTAGAATACTTACTTTAACTTCCCAGTTCTTACTATGTGACAGGGATGCAGTTACATTAAGGAGGCAGAGAGGAGCCCTTTTGTTACCAGAATACAGAAAGCTGTGAACATGGAATTTTTTTCCAGCATATTTTATGTATTCAAATTCCTTGTTACTGAAAGACACTCTAATAAATTTGTATAGATTTGAAAGGGATTGTAATAGTTAATATGTTCAACTTGCCAGGATGGAGAATCTCCTAGGAGACCAGTCTCTGGTGCTCTGTAGGTTTCTAGATGCAGCTAACTGAGGTGGGAAGGACTGCCTCCAAATGCAGCCAGCGTCACTTCAGGGGTGGAGAAACCAGACTGAAGAGAAAGAAAAAACTGAGTGAACCACCAGCATTCCTCTCTCTGTTTCCTGACAGGGCCCACAATGCCACCAGCTGCCTCACACTCTTGTAGCTATGCCTTCTGCACCATGAGGGACTGTACCCTCAAACTGCCAAACCCTTTGTTTCTTAAGTTTCTTTTATCTGGTATTTTGTCACGACAGCAAGAAAAAAATAACTGACACAGGGATTCTGGGGGAGAAACTTCAATTCCGATTTCAAAATATTTCTATGCCAGGCAGTGGTGGCACATGCCTTTAATCCCAGCACTTGGGAGGCAGAGGCAGGTGGATTTCTGAGTTCGAGGCCAGCCTGGTCTACAGACTGAGTTCCAGGACAGCCAAGACTACACAGAGAAACCCTGTCTCAAAAAACCAAAAAAAAAAAACCCAATATTTCTATGACTAGGAATCTAGAGAAATGGGGTCCCTTCCATGAGAGTCACTGTGGACATTTTCTAGGTTCCTAAAGGGGTTCCATTCCCTGGAAGACATCACAAGGGTGATTGGTGTCAGCCGCAGGAAGTGTAGACAAGGGAGGCTCAGAGGAACATAAGCATGGGACTTGACAAATCACTGTCTTGATCTATTCATGCAGCTGGGGGAAAAAAATCACTTGAGTCTAGAAATTTTATAACGACCTTCACACAGTCGTGGTGACTGAAAGGCCAAGATTACTTATCTCACTTATGTCCATATGGCTTCATGGAATATTTTATACTCTGAAATAGAAGCCAAGACCCAAATTACTTATTTTATTTATCAAATTGTTGTCACTCTTTCGTTTGGCTCATGTCTCAATTCAATGGGACGAGGTAAGCATCAAGAACCACACAGTCAACGCTGATACACAAGGGAGAGGGTAAGCGAACGGTAGAAAATGTCTCGCACCAAGAAACACGCAGCACAAGCCAGACTCTCCTCGTGGGACAGTCATCCTGACTGCATTCCAATGAGATGCCTCTTTCTTTTCTATTGCCACTGCACACACGGGAAAGCCATCTCAGAGGCTTCAGGGTTTCCTTGACATTACAGTTGGTATATGACAGATTTATCATTAGCCTGGGTTCCAACACTGAAAGTAACATCAGCCTCTGTTATTGCTGCTTAATTCCGCTGATGGAAGACGGATGGAGAAAGCAAAGGCTGCCTGGAGCTGAGTATGTTTGCAGGTGTGTGCAAGCTTAAAGTAGCACCCACCGTTCCTGATAGTGTCAGAAGTAAAGGGAGCTAGATGGAGAAAATGAACCCTGTAGCCCTAGCTGGGAAGCTGCAGAGGAGATGAGGGGTCTACACTGTAGAAAGAAAATTAGAACATTGAACCATGGAACACTAAAGAACGAGACTTTCTCAGAGCCTATCCCTGGGAGACTGGGCTCTGCTTTGCAGAAGAAAGGCAGGAGAGGTTTTGGTGCAGTGTTGGGTCTGAGCCAAAGCTGATGGTTAGGAGAGGCTTCACTGCTAGTGGTCATATCAGCCAGCATTGGAGGCTGCCTGCTTACGGCTCATAAAAAGTTACTGGGATCTAGAGAGATGGTTGTGTGGGTTAAGTGTTTGCAAGGCATGAGGATTTGAGTTGGATTCCCCAGAACTCACATGAGAAAACAAGGTGCTGGTGCATGCTTATGATTTTTGGATCAAGGAGACAGATACAGGAAGCCTGCTTGGCAAGTTCTTGGCCAATGAGAAACCGTTTCAAAAACTGAGGAGGAATGACAGCCAAGATCCCACATTGCTATGTTTCTCCAGGAGCAGCATTCCCTGGTCTGCTAAGCTCGCTAAGCTCTTTCTTAGATTTCAAACTCTGGATAGACTTTGTTTTACACCGTTAATGGGCGCGCAAGCGCACGCGAGCACACACACACACACACACACACACACACACACACACACACACATGAATTTATAGACATGTACATATATGTACACACACAGCACCAAAGTGATTTGTCTCTCCCTGTAGTCTTTGTACTGCGTTATAGTGATCCACAGAGATCTTAACTATATCTGCTTATTTGTTACTAACTCAACAAACATAATTATAATAATTATTGTAATCTATACACAGAGTTACAAGGCCACAGAGATGTTGGCACAAAGGCAATGATGGACAAACAGACAGACAGAAGAGAGGACAATCAGGACAACTCAGAGACGCTAATCCAAATGCAGCACACGTGCAATGCAAACTAGGGCACTTACACTCCACGTGTAAGACACTAAGTGTCTGTTTTGAAACAGAAGATTCCACCTCTCCCCAATCTCTGGAAATCAAAATCATTTGATAACGTTCAATGCAGTGCAATCTTCTTCCACTTGTGGAGGGCAATATTGCACTTTGCTATGGAAGAACCAATGTGTGTGGCTTCAGAACGCTGCCTCAGAAACCCCAGGAGTTTAAAAGTGCATGATACCAGCAGATTATCTTTCTAAATGTGAGAACAGATGCTGTGTTCTGAGGCCTCTCTAGTTTCATGAACACCAGAGAAGAGATACTGGGACCTTCCTGCACTGCATTCCCTGCGGGCTCCATTCTGTTGCACCGTGCACATTGCAGCTGACTAGACTCCACAGTCCTGTGAAAGGGGCCAACATGACCGTCGGTTTACCCCCCTCACCCATCACAGCATTGATGTTCAATGTGTGCATTTTATAAGTGAGTGAGCAAATGACTAACAGGAAAGATGTGTGAATGAAAATACAGTAGTCTTTTCTATAAAGAGGGAGAATTTATAGCCCATCTCCAAGGCTGGTTAGGTATCTCTAGAATTCTCCAAGCAGAAAAGACAAGGGAAACTAAACTTGACAAAACTAGAGGCATTGTTAAATGTTTTTGTCAGACTGGGGCAATGGCTAAGTGGGTAAAGTGTTCGCTATGCAAGCATGAGGACCTGAGTTCAGGTCCCCAGCACCCATGTTCACGTCTTTAATCTTAGTGCTAGAGGGGCAGAGACAGAAGACTTCTGTAGCTTTTGAGCTAGCCAGCCTAGCTCAAAAGCTTTGATGTCCAAAAGAGTGGAGAGAAATGTAGAAAGACATTCCCCGTCAGTTTCTGCTCTCCACGTCTGCATGAGTCGGCAAGCACAAATGCACACACATGTGCACACACACATGTGCACACACACATGTGCACACACACATGTGCACACACACATATACGCACTCCCCACATTTTGTCACTTCTAACAGTTCCACTAATGCATCAATAACTTTATTCGTTCAACAAACACCACACTGCTATTCTGTGCCATAAAATAGCTTCAGTCCTGAGATCTTAGGACAGTGTCAAACAACACAACAGCAAAAGAAAAACAGAGCAAACAGAGCAATTCTAGACAAGCAAATGGGATTTGAGTCATGGCAAAGATCCAGCAAGACTCGTTTATTACTCTCCTCCTATATGAAGACTAATGTCCATTTTTAATTCTTCATATGGAAGAAATGTGTTACAGACTCACTGCTCATCTCTGCATACTTTACTCATCTGAAACAAAATATCTTGGTAGCCCACTGTATAGGCACTGAGTGGTTCCTTCTAAACTATGGTGGCACCTTGAATTTCACTTCAAGTGAGAACTCAGGGCCCCAACACCAGGGATTGATGAGAAAAGCTGAGCATATTTAGAGGGGGAGACATGGGAGTCAGCTTTGTACAGGACATGGGTGCTGCTCCCTAGACAGACAGAAGGGCTGAGATTACAGGGAATGGCTGCCAGTGTCTTGATGTTCTGTGCTCCCAGTGAGGAGGTTCTTAAGATGACACAAGGAGACACCAAAAGTCAATGTTGCAGGTGGCTGTCACACAAAAGCCAGTTGGTCATGGGTGGCTTTCTGGAAATGCATCTGCAAGTAGCTCTTTATGTGCCTTAAGCCTCCTGTGTCTCCGGCCTCCTACATTTGTCTATGGCAGCCATAGTAGAGCAGTGTCTTCCTATCCAGTCCCATCCAAACAGCTCCCACTAGTAGAATTTACCCAAAAAGATTCTGAGAGATATAATTTAAAGACTGTAGGTCCCACAGCCCATTCAATGGGGGTTAAAAGCAAAGTGACAACATTTTTAATGAAGTATAAAAAAAATGCCCAATTTTTCTTTACACAAACACTGTGTCTTGCAAGGTCTCCGGGAATAAATCAGGGAGAGCAATTGGTCTCCTTCACTGGTGGTGGTTTGTTCTGTGTTCCGAATTGTGTTTTGAAAAGTCAAAGTGACCACACAAAAATAATTAGAGCAAAATGTTCTCCTGGTGAAATGGTTCTGTGGAGTTGAAGTGAATGAGGCCCCAATTTAGCCTGACTTGTGCAGGAGAAATGGCTGGCTTGTTATATATGCAGGTCTCCAAGCTGACTGGATTTATGCAGCTGCTTCTTATATTTGGATGCTGATGGTGAACTTTGATTAACTTTGAACTTTGGTAAACTGTGATTACATTCAGTTCATGCGCCTTCAAGTCTTAGTCTTCTGGTACAATTTTAGAAAACAAACAAAAAATTCACAGGAACAGCAAGAGATGGTAATTAATAAATCCAGCATCCCTCAGCTAATCTGAACAGATTCACCTCTTACAGAGGAGGGCATGAATGCATAGAACTTTTTATTAAAACATACAAGGATTGTCCATTTCCTGGCCTCGGTTTATGAGATACTGTAGGATATATATTTGGTCTCTGCCTCTGACTCACAGTTCCTAAAACCCTTTGACTCTCCAAAGTGATAAGAATGTGTTTTTCATGCTAATAAAATCGATGCTGACTGCTGCATCCTAACTAGCTCTAGGATGGGGGTGGTTCCCAGAGTGTAAGATAAGCCCTCCCCACCCCCTCTTCTAAGAGAGCAGAGGCTGAAGGCTGATTTGTTCAGTCACTCTTATATAATGAAACAGCCATAAGAACCCAAAGAGGCTGGGTGTGGAAAAGCTTCTGGGTAGTTGGAGAGGTGGCTCCTGAGGGTGGCTAGCTTACAGAAGGGATGGAAGCTCACTTCTCCCACAATGCCTTGTTTTATGCGTCTCCTGCATCTGGCTGCTGGTCCATATCCTTAATAGGAAATTAGAAAACAGAACAAAGGATCATCCCTAGTTGTAGCAAATAAGAGCAGATAAAGGCACACGGGGCCCTCTAATGTATTCAGTTAGGAGCCCAGGTTATCACTGTGATGGCCCAGTGTCTTCAGAAGTTGGGTGGCATAGTAGGGTGGAGCCTTCAGCTGGTGAGCCAATACAGTCTCCAAGTAGATGTGCAGTTGAATTCAAAGTCACCCAGCTGGTGTCAGTTGCAGATTTTATTGATAGTAAAGTATTTGTTGGGGGGTGGGGGATCCCCACATGTACTGTGGAAGAGTCAGTAACTAATGTGAAAATCCAATAGAAGTAACTGAGTCTGCATCCTTCCTCTGACTTCCCGCTCAGCCGCACTGTGTGCTAGGTGTTCGGCACAACTACAACTTTCTTTGCTCTTGAGTGGTGATAAAATTTTCCTTCTTAATTCCTGTAGACCTACTATGATCTTAGTAATAAATCCCATCTCTGAGTACTGACCTCAAGCAGAAGCAGCCTACACCATCAGATAAGGTATTCAGGATGCTGGCAGGCGGGTGAGCAGGCTTCTCCCCTGACTATGGAATGTGCATTCTAATCAACTCTAGATTTGCATCTGTCAAGGCCTGAAAGGAAAGGCAACCTGCAAACCAAATCCCATAGGTTCTCCGAATTATCTGGGGCATATTTGGAAAATTAAAATCAATATTAAACATGAACACACTGAAAGATTGCATTCTTCAGCAAGCCTCCAAAGGTTCCAGGTTCTTTGAAGTGATCCATTTTTCTCCAGGATTTATGAGCTGCCTGTCAACAAATTTAATTGGATATTTATTGAAATTAATGGCAGCTGCCACTGATTGAACAGGCGTTATTTTAGGTTTGGTTTTTAACTTTTATTTGTTTGTTTATTTATTTATCAATTAATTTATGGTTGTTTTCTCCTTCTCTTGCTATTCTATGCTGCAAGCTGATGAAGTCCCACGCAAAAACAAATGGAGTGAGAACTGCCACAGAATACCAAGAGCATTTCCCACCATCCTTTACAGAATGTGAGACCATTGCCCATAGGACATTGTCTCCAGTCCCTAGATCATCACTGGTCATATTCCCTAAAAGGCACATTTCATGAGGACTTCAGGAAGGGACCGTGCGCGCACACAGCCTGTGTTTAAACAGCTCTGCACCTGGTCTGCATGCTCAGAAAACCTAGGAAGCATTCCCAAAACCTCAGTTTCCCTCCTTGTAAGTCCAAAGGCTTAGATAGAACTGGGTACTGGATTGTAACTCAAGAATTGGTTGTTACTATTTATCTCTAGGACAATCAAACATGCAGCTGTAATTTATTGACCTTGATTTTATCAGCTATACAATTAAAACCACAACGGGAATCCCAGACTAGTTCCAAGTCACAAATAATATCAAAAGAAGCAGAAAGTGTCGCCGTAAGGGAAGAGCTGGACATGACATGGTGACACATGTCTGTGATCCCAGCACTCTGAGGACCCTGAACTCTAGGTCAGCCTGAGATACCTAATGAGACTTTTTCTCTAAAACCAAACCAAATCAAATAGCCCTAATACTTACTTTTTTATTTCTCCTTTCCAGTCTCCCAGGATTATGAATAAACCATCACTGACTTACTTATATTTTCTAATAATTTACAAGTGCACAAAATCGACTTCTTTCTAGTTATTCCCTAGCCTGCTTCTCTGCTTTGAGAAGCAGGGATTTGAACTCTTGATTAGTTCTTCAGGATCTTCTGAGGCAGCTGACTTAACAGACTATGTCCTTGAGTTGGCTTGTTTCTCCAAGTATGTTTACAGCTTCCTAGGGGAAGGCGTTGTTTTCAGTGCTGCTGGCCATTCAGTGAACTCTCAGCAAAGTCTCACACAGCCAGAGACATCATTCATGAGCATTCTGCCAAGAATACTGCAGGAACAGAGGACACATGATGATGTGTCTAAGGACAAGTTTAAGAAACTTGATGAACTATGAGGAAACAAGAGGATGGCTCTAACATAAAAGGAAAACAGGCAGGAGTCAGATGACTATGAAGGCAGAGGCTGGCCCTGTCCAGAGGAACTGAGAGGATTCTTCATGTGTTTGTAGGGGTTGCGGGGGTGGCTATATGTAGTATGCCTGTCTACATGATAGTCTATGTAGGCACATAGTCATGTGTGTGCATACATTCGAGTGGTGGCCAGAGGTTGATGTTGAGTGTTTCTGTCTTTCTTGATCATTCTCCATCCTATTTTTTGAGACAGTGTCTCTTGCTGAACCTGGAGTTGACTAATTCTGTTAGACTAGCTGTCCAGAGAGCTCCAGGGATCTTCTGTTTCCTCTCCAGAGCTAGAATAATGACACAAAACATATATTTGTGTTTAGTTCATTTTTTAAAATATGTATACAAGGGATACTTTGTTAATTCCACTTGGGGAGACTATGACCACTACCACAATTTTTGAGTCAAATTTGAAGCAAGTTTTCTTAAACTTACTGACCAGGATGATGGCAGGCACTGGCCAGATCCATACTTGAGATTCCCAGAGAATGGCATCAAATTACATTAACCAGAGACTTATGGAGACAAACTCCACAAGACTACATATCTCCCACATTCATCCAATCAGAGGCAAGCATACATCCTGATGTATTTCCTGCCTACATACCTCCTGCCTTCTATTTTCCAATAATTTACAAGTCTACACAATCAGCTCCTTTCTAGGTATTCTCTGATCTGCATCTCTGTTTTGAGATGCCGAGATTTGAACACTCCGTTAGTTCTTCAGGATCTTCTGAGGCAACTGACCTCACAAGTAAGGAGGTTTGATCAAGTACATCCTGTGTACTCGGAGCAACCAAGTTTGTTTACAGAAGCAAAAACACATGGCTTGTTATCTTACATAAACAACAGCAGCCAGCATTCCTGGAAGTTATCTGTCCTAGGACAAGCAGGGCTCATAGGTTAGAGGCAGTTTTTGTTTTAGAGATCTCTTAAGCACAGTAATTTAAACTTAAACCCTAATTTTAGCTATCACATTGAGCTCACATCCTCATGCTGTTCAGAAAGCATTCCGCTGACTGAGTCATCTCCCCCATCCAAGAAGTCTTTAAAATTGAAAAAGTAACAGCATGAAGAAAACTGAACTGGAAGACAAGAGATACAAACCTTGGTCCTATTTGTTGGAGGTAAGTCAGTACCCTAAAGATAGAACTTGACTTTTCAAGGCTTCAACAGCCTAACAGATATACATTAAAACTGGAGCTTTCCAGCCTTCCTGAAGATACCCTAGCAGTGAAAAGAAGAGGGTTCATGAGATAGATGCTGTGACTGTGACTTCTGCATCCCTTGTATGGTTTGATTTGTACTTTGTGGTTCTATGAAAGTACTGGTGATAGAAAGAGTTCGCCTACTAAAAGAAGAACAATGGTAGCATTAAGATTTAAAAATGTCAAATAAATGATTCCTAAGACTGGAAGTGAATGGGGAAAGGGAAGGCCCTGAAGGTAGAGAAATACATCTTCAGCTGCTCCTCGGACATGAGGTGTCTGACTTATCAAGCTCCTTCCTGGACAAGGAGAGTTGACCTATAGAGATAACCTTGACCACTGTAAATTATAGCAGAGAAACTACTGAACCAGGTCACTCTACCAGTAGAGAATTTTATTGGAGATCAAAAGTGCCAAGGTTATCTCTTGGCAGGAGCTGGGGTGGAATGAGGAGTGGGGAGGTAGGGGTTGATGGGTAGTGGGGTTGAGAGGAAAGCAAAATGGTAAAAAAGCAAGCCGATTCTATATGACAGCCATCAGGTGGGGATGTGAGCTGATCTAGGGAACTATGTGTCCTAGCTGAAAGTAGTTGACCTCCGGGAGAGGGCTAAGGGTGGTTCTGGGTAAACAGGAATCTGCTTTCGGAGTTCTGCTTTTCTGGTAAAGAGAAAGCCAGCTTGTTTACCTGATAACAATCTTTCTGTTTAGGACAATGCCACTAGCACTGGCATTTCTGGGTGTGAAGCCTTTGGCTCTAATAATCACCCAAGAGCATTCTTCCAAGGACCAAATCCTCCAAAATCATACGTATTTTGAATAGAAGTTGCTAAAAGCTTTACCAAAACCTAACTTGAAGATCTGGAAGACCACTCTCCCTTGGTAGCTATTCAACTACAATAAATTATAATCAGAAATTCATTTCTTTTCTCTGCTGCCATAACCACATTTTAAGTGTTCAATAGTTGCCTGTGGCTAACGGATACCTGATTGGTTAGCACTATTCTAGAACATTTTTCATGGCTACAGACAGCACTATTGGACAGCATCAGAGAGGGGATAAGCCAAGGAAACAAGAGGGAGAATCTCCTGGCAGAGTTCAGTGTCAGATCTGCTTCCCAGACAAAATGAAATATCATCTTTAATGTTCTTTAACTATCTGTGTTTATTGTATTGCTTGTTCCTTGACTATTTGCATTTATTGTATTGTTCGTTCCTCAACCTAGAACTGACCTTAATACTTGCATGTAATTAAAATGGTATAAAAGCAGACTGGGAAAAAAAGAAAAGAAAAGAAAAGCAATAGAAGATTGTATGTTCTCCATGTCTGCTGGTGTTGCTTATCAGCCAGAAAAAAACAAGACTTTGCAGGTGGTCTGGGAGAGCAGCTGAAAAGCAGTTGAAGATGTATTTAATAGATACTAAATAGAGGTGATAGATGGATAGATAGATAGATAGATAATAAATAGATGATAGATAGGTAGACACACAATAAATGATAGACAGTAGATAAATAGATACATAGATAGATAATAGATGATAGATAAATAGACATATAGATAATAGATAGATGCTCAATATATATCAAGAAAGAGTGATCCTAAAATTGCCACTAGCTATAATTTGGGAACCTTGGAGACCCTAGCTCAATTGGAGGCTAAACCAGCAGTAGATGTTCTACAGTCTTTAGCTTCAAATCAGCCCTGATTACAATGAGGCTGCTGCCTTAGTCGAGCTGGCTGTCATTAGTAGCATGACTTCTCTGTGGAAGATGACCTCAACTGAGGTATCTACAAACTGAAGTTTCAGGGACTTTTGATCCACAATCATTTTATGTTTCGCTTTTCAATTTAACTTTGTATTGTGGTTCTTGGAGCATGTAATTAAACATTTTAAGATTTTCAGTGGTTCTCATGTATCAGTCAGACTCTTAAACTTTTTATAATCAGGACTTTAAATCATCCTTCCAATAATGCAATTGGAACAGATAAATAACTTAACTCTCAGTGGTAGCATATTCTGCATCAAAGTCTAAAGCCATCTGTCTCCGTTCTAGAATCTACATGCCAAAGGTCACACAGTTTTGCTTCTTTGCCTTAGACTATTCTGATTGCACAAATTCTTCCTGAGGTCCGGAAAGAGAAATAATTTATACCATACTTATCAATAGATAGATTTCTATTTAACAATTTCTTTTATCTTAACCACTTATTACAAATGTAGGAAATAATGGTTTTTACTAACATGGGACAAATACTTCATTTTGCTTCACTTACTGTCAACACAATCTCACTTCTCAGGGTTTTAGAAGAGTTCTTTCTGCTTACAGGCTGTCTGTGAATGAATTTTTAGGAATTTTCTGAAATGCAGAGTTAGTAGTAAAAGAGTGAGCTCACAAAGTGAAGAATAAGTACCATCAAAATGTAAAATGTTAAGTGGGAAACTGTTGAGGACCGAGCTGCTGTTCTGGTCAAGGGGTCAGGGTCTCGAAGAATGGTTATAAGGCAGAGGTTCTGGAGTCAAGTCTCAAGTCTCCTTTATTGTTTCTCTTCTATTGGCGCATATTCACTCTTGTTCACTCCTCTTAACTGTATTGACTCATTTTCCTCTTCTACTAACGCATATTCACTCTTCACTCATATTGCTCTTAACCCTATTGACTGTATATATCTTTTTACAAGGAAATCCTGGGTATTTATAAGCAACGCAGGAGAACACAGGTGAAAACATTTTACCACGTGCACTATGCAGCTGGGGTCTCTAACAGCAAAACAAGCTATGTGGGATAAACAAGATATTTGTTAGAGTGCGCTCAGCTGCTGTAGGCTGCTGAAAAACCAAGTCTCTATCAGGGTAAATGGTTCCAGATGGCTGCAAAGATGATAGCTGCTTTCTAGCGCTTTCTGCTTAAAGTCGGCTCCCTACAGGAGACCAGATGAGCAATGTTTCAAATGGCATTGATCTTCAGAGCTTCTGTGTAGATGCCCTGTGCTGCGGACGTCATAAAACACACCCAGCAGTAATGATGAAAGAGGAATCAGATGAAGACCCGCTCCCCCCGGCAAAAGAATCATTAATGTGATGTCAATGGGTATTGGCTGTCTTCCAAATCTTGTTTTCCAATCTGGAACCGCTGGAAGGTAATGGACACCTTAAGAGGTAGAAAGGCTTTTAGTTCAGAGGATATGCTCTCTCTCAAGGAAGAGAGAGTCTGGTCTCTCTCTCTTCCTCCCATCTGTTTCCTTCACTCATGGATGCACTGAACCACCATAGGCCCAATATAATGGGACCAGTTGTTTATGAACTAAAACCTCCAAACAGTCAGTCAAAATATATCTTTTCATTGTGTAAGGTGATTCATTTCAGGTCTTTGTCACAGTAACAAAGCTGACTAACACAGGGAAAACTAGTGATGTTTTCTAGGCTGCAGTTTAAATATATATATGTTATATATATTTATATATATATTATATAAATTGAATATATATATTGTCTATATACAGACAATATATGTCTTTATATGTATTATATACATATATAATGCATTATACACATTATAATATATTATATATTATATACATATATAATACATACAGACATATTTCTTTATACATTTATATATTGTATATAAATTATAAGTAATATTATATAATATATAATATAATTTATATATGACATTAATATATAATTTATATATATTTATTATATGTAATATATGTATATACATATATATATATATATATGTATATGTATGGCATGAAATTACTGTTCTGTTTTTGGATTATTAATCTCTGCTCTTGACCCCAATTAGCTTCAAGTGTCTCCCATCAAACCACCTGTTAGTATAGCTGGCTGTCCCTCAAGTCTTGCTCCAGTATTCATGGACAATATCAAAGCATTTTTCTGTTATTTTTTAAATATGAGTCCTTCCAAACTGTGTATGACATCAGGTCCAAAGGAAGGAAAAATGACAGCCTATTGTAGGTGTTAGCATTCTGTCTAAACTCCACCCCACAGTTACCTGGCAACAGCCAGGTAGGCCTAGCCCACTATAAAAGGAACTGCTTGGCCCCTCCTCTCTCTCTCTTGATCTCCTGATTTCTTGCCTTTTTGCTCCCATTTTGTCCTCTTGTCCCTTCCCCCTTCCCTCCCCCTCTCTCCACGTGCTCATTGCTGGCCTCTACTTCTCTACTCTCTGTCTCTGTCTCTCTCTGCCTTTCTCTGTCTCTGTCTCTCTCTGCCTTTCTCTGCCTCTGCTACCCTCTCAACTCCCCTCCCCATGCCCTGAATAAACTCTATTCTATACTATATCTTCATTTGGCTGGTCCCTCAGGGGGAAGGGATGCCTCATCATGGGCCCGCTGAAACATCTCCTTCCCCCATACCTCACCACACCCTCACAGAACATATTCTCTTTCTCTTCGCATCAGTAGGAATGCTCATTTATCGTCCCTTTACTTGTTACTTTTGACTGTACTTTAAATTTTAACTAACCAGAAGATCTCTCAATCTAACCACTCTCTTTTATATTCCCCTTTTTGCTTTTGGAGCCTGGACCCCATGTTAAGGTGTTTAGCTGTCATGGAATCTTCCAGTCTTAGGATCACACCACAGATCTATCCTTAAGTGACAAATTATACAGAACGTTAGAAAGAATCATTTTTTTTTTTTACCAGAAATACATTATTAAATATCTTATTTCTCTAAAATGGATGTGCTTTCTTATTCATGGAAATTCATACTTGTCTGGTAAAAGGCAACATTCCATGGATCATTTTTGTCTCTACATGTCTTATAAGTAAGATTCTAACTGCCACAGTTTTCTTCCAGAAGGAAGATAAACATGACTGTGGCTCCCTAAAAGGGATTTTCATAGTCCTAAGGGTACGTTGTTGTAGTTAGATCCTGGTTCTGCCTCTCAGCCCCATCCTCCCAGAAATAAGACTTAGACTCAAATTGCATTTCCAAATGCCTTGGCCATCTCTCTACAGTACACTTACCTAATACAATCTAGTGTGTGTGCAAGACATTATCTAGCCTTCTGTGTTACCTTTTGGGATTGGTGGTTACTAGATAAGTATCAGATTCTTTACTCTGGCTTGTTCTTTGGCTCTAACTGGGAGTCTTTGTGAATTTCTCCACATTTATGAAATGCTGACAGGCAACTTATTAGCTGGAAAGCAGAACATAAGTAACACACGAGAAAAGACTCCATTCTGTAAATGGACTCTTAGACATACCACTGCCTTCGACAGTTACCAACAGTGGCATGAATAGGTTCACACGTTGAGCAACATGCTTTAGATCTAACCTTACTCCAAAATAAGGGATAGTAAACTAGCCCACAGGATAAGTCCAACCTATGGCAGTTTCTATAGAGGGAACTCACAATAGTATTTGAATTTTTAAAGAGTTCTAGCAAGGAAGGAATACACAGTAATAGTCATATGTGTTTTGAAAACCAGTATGTGAACTTTATAAAAAAAATAACAGTGAATAGCGATTGCTCATTCTATTCCAAATACCTGTGCATTTTCCTTTAGTATTACAAAATCAGAAAGAACAAATAATAATGCTTACATAACTTCTGAGAACTGCATCTTACACTTCTAGCCCAGATCTGTGCAATGATTTCATTTCTACCCCTGTTAAGATGGATGCTCAAAATTTATGTGTAATTATATCTAATAATTCAGTAAGGTCCAGAGGAGTCAGAGCAGGGGGCTGTCAGACTGGGATGAGAGGCTATACTCTCAAAGATGGAGGGCAGAGACCAACCCTAGCCTGAGGATACTCCTTCAGTGAGGAGAACTGAGAGACTGTGCCTAAAGCCCTGGTCAGTGGGTTCCTGAAAAGTAGCTTTAATACAGTAAGACAGCTGATGCCCAGACTCACACTCTGTGGTTCCTCTAGAGGCCAGAGTATCAGACAGTGACATGGACCAGAGTTTATTCCCACTGCAATTTTTATCTAGGCTTCAGTTGTCCCTGTGTCTCAAGAATGAATTTCATAATCATCTCACCACGGTGGGTTAGAGGTTGTGTGCACACGGGAGGTACCTTTCATGGGGTCTGTATAATGAATCTACACAGGTCCTCATGGATCTTAGTGAATGAAACTTCTCCGCCAATTTTCCAGGACCAGTAAGCTTTCAATAATATACATTGTTCTCCTCTACCCTCAGCCTCCCACTATTTTTGCACATGTTCTCTGGAAGCTTCTTCTCTGTATTGAATAATTGCATATGTGAGTGTCTTGCCCCAGATCAAATGATGTTTCCTCAGGGGCTTCCCAGACTCTTCAGAATAAATGGGGGGGGGGGTGTTGCTGCTTGTCTTTCTGCCCCATGCTGTGCTTTTCTTTCACAGTCTTCACATTTAAAACTCATTTGTAGAACCCACCACTTCAATAAACACTGACCACTGATGTACAAAGCAGCATAGAGTGCTTGTGGGTAGCACAGCTTCAGACACAGAAAAAGAACTGAGCTGTTGTGAAACAGGTACCTAAAACAGCCGTTCACAAACCCATTATGGAGATGAGAAAAATGAAGGGAACCTCACTCAGAGGCTGACATCTAGCCAAAGACCAAAGAGCCGCTAGTCAATGACTGAGTCCAGAACATGGTCTGAAAATAAGCTCTTATTTTACTTTTCCCAGTTGAATTTAGCAACACTTTGGTGGATAAAACCCTTTTCTGTGGTCGTTTGCCTGTAAGTTCATGTTGGAATCCTGTGATGTCTAAGATCTTGACATCTGTGGGGGCATACTTAGGCAATCAGTAAATGAAAGACACATTTTAAAAGGTGATAATGGGGACTAGAGAGGTGGCCCAGTGATTAAGAGATTTTTTCTGCTCTGTGAGAGTCAGAGTTGGAATTCCAGCTCCCATACTAGGCATCTCACAAATACCTGTAACTCCAAGCATCTCACAACATCTTTTGGCTTCAATGAACATGTACACACAGATAGAAAGAAAGAAAGAAAGAAAGAAAGAGAGAGAGAGAGAGAGAGAGAGAGAGAGAGAGAGAGAGAGGAAGGAAGGAAGGAAGGAAGGAAGGAAGGAAGGAAGAAAACGGGACTACAGTAATGACCTGCCTGGCAAAGTATGACCAGTCATACAATAGCGGTGCAAATGTCATGGGCGTAGCCAACTACATTCTGCTTTTCTTTAAGGCTCAGTTCATAGAATAGAGAACACATATATGGCACAATCATCAGGACTAAAGGCCTATGGGTAGACAGACAGACCTTTGAAACCTCATTGGAGGTTAAGAGAAACTTCTTTTTGTAGTAGATGTTGATTAGCAGAGATTCAAAACTGGTCAAGGTTCAGAAAAGGGACTTCTGAGTATTCAGCCACAGATGGGATATCTCTACCATGTCTCCTCCCTCTTCCCTCAGGGATCACTGAGGGAGAGGGGTCCAGAAAGACTGTAAGAAACAGAGGCAATAGATGACCACAAGAAAAGTATTTTCCAAACACAAAGGGCAGTTGCATATACAAACTTCCAGCCCTTGTGACTGTATGCAGAAAACCTTTGTAAGCTCAAAGCGGTCAAAACACCATCATGAAATGAGGAGGTGAGCATGAAGTCCCACGCTGAGCTGAGGAGCTATTGGTAATTGACAGCTATGGGGGAAAGAGTTTATTTTCTTTAAACCCTGGTAGGCCAATAATGCTCCAGAAGAGGGTATAATGGTTTGAATGAGAATAGTTCCCATAGACTAATATATTTGAATACCTGGTCTCTAAAAGATGAAACTATTTAGGAAGGATTAGGAGGTGTGGCTATGTTGGGTGAGGTGGATGAGGCATGTCATTGGGAGTGAGTTTTGAGGTTTTAAATACCCAAGCCATTCTCAATTAGTTCTCTCTCTCTCTCTCTCTCTCTCTCTCTCTCTCTCTCTCTCTCTCT
>JANHMN010000009.1:67384629-67466106 GCA_030674055.1 Rhabdomys pumilio
TCTCTCTCTCTCTCTCTCTCTCTCTCTCTCTCTCTCTCTCTCTCTCTTTCTGCTTCATGCTTGTGGATCAAATATAAACTCTTAGCTACTTCTCCAGTGAGATGTCTGCCTGCCTGTTGCCATGCTCCCTGCCATGGTGATCACAGACTCTGGAACCTCTGGGACTCTACCCTCTGGAACCATGACCCCAAATTAAATACTTTCTTCATAAGTTGCCTTAGTCATGGAATCTTAGCAGAATAATAATAATTTTAAAAAGTAGCTAAAATAGATGGCCAAGCATATATGAGCAGCACTGATGGGTCTTGATGAGCTACAAAAGGAAAAGAAAACCTGGATGCGAATGGAATGTGGGAGTGGCCTTGGGAGGGGAACAGAGAGGAGATGAATATGATTGAAATGCAATATGTGTAATTCTCAACAAATTAAAAGAAATATTTTAAAAATAAATATTTAGAGGGAGAAGGAAGGAAGGAGGAAGTACTGAAGGAAGGGAGGAAGGAAGAAGGAAGGATGGAAAGAAGGAAGGTAGGTAGAGGATGAAAATGGAGAGACTAGGGAAGGGAGCAACTCTCCATCTTTAGTGATGAAAGACATCCTTTCAGGTAGGAATAAGAGTTCTGAAAATGACGCCCAGGTAGAACTGTCTGGCTGGGTCCCCCCAGCCATGCTTGCAAGGAAACACGACTTTGACAAATGTAGGTAGAGAATCCCAAGTTGATGACTAAGTGACACGATTCCAGATTCATAGGTCTCAAGCACATGGAAGTTTACCGGTCCCATAAATATTAGGTGCTACCTCTCCCAAGCTCTGACAGCTCCTGCATCCATTCATCTCTGCTTTGCTGTTTCTGTACATGGAGGAGTTTTCCAGCAATGTTTTATGGCTCACTTAAATTGCCATTCATGCCCATAAGCCATGGAGGGGGAATGGAAGAGAGGATTATAGAATGACCTACTCCAGTGCTATAAATGCCCAGCACTGATTGAGCTCTCTTCTTTGTACCATCTGACTCGACAGATGCTGAAAAGGATACATTAGCCCCTTTATGTCATGGGAAGATAAGGTGCTGGATGAGGATTCCCAAGATTCTTCTCACTAGACTGCTTCTCTCCAGAGAGGGGGACAAATTCAAGTTACCTCAGAACCTAGCATAGAAATTTCCACAAATTATTGACTTAATAAGATTATGTTGGACAAATAAGCTAATAACTCACTTCTATGACACCATAGAATAAGTCTAGAAAAATCTGCCCCACAAACATGATAAACTACTCAGCTCTGGTCAGCAGCCTCTGTAGGCTACCCCAGTTTTCCACTGTATCAGAGACTAAAATCTTCTGGAAGAGTCTTGGCTGTGACACCATCAGAGTAGCTGAAGGATTATTGTCCTAACCCTAGTGATGGGTGCAAGCAAACCCACTACATATAATATCTGCTTCAGAAATGAACTTGAGCCCTTGAAATATAATTACATGATCACATCCAAAATGGTGGATCACTGCAGACAAGGATCAGATTCTGTTTATCTCTTCCTGGTGAACGAACCCTTGTGTCAGGTCATCTACAGCCTCTTATATGTAGCTTTAGCAGAGAATGAAAGACAGAAACTCATACTTAAGAGCAACAAATAGTGAAATGTAGTGACTGTGGTGGTTATAAATGGGCTTGGCCCATTTATAAAAGTGGTACTAGCAGGAGGTGTGGCCTTGCTGGAGGAAATATGTCACTATGTGGGTGGGCTTTGAGGTCCCATGCTCAAGCTCCACTCAGTGAAGAAGAATGCCCACCTGGCTGTCTGCAGAAGAGAATCTTCTTCTGCCTGCCTTTGGATCAAGATGGAGAGTTCTCAGCTCCTTCTTTAGCACCATGTTTGTCTGGTTGCTGCCATGCTTGCTACCATAATGATAATGGGCTGAACCTCTGAAACTGTATGCAAGCTCCAATTAAATGTCCTTTTATAAACATTGCATTGGTCATGGTGTCTCTTTACAGCAATGAACCCCTGACTAAGAAGTGATATTACGGACATACATATTGCCACTAATTTCTTATGAGTCACGAACTTTAACCATGTTACCTGCATCTCCTTCTGCCTTACTCATTGTTTCTCCATTCATTGTTCACTGGGTGTCATTGGAAATGTAAAGGTTATTTTCTTTGGTGATACAGAGGAGCACCCATTGTTCCAAAGAGCTCCAGCATCTATGTCCTGAAATGAGGTATTATTTTTTCAGCAACACTGGCTGAAGAATAGTGATTCTAGTCAAGAAGAACCAACACCTGCCTCTTTGGCCAATTATTATAAAAACCAAATTTATTTATTCATTCAATGTGTATGATACATGCATGTATATGCCCCACATGTGTGGAGGCACCCACAGATGCCTGAAGAAGATATATAATCTCTTATAACAGGAGTTACAAATGGTTGTGGGCTGCCACGTGGGACACAAATTTCAATCCTCTGCTAGAAGTACACAGAAGAACAAGTACTCCTAACGGCTGAGCCATCTTGCCAGCTCCATAAGAATCAAATTCAGTGAAAGAACGGTGCTCTTCTGCTTCTGTGTCATTGACATACACATCTTACTTTCATGTGTATTGGATGTACTGATGAGAGACAGACAGGAAAGGTACTGAGTAACTACAGTGACTGTTCCTTGGACACCTAGGAACAGTGACTTTCAGTTTTCCAAACTTCCCCATCTCAACAGTTTTGCTTTCATGTGTCTGTAACAATTTATTTTTGATAAACGAGTTGTTACTGGTGTGATGATAATTATTGGTTTCTTATTTGTAAAGGTCTCTGAACCCCTTTGTAACCCATTTAGCCTAATTCCTGCCCCAAAGCCCTGTCAGTTTCTTGGGTCTGCTGCAACAGGAAAGAGTAACATCAAACAGACAAGCATTCTCTCTCAGTTCTGTAGGCTGTGGATTTGAAACCAAAGTGCCAGTGTATGGTGCTCCCTCTTGCTCTGGAGGGGGCAGGGCAGATCCTCTCCTCTTCTAGTTTAGGTGGTTGTGGCCCCTTCCACATTCCTTCACACATGACTGCCTACCTCCAAATGAAGTCTCTGTCCTCACATGGCCCCCATATACATCTTCTGTGTCTCTGTGTGTGAGATTCCCTTTCTTTCTCCTATAAACACATCAGTCACTGAATTTGCAGTCCCAGATCTAGAATGTGCTCCCTCACCTTACCTGGATTATTTCTTCAGATGCCTTATGTCCAGGTGAGTCCCTGTAGGAGGAATGTCCCTAATTGTTGATTAGGTAAATAAAGACAGCAGAAGCCAATTGTTGGGTGAAAGAGAAGTTGGGATTTCTGGGCAGGACAGAATGAGAAGAACAGAGGGGATTGGGAGCTGGAGCAAGTGGGGAGCTGTAGGCATGTAGGTCTCTGAGACATTGGTAGTTGTAGCCTCCTCAGGCAACTGTGGGGGCCAAGGAGGATGGGGCAGGGTAGTCTTCACACAGCCTTTGAGTTATCTAAGTCAGTTGTAAAATATAAAGGTCTCTAGTGTTTTCTTTACATGGAGCTAAAGCGAGCTGGCTGAGGTGGCCATTCTTGCACTGGGCAGCAGCAAGAGGAGACCAGGAGAGCTAGCCTGGGAGCTGAGTGAGACTAGGGTGGTCATCGGCAGTCAGCAGAGTCAGTCACAGGGGTGGATAGTCTGTAGAACTTGAGGGGTAGCTCCCCAAACTCTCAGGAAGAATGGGTGGGATGGAAATAGAGCCAGCGGCAGCATGATCTCCGCTGAGCTAAGTTGTGAGGGGGAGCTGCACTGGACAAGGAGACCAGACAAGGAGAAGCATGCTTCCTAAAATTACACCCTACAAGTCTTAACCCTCAGTTAAGAGGCTAAAACATGAGCATACTGTCTTGAGAGAGATAGGTTATTTCTTTACAACCCAATACACAGAACATGCCATGGCAGAGACCACGATACCAATATGACATGCAGAGTTGTCATGCTTAATGTAATCCAGAAGCACTGTGAGGAGGGCATGTGGGTATACGTATACTTATAACACTAGTAGTCCGAATGCTGAGACAGGGGGATTACATGAGTTCAGGGCCAACCTGGGTGAGATAGAAAGACCCTATCTCAGAAAACCCAAACGAATAAATGAACAAAAGTTAACAAAACGAGAACAAAGGAATGTTTGCAGATGATCAGTCAGTGTACCAGAGAGCATCATGGCTGCACCACTGTTACACAAAAACCAATTAAAAGTTAACAAAGGGCTGGGAAGATGGCTCAAAGGGTATGAGGGCTTACCGTGCAAGCTTGTCGACGTGAGATCAAATCTCCAGTATCCACACAAATCTATCTATGGCTCATGTGCTTATAATTACATCGTTGATGGGAAGAGATGGACAGATCCCGGGAACTTGCTGGCCAGCCAGCAGAGCTGAAATGTCAAGCTCCCATTCAGTATCAAGTGATTAAAATACACAAGTATCAAAAGTTGGGAGAATCCTGCAACATAGTGTGATCGGTTAACCCGTTATCGACAACACGACATATCATAAAGAAAAGAGAAGAGACGAGAAAAAGAGAAAGGAAATCATAAAAGACAAAAGGCATCTGTGAGAAGCAGAGGCCATAGTGGAAAAGATGGTGGAGACTGGGACTAATGAGGGAGGACAGTGCAAAGTGAGGTGGGGACTGGAGGCCACAAGGAATCCTTCCTAGAGCCATGGGAGGCAAACAATGCTTGAACTGGAGTAAATAATAAAGTTCAAGGGACAGAGGTCTTCCCAGGAGCCAGACACTGCATACTGTTTCCTGTCTCATTCTCTCTTGGGAAGTCCATCAGGTCAGCAAATCTGCAGGTATCTATTACCTTTCTTAGATGATGGTGATGATGATGATGATGATGATGATGATGATGATGATGATGAGGAGGAGGAGGAGGAGGAGGAGGAGGAGGAGGAATTATTAAGTTAGTTAGCAAAATAATGGGGGTTCAAGCCCAGCATGGTAGTGAACAAACACCCGTAATTCCAGCTCTTAGGAGTCTAAGCCAGGAGGATTGCTATAATCACAAGGCTAGTTTGGCTACATAGTGAGTTCCAGGCTAGCCTGGTTCACAAGAGTGACACAAGTAGTGTCAGTTTCATTATGGTATTTTCACTTACATTTGTCACTGTAGTTTGTCTTTATCTGTCCCTCCACCACTGTCCTTTCCTGTTCCTCTCTTATTCTTCAAGGTTTCTTTTTGCCACTATATTCACACTCAGCCATAAGATGATGAAATTGACAGCACGGGGATCATGTACAAAGAAGCTGTACACAAAAGTATGAAGACTCTAGATGTAAGTGTGTGTGTGTGTGTCTTTGTGTGTGTCTGTGTATGTGTGTGTGTGTGTGTGTGTGTGTTGGGGAGGGGGTTTGCACATGTAAACGTGTGTATGGATTTGTGTGTACTTGTGTGTATAGACGTGTGTGTGTGTGTGTGTGTGTGTGTGTCTGTCTGTCTGTCTGTCTGTTGGGGATGGGTTACACATACACATGTGCTAATGGGTTTGTGTTTTATAGACTTGCGTGAGTGTGTGTGTGTGTGTGTGTGTGTGTGTGTGTGTGCATGCGTGTGCGTGCGTGCTTGTGTGTGACTAGGCTGTGGGGTTACACATGCACATGTACTTATGAATTTTTGTTTTATAGACCTGAGAGACAGAGAGGAGAAAGAGAGAGAGAGAGAGAGAGAGAGAGAGAGAGAGAGAGAGAGAGAGAACACGCCAGGGCTCTCAGTTTCTAGAACTAAAACTGGCTAAGCTTAGATGCTGTAGGACCCTGGCCAGTCTGCAGCTTCTGGTTATGGAGTAGATTAACCTCTCAGGTCCTCATGTTTACACAGCAAGCACTGTACCTACTAAGCCATCTCCCCAGTCCCATGACTGGCATGTTTCATTTTCATCATTTACTGTTGGCTCGAAAGGTACCCCACATTGGAGAAAACATTTCACTTTTTCACAGAGTCATCTTTTTCTCAGAATTACTTTCTGTTCCTTTCTTCATCGGTTGTGGAGTACGACAGGCCACAGTGACTACAGAGCAGTTCTGAGATCCATTACCACCTAATCAGCTGAATTGTTTTCAACTTAATTATACTCTCTTTATTGCCATAAATCATATTTTGTAGGTTACCTAGTGCTTATGGAGGTCTGTGTTTGAATATCAATTAAAGTTGATTAACACTGTTAAGGTGTCAGTTGAAGCCCTTTTAACTCAAGTGCTTGTAGAAGAATTATCCTGCCTATTTAGAAATGCTCAAAATGGAGAAAACAGAGTGGCATTCTCAGAAGAGGCAAGGTAAATGTTATGTGCTTCCATATCCTTCCTGGCACCATTGGGTTTGATGCTACAGAGAAACCATACAAACAGGCCTGAGAACTGTCTGTGTGGATTCATGTAACGCAGGCTATGTGATTCTTGGATCAAAATACAGTTAGGTAGAAATGAAAATCGTGCTTTATGATAAAATGAAAACAGTTCTAACATCATTTTGCTGCTGAAGATGCTTTTCCACATCTCTGTAAATCTATTTTGTGTTGAAAATGTAAATCAAAACTCCATGAATACACCCTGTAGACTATACACCCTCCTTTGGCAGCATGCTGTCCCACAAGCAAAGGTGGCTGTCCTTATTTTCTTCTTTATTGTGAGAAAACAGTGACCAAAACCAACTTGTAGAGGAAAGAGTTCATGTCAGCTCACAAGTTATAGTCCATCACCAAGGGAAGTCAAGGTAGAATCCTTAGAGGTGCGAACTGAAGCAGAAATTATGGAGGAATCTTGCCTACTGGCTTGTTCCCCTTTGCTTTTTAAGTTTGTTTTCTTATGTAAGCTAGGACTACCTGCTCGGGGAGGCCCCGCCCACAGTGGTCCAGATCCTCCATATCAATCCTTCATCAAGAAATCCCCTCCTAGGTCACTCTGATGGGAGCAATTTTTCAACTGAATTCACCTTTCCCATGTGACTCTAGTTGCTCCTCCCAGGGTTATGTGGCTGCTCAGGACTTGTGGCCCTTGCTACTGCCTAGCATCTCCCAAACGTCAGACTGCACACAATGCTAGCTGGACTAGATGCATATCCCTGCCTCAGGGGCAAATGCATATTGCCTCTGCACTGTTGTAAAGCCCCCATTTTAAAGATGAGCCACCATCATTCAGGGGATGCCTGTATGTTTTCATTTATTTTATGTTCTTAATTTTTCTACAAAGAGAAGAACAAATACATAATAGATGCTGATGTTAATATTAAAAAATAGTCTTGTAGAAAGAAAAATCAACATAAGCATTACTGCCGAATAAACACTAGACTATCTGTCACATAGACTCAACTTGCAAAGATCTGGTCTAATAACATGGAAGGGTCAATGTTATGTATCATACTCTATTGTCTGTATGGTAAATAGTGGGTCTATATCTAGCTTTTTTATAAAATGCTCCACACCATTCACTTTAAGGAAGTCATTATTTACAGGTGAGTAACCATGAGACTGTTCAGAGCCAAGTGTAACAAAATCCCCAAGTAACAAAAATTTTATCCCTGATAAAATTTTGTAAAATAAAAACCTGTGTCACTGTAAGAAAAAAGTGTCAATTCTAGTGAACACATTCATGTATTTAGTCCATCTACTGTTTAGTTTTACAAGGATGATATGAATCACAGCAACAGTTGCAAATGCTGTCCTGTGAGAGACTGGTTCCAAGACACATTCAGATTAAATTCCAGTTCAAGCTTAACTGTCTTTGGGGAAAGTAGCCTGGAAATCTATGCAGAGAGTCAGCCTTCAATGACCAGAATATGATGCAACTTTACAGCTTTGAAGAGAATCACAAACACTCTTGCATCTTTCCTGTTATGGTAAGATTAGGGGTGTTAGCTGATGCCTGCCAAGGATCAAAGTCAATGTTAAAAACAACCCTTGGGGAAAGCACTGAGCTGTGTCATGTTCTCAGAAGCGTTTGGTGATGACATGTGGTGTTAGCAAGTGTAGGCTTTGAAGTATTGTCTGTCAAAACTCCATTAGCATGAACCTTTGGAAGGGTAAGTACCAAGACTCCTTCACACTCCATCTGAAGATAGAACGGGGCAGGGGCAAAAGCGGGAAGAAACAAACATATGAGAAGATTGTCATAGAAGACTGACCCAGAAGTAGAAGAAAGAGTACAATGAAATACCAATGTTCTGGATTGAACAGAATGAGGAGCAATTGAATTATCAACTACAGAGTTTTTCTCACTCCCTGATTCTGCAGGGAGACACACTTTGTCATACAGACCAAGCAACTTAGCGTACCTTCTCCATTGCAAAGTGAAAGCAATATTTACCCACCCGGGTATTTTCTACTTTTTGAATGAATGAATGACTACAACCAGAAGGCAGAGAGTGAAACAGCAATCAATACTATGAAAAGCAAGTACTATGGGAGTTCCAAAGTTCTCATTCCCAGTTGGAAGATTTCAGAGAAGGACTTAGCACATGGCCACATTTGAGGCCTTAATTGAGGGCTAACAACTTAGACAAGAACACTGCAGGGTAAAGAAAGCTTAAGCTAAAGCCCATCACACTAAAACACAGAACAGTTCCCCAAGGAACCCAGAGCAAGGAGGCCAAAGCAGAGGGCCTTACAAAGCAGGCTAGAATGTTTTCTTTATTCTGTATGCCTGAGGATTCTTTAAAGGCACCTGAGCCTGAGCAGGGTCTTGACACACCAGTGGGATCCTGCTTTAGCAAAATTTATCTGGTAACCATGGATGAGACATGCTGGGAGCAGAGGAAATGAACTATAGAAGAAATCATTAAAGGACATAAAATATAAATAAAATATAACAAGGGCTTGGGTTATCTTGGGGGCAGCAGACATGGGGAGGTAGATGAAAGTGGACACATGTCATGGGCATACCTGTCTGAGCTATGATGGAGCATGTGCCAGAGCCAAGAACCAGGTAGGAATGAAACCCTTCTGTGACCGTTTAGCCTGTGATGATGACTCTTTTCACAGGGATGGGGAGGTATGTCTCAGATGAGTGGTTATAAATTTCATCTGGAAGACCTCCTTTGAGGTGTCAGCATGACTTCTAGATGGAGCGATTTAAAATATAGTCAATAATAGATTCCTAGAACTCAGCAGAAAGGTGAGCACTCAGGAGACCCTGGAACCTTGACTTCTTAAGGACATCAACTGCCGGGGCATATTTTGACATGAGCACTTAGTTTGCACTCTTTCCCATAGAATCTACACTAGCATCTCAAACTCCAGCTCCAGCACCACTGTGTGAACACAAGGCACTGTAGAGGCTTCAAGAGGTTCTCTTCACCCAGGCAGGGAAGGGTGCAGTGTCTTTCTTCAGCATCTCCCTAAAAGAGAGATAGTTCTGTGGATAAGTGCCTGCCAATGAAATGTTAACGACAGAGTTCAGATCTTCAGCACTCACATGAGAAGGGGTGACCAGTCTATAATCTCAGCATCCTGGAGGTAGAGAAAAGGTCCTCAGAGCAAGCTGGCTATTTAGACTGGCTTGATTGGGTGGACAGTTGTTATCCACCTCTGGCCTTCACATGTTTGAATACACATGCATAAACATCTTCACACACATGACACACATTATCCTATAGACATACAAACACATACACACAGAGTTCTTCATTATTTATATCTTATATATAATATAATGTAATATATTTCACTATCTTGAGTTTTTGTTATTCCAAGTGAATCTGCGAATTACTCTTTCTATCTCTGTGAAGAATTGAGTGGAAATTTTGATGGGGATTTCATCAAATCTGTAGATTGCTCTCTGCAAGATAGCCATTTTTACTATATTAATCCTTCCAATCCATAAGCACAGGAGACCTTTCCATCTTCTGAGATCTGCTTTGATTTTTTTCTTCAGAGACTTAAATTCTTGTCATACAGATCTTTCACTTGCTTGGTTAGATTGACACCAAGTTATTTTATATTATTTGTGACTATTGTGAAGGGTGTCATTTCTCTAATTTCTTTCTCAGCCTGTTTATCCTTTGAGTAGAGGAAGGCTACTGATTTGTTTGAGTTAATTTTGTATCCAGCCACTTTGCTAAAGTTGTTTATCAGGTTTAGGAGTTCTCTGGTGAAAGTTTTAGGGTCACTTAAGTATACTATCATATCATCTGCAAATAGTGAAATTTTGGCTTCTTCCTTTCCAATTTGTATCCCTTTGACCTCCTTTTGTTGTCTAATTGTTCTGGCTAAGACTTCCAGTACTAAATTGAATAGGTAGGAAGAGAGTGAGCAGCCTTGTCTAGTTCCTGATTTTAGTGGGATTGCTTCAAGTTTCTCTCCATTTAGTTTGATGTTGGCTACTGATTTGCTGTATATTGCTTTTACTATGTTTAGGTATGGACCTTGGATTCCTGATCTTTTTAAGACTTTTACCATGAAAGGGTGTTGAATTTTGTCAAATGCTTTCTCAGCATCTAGTGATGTGATCATGTGTTTTTTTTCTTTGAGTTTGTTAATATAGTGGATTACATTGATGGATTTCTGAATATTGAACCATTCCTGCATTCCTGGGATAAAGCCTACTTGATCATGATGGATGATTGTTTTGATGTCTTTTTGGATTCAGTTTGTGGGAATTTTATTGAGTATTTTTGCATTGATATTCACGTTGGCCAAGGACAAGGAAATGGGTTGCTTGGAAGGAATCTGACATAGGCCAAGGACAAGGATATGGACTGCAGGCAGGAATCTGACATTAGGCTGGAACAAAAAAGTAGTTTCAGGTAGAAATCTAAATCCTAAGTTAGAACAAAGAAGAAATTTCAAGCAGGAATCTAAATCTTAGGCTAGAACAAAGAAGTAGGCTTCAGGCATGAAAATGACTTTGTGCTAGACTGGAAAGTAGTCTCAGATATTTTAGTCATCCTGATAAGCCCTTAGAAATAGTGATCACAGGAGTGATCACGGGACTCTGTTTATTGTCTATTGTCGAGCATATTCTTTGACTATCTGGGTTTATTGTCTTTCTTGTTCCTTGACTATTTGCATCTATTGTATTGCTAGTTCCTCAACCTAGAACTGATCTTAATACTTGCATGTAATTTAAACAGTATAAAGGCAAAAAAAGGAGGAGGAGGGATGGGATAGGGGATTAATGGGAGGGGGATGAGGAAGGAGGATGGCATCTGAAATGTAAATAAATAAAATATCGAATAGAAAAAAAAACACACTGCCTCCCAGTCACTCCAAGTAGCAGAGACCAGGCCATAAGCTGGGGTCTTTGGAGGCAATCCAGATGTAAGCTGTATCATGTGATCATTCCAGAATCATGATGCTTCAGATGTTCAGAATAAATACCTTCAGAAAACGCCAAAGTCCTAGTGATGGGGGCGGGGGGAATGGAGGCACTTCTCTATTCTTTTCATTTAATAGAATGTAGAAAAATCTGAGGCAAGCATGAAGCATATAATAAACACTGAGTTGATGAATGCCTGGTGCCTGCTACTGAGAAAGGAGAAAGCCTGTAAAATGAAGGGGTGCAGAGGCTCACAGAAGAGCATGGTCCTCTTCAGAGACAGGCTGTCAAAGCTGTCAGGGATCTGAGTTTTTCATTCTTGCTTTTCATTAACAGGCAACCATTGGCATCTCTCAAGACCACACCCCTCATTGCTCATCTTTGTGCCTGCTCACTCTCACAGGCTTCAGGATCAGACATCAGTTCCTAAGCATCTGAACAAAGATGGCTGTCTCCTCTAATTCCTGCAATCACCCTCATAACACCAACCAATTTGATCCATGCTTCATCGTACCCAAACTCTTGTCTCATCCTCTTCTAAAGAGATGCTAGTGCCTTGGTAGTGTTTAGGGTTTCAGGCTCTGTGGTCCAGGCGTGGATGTGGTTTTTGACAGCAGCTTCTTGCACATGAGGGTGATGAACATGTGTGTGTGTGTGTGTGTGTGTGTGTGTGTGTGTGTGTGTGTGGTGTGTGTGTGTGTGCTAAGCCTTTGCAGGGGCATATATGTGGTTCAGAGAGCAGGAAGATGGGTAAGGAGGACAGAAAAGGTGCTTGTCTTAGTCATTGTTCTGTTGCTGTGAAGAGAAACCATGAGCACAGGAACTCATATAAAGAAAATATTTAATTGGGGCTGGCTTACAGTTTCAGAAGTTTAGTCCATTATCATGGAGGGAAGCATGGTTATACACAGGCAGACCTCGTGTGGTGCTGGTGAGGTAGTTGAGAGGTCTACAACCAGATCTCAAGTCAGGAGGGAGAGAGAGAGAGAGAGAGAGAGAGAGAGAGAGAGAGAGAGAGAGAGAGAGAGAGAGAGACAGAGAGAGACAGAGAGAGAGAGACAGAGAGACAGACAGAGACAGACAGAGAGAGAGACAGACAGAGAGACAGAGAGACAGAGAGAGAGAGAGAGACAGAGAGAGAGAGAGACAGAGACAGAGACAGAGACAGAGACTCAGTGAGCCTGAGCCTGACTTGAGAACTTGAAATGCAGTGACACACTTCTACCAACAAGGCCACACCCACTCCAACAAGGCCACACCTCCTAATCCCTGTCAAATAGTGTCAATCCCTAATGACTTAACATTTAAATCTATGAGCCTATGGGGGCCATATTCTATTCAATCCACCACAGTTCTTCATTGTTCCTTCCCGTTTTCCTGTGCATTGAGGGATCACAGCTGCTCTTTCTGCAGCTCAGCACTAAGGAATGCAACCAAAGCATGAGGCTCAAGAGCAAGGCATCATGAAAGGTCCATCTGTTGCAATGTTTCTCATGGTTTGTGAACATCCCTGAACAATCTGCAGTGCGGGAAGAACATAGTGGGAGCCAGATGGATTTATAACAGGCTGCTAGAGTACTGCTATTTAGAGGATGCAAGGCAGTCAAACAAAACTGGTTTCTGATGGATCAAGGAAAGGGTAGAACCTGCCAAGGAGAGTCAACATACAAACAGAAAGAGGTAGTTCACGGCAAGTAACCATGTGCATTATAAATGAGCAAGGTCTTTATTATTCTCTGTGCCTGTTACAGTGTCTTATACACACTCAAGGGATTTTTTTGTACACAGAATATGAAGGCTAGACTCTGATATTTAGGAAAACATTTGGATGACATCCTACCCCCGTTCCACACACACACACCTCCCCTCATCAACAAAAAGCCACAACTCTGAGCCAGGAATTTTGTCCTAGTCCCACATCTAGGCATTTTAAATCCAGATCTCTCAAGTAATTTTAAGAGAGAGTCCTTCTTTCATTAGGAGTTCTGGGTAGAAACAGCTTAGGCAGGTGAGTTCTGTGATGTCACTTCCTGTGAAAGAACCTCTCTCTGGAGCCTTGTGCCACAGTAGGTCTTCTCTAGAGGAGGGAGTTCTCAGAGCTCAGAGGATGGCGATGCATGGGTTCAAATGGGTTGATACTGCAGGTTAGACTGGCTTTCTCAGTCAGGTCTGTTTCCAGCTTGTGAATGTCTGTGAGAATTTCTGTGACTTACCTATGTGTAATAGGTAAGTCAATTTTCACAACCACAGGCTCCTCTCCCCTCTTCTCTTCCCTTTCATCTCCTCCCCTCCTCTCCCTTCCCTTCTCTTTTCTTTTTTCTCTTCTCTCCTTTCCCCTTCCCTATCTTCCTCTCCCCTTCCTCCTTTCCCTTCTTCCTTCCCCCTTCCTTTCTTTTGTTTTTTCCTCCCTCCCTTCTTCCATTCATTCTTTCCTTCTCCCACCTGCCTCTGTTTTCCTCAACCTCATCTCTCTACTGGCTTCTTTTCTCCCTCATTTCCTCCCCTCCCTCCTCCTTCTGCTTCTTCCCCTTTATCTCTCACTAAATCTTGCTATATAATCCAACCTGACCTCAAGCTTGTACCGCTCCTGCCTCATCCCTCAGTATTGGGTTTACAGGCAAGCGTCACCATATTTAGCCTCCAGAATTCTATTTTTAAACTTCATACCCTTAATACACCTCGCCTCAAACTTGTACTCCTACTGCCTCATCCTCTCAAAGTTGGGTTTACAGACAAGCAACTCCATGTTTTACCCTGCAGAATTCCATACTCATATTATTTGTAAACAACCCTAAACCTCTGCCTTTGTGTTGTTTGTTTCTCAGAGGCGCATGAACATCAATAGCATATGTGATGCTTCTGAGTGAGACGTGGCTTACTTCCAATTCAGAACACAACCTAGCATGCTGTAGTTATCAAAGCTGAAATAAAAATATGCTGTAGTTATCAATAGCTGTGATAAAAAATGCTATAGTTATCAATAGCTGTGATAAAACACGCTATAGTTATCAATAGCTATGATTAAAAAAAACACACTATAGTTATCAATAGCTATGGTAAAAACTGAGCAGCTGTTGAAATCATTACTCTAGTTTTGTTTTCTTTTTTGACTTTCTTTTCAAATAAATCAAGCTAGCAAATAAACTAAAACTTGCTTTTTCAGGTTTTTCCGTCTCCTCCCCCATCCTGACTTGGTTATAGATCACTCTGTCCTAGGAGTCATTAAAGCCACCTTTCTGTGTTCATGAACAAAGTACGCCATTCACACTAGTGCATCGGCCTCTGCCTTCTGAAACTAGTTTTCCCCCACTCAACATCTTATTTTGAAGTTTGGGTCCATCCTTACTTCTGAGAACAGTCTTAGTTTGGTCTTCTTCTCTGAACATTTCTCTGCCTCTCATGAGCTTTTGGGAGTAAGTCACAATAAAAAAGCCTAAAAATACGTCTCCCACTTACTACGTGTACCAAATTGCCCTCCAAAGCATTTATACCAATTTAGATCCCCAAGAGCACCAAATAAATGGTTTTATTTCTTTTACTTTGCCAGCATTTGTTATGAGTTTTAATTTTTTTCTAATTTCATAGGCACAGAATACTATTACTAAGTCAGAACACACTTCCTGGGTTTTTTTGTTTTGTTTTGGTCTTTTTTTTAGTGGATTTATGCAGGGTTGTTTATTTGTTGATCATTTATGACCCTTTCTTTTTGAAGTAGCCTTTTGAAGTAGCCTGTTTGTGTCTGTCCTATACCTCTCTGATGGGGTTTATCTCCTTACTGATTCCAGTAGACATATGGTTAGCTGTAAGCATTGTAAACTCCTTTTACAATGTCTGTGTGTGTGTGTCTCTCTCTGTGTGTGTGTGTGTGTGTGTGTGTGTGTGTATGTCTGTGTGTGTATGTCTGTGTGTGTCTCTGTGTGTGTGTGTGTGCTCAAGAGTGTGCCTATGATGCTTAGCAAATTTCCCCTTATACTAAGATAAGGATGTTTTTCTACATTTTTTATTCTAAGGCTTTAAAGTTCTTCTATGTTATATACATACATATATACATATATATATACATACATAACATACATACATACATACATACATACATATTACGCATATATTATACAAATATGCTTATATTTGTAATTGGGTATGTGTATTCGTCAGCATTCTTTAGAAGAACAAAGCCAACAGAACAATATATCAGAAGAGGATTTATTGGGATAGATTAGCTTACCCACTACTGTCTGAGTGCTTCTCTTTGACTGTCTTAGCTCTGGAGAGGCTGACAACTGGTAGTTATTAGGTAGGTATTTAGTCCACAGGCCTGGGTGCCTCGAGAGTCACAGTCTGATATTGGAGGCCTGAAGCATTCCTGGAGAGCCACCATGTTGGAAAGCTACAGAACTTGGCTCTAATGTCAGGATGGTGACAAAGAGCAGCAGCAGAGGAGGACCCAATCAGCCAGGTGTGAGAGAGTAAGCAGGCTAAAAAAAAAAGGCTTTTCCCTCACATTTCCTCTCATCTGGGCCTCTGCTGGGAGGCACTGCCCACATTGGGCTAGCACACCCATTTTAATTAACCTTATCAAGAAAACCCATCACAGGTGTTTCCAGAGACTTGCTGTGCACATGGCTGTAGAACTTGTTA
The DNA here is from genome assembly GCA_030674055.1 of Rhabdomys pumilio. Classification (NCBI taxonomy): domain Eukaryota; kingdom Metazoa; phylum Chordata; class Mammalia; order Rodentia; family Muridae; genus Rhabdomys; species Rhabdomys pumilio. Next base: position 67,400,566 of record JANHMN010000009.1, read on the forward strand.
AGAGCAGATTCCACATTAACTATCACAGCAGGTGTGGTTCTTGCCAGCTGATGTGTTAATATAGCTGGGGTTGTTGATGTCATGAGAACCTATTTCTGGATACAGCCATGAGGATTTTCCCGAGGAGGATGACTTTCTGCTGATGGCCTAAGTAAAGAATACTTTCACACATGTGTCCACATTATCTTCGCACTGATGACCTATACGATACATTCACACCTTCTGCTTCAGTGAGGACACACATCAGCCATCAGAGCTCCAGGATCTTCAGCCTTCACTTTGAGATTCACATCAACACTCCCTCTAGTATACAATCACAGTTGGCAGGTTCCACAAGTTTACTGGAAGATACCCCACAGGATTCTTGGTACTTAGGCTTTTGAACTACATCCTTGGCTTTCCTGATGTTCCAGCTTAGAGGTGACAAGACTGCAGGGCCCAGTCTCCATGACTGCATGCTGAGCACACTCTCATAATGACTCCCACAATCCCTCTCTTCACACATGCACATGCATGAACACAGACAGAAGCACTCTGACTGCATGAGTGAAGGCAATGTAAGCATTTGTGTTTTCATTTTCACTAGCAAAAATAGACGTGTGTATATACTTGTAGGTATATGCTATGTACACATAAAATAAATTGCGTACACATAAACACATGTATGTGTACATAAACAAATATGTATACACACATTTATGTCCCTCTGAACACAAATTCATAGCTGCTTACATCATGGATTTTCCCTGGGTCTCCCTGTTACTTCTGTGGGATGGGAAGAGCCCACTTTAGGAGACTTGGGCTAGCTCAGGAACACCTCACTCACACCTTACTCAGTGGCTCTCCAGACTTAAGGTTGCTTCTGTGGAAAACAAAGGAAAGTGTGGATAACTGTGTCAGTCCTTTTTTATTCTGCCACCAATGACACAACCTCATAGATTGTACAGATGTTAATGAAAAGTAGACTTTGGCTCACAGTTTTGGAGGAGTAAGCTTATGTGTGCTTGCGTGTGTGTGTGTGTGTGTGTGTGTGTGTGTGTGTGTGTGTGTGTGTATTCTTGTGTGCAACTCTGTGTATGTGCATGCACACACAAATGAATCTGTGTGCTCTGATCTCTCTTCCTTTTCTATCAAGCATTCAAATATAGACTCTATTGTTAATGATCTTGTCTAACCACTGTCTAGCCTTGACTCTAAACACCGTAGTTAGGAATATTTAGTACTTTACATCAGGGATCAGGGATCAGTTCACAAACCTTGTGGTACACATTTAAGATGCCACCCCAAGAATAGCAATAGTGGATTCTTCTAGTTATTCGAATGTTCACTGAACTACAAATCCTTGAAAAATAGAAAAAAACACCTTGATCTAATCAGAGCAGAGTTGAAAGGAGGTGGGTGAAGGCATGAAACCAAATGTCCTTTCACCCCTGCAATGCTGTGCTCCTGAACTGCTGGACTAAGGGTGACCCGTGCCATTGCTGAGGAATAGAAGTGCTAGTCCATCGGAATAGCATCTGCAAAGTCCAAGTTGTTGTAACCTGTGCAGGGCAAAGAAACATCTCTAGACTCATCAGGTCCAATAGCAGATGAATCTCAGGTGCAGGGCCACTTTGCAAGCCAGTTTGTTTTTCTTAATTTTCCCCGACTGTTCTCTCAGGTATAGAGTGAGCTCATTTGTCACTGGGAGTCCTTTTCTACAGTTCAGTGTTATCTCCATCTGTCTTATGCCAGCAACCGTCGATGTTAAATATGCCAGCTTTGTAAGAATATTACTATCGAGTCCTTTCAATCTCTCCTTGCTATTCTTTCCCTCATGCCACTTAACTCTATTTGGACGTAACATTGAAGCTAATTTTGTCAAGTGCTGCTCATAATTCTGTCATGATTATTGTTATATTGGATTCATAGATTCATTTGCAGATAACTTATGTTTTTTTTTATGATAGTGAATTCTCATTCATTGATATACTTTATTTTCCTATTTAATCTAAGACTTCTCTTTTCTAAACAAGTGATTTTAGTTTATGCTCTGTAGCAATCTCTTTTGTGAGATTTCTGAGAATTTTCCTTGGTGGTTTGCTGGTCTGAAAAATGTATTACTTTTTCTAAACTTTAAGTATTAATGTATTAATTAAATGTATAATTAAACAATGTATTGCTAAAGTACATGGTTTTTAAGTCTAAAAGTCTTATATTCAGAAGTCTTGTTTATTGGTTCTTATATTGTTTTTGTAGATTTTCTTGAATTAGTATAAAAATACTCTCAGCACATAAAATCAATATTAATATCCCTTCCCTCTCAGTTTGCTGGGAACTGAACTCAAGACCTCTGGAAGAGCAGTCAGTGCTCTTAACTGCTGAGCCATCTCTCCAGCTCCCCTTCCCAATTCTTATAACTGAGTTTCATTTTTTTTTAAATTACATTGAAGTGTGGTGCCTGGTAGGAATATAAATAAAAGGCTTATAAGCATCCTATTGCTTTAAAGAAAATACATTCACTACTCAACCATTGTGAGTAGACATAGTAACATTAATATAGGTGAGATGATTTCTTCTGCCCTTTAATGGGACAAATAGTTAATTTTAGTGACTCAATAAGCTTAAAAGAAATCATTGCTTATATATTATTATGTCTTCTGTTGTAATTATTTGATTCAAATTAACCTTACTTTTGGCATCTGTTTGCTAAGTGATAATCGCTATGATTATTTTGGACTGCTTTTCAGCTGTTTCTGCCACCATGAACTTACCTCGTAAAACACATAGAGTAGTTTCCTAAATGTTCCACGTTTCAACACAGCCTGTGGTGACCCAGGCACTTTTCTCTGTGGACTTTACTTGGAAGCTCCACAGTTTGTTATTTTTTTTTGTTTGTTTGTTTGTTTTTGTTCTGTGGAGAAATGATTTTATGATACTGATTATTTTGTTTAATAAATAAGACTTTTATGGTTTTATTTTTCTGTTGTTTTTGTTATTTTCTGTACTGGTTTTGTGTGTCAACTTGACGCAAGCTGGAGTTATCACGCGTGTCAAGGAGAAAGGAGCCTTCCTTGAGGAAATGCCTTTATGAGATTGAGCTGTAAGGCATTTTCTCAATTAGTGATCAAGGGTTGAAGGGTTCATTTTGGGTGGTGCCATCCCCGGGCTGGTAGTCTTGCGTTCTATAAGAAAGCAAACTGAGCAAGCCAGGGTAAGCAAGCCAAGAAGTAATATCACTCCATAGTCTCTGCATCAGCTCCTGCTTCCTGGCGGGCTTGAGTTCCTGTTTTGACTGTCAGTGGTGATGAACAGCAATGTGGAAGTGTAAGCTGAATAAACCCTTTCCTCCCCAACTTGCTTCTTAGTCATGATGTTTTGTGCAGGAATAGAAACCCTGACTAAGAAATTTTCTTTTTTATTATTTCTCTTATTTTTGAGATAATATAATTACATCATTTCCTTTCTTCTCTTTCCTCCCTCCAAATCCTTTCATGTACCCTTCCTTGCTCACTTTCAAATTCATGGCCTCTTTTTTCATTAATTGTTGTTATGGACATATGGGGATATATATCTATATCTATATATCTATATATATGCACATCTACATGTATTTGCACATACATCCTTTGTTTTTAAGAACAGAAAATATTTTAATGTCTTAAGTTTTATGCTGTAGAACTGTTTATACTATTACTATTTTAATGCCTTTTTATTAAGCTATTTGTTTATTTTACATACAGATCACAGCTTGTCCTCCCTTCTCTCCTCCCTCCCTCTTCCCTTCCCCTTCACACTTACCCCCTCCTCTCCTTCTCCTTAGAAATAGGCAGGTCTCCCATGTATATCAACCAGTCTTGGTATATCAAGTGGCAGTAAGAGTGAGTGAGTCTTTTCTATTGAGGCTAGACAAGGCAGTCCAGTTAAGGAAAGGGGGTCCAAAGGCAGGTAATGTAGTCAGAGTCAGTGTGGGAATGGGCTTATCTGTATATTCCATTCAGAAATTTCAGACATGCTAAAACCTTCTGGGTGGAAGGAGAAGGGGGAGTGGTTGAGCAGCCAATGTACCAAGGCAAGAACTGATCCCAAGGGAGAGCTTGACTTTTTGGTAACCATTCAAGTAATTAGTTCTCAAATTAAAGGATCAGGAGTAACAAAAGCTAACAGGAGCCTCTAAATTCTGGCCCGAGCATACAAAACAACAGTAAAGATTGTTTTGCTTCAGAAATATAGTCTACTGAATCGAGGTTTGTTGACAGTCATTTGTTTATTGAACTGAATATTTTGAGTGCTTGTAATGCTTTACATTCCTTACCAATATTAGGGTTGTAGAGATGAGTAAAGCAAAATCCTTTTCCAGAGCTTACCTAATGGCCCTGTGGGGCAAAGTACATGCCAGAAAGTCTAAAGATCTAAGTTCAATCCCCGAAACCTACATAAACCTAGAAGAGATTACCTCCGCACGGTCGTCTTCTGACCTTCACATGCCACCCCTACCACAATAACAGTAATTAATAAAATTAAACATAAATTATACTTCTCCAAAGTTTCTCATAGAAACAAACTACTACAGAGAGTTGTGTACGTTCACTAGGAAGATGAACTCATAAAATACAAGTGGAATCCCAGCACTTGGTGCTCTCTGCTTCCCGACTGCAGAGCCAGTGTGACCAGCTGCCTCACACTCTCACTGCCACAGCCTTAGCACCTCTAAGATATGAGTTAAATAAACCCAGCTTTCAACCCTGATCAGGACAATCTACTTCCACCACCTCCCTCCTCCCTCTCCTATCCCTAACCTCTCTACCTGTACTATGGTTCTTGCAGGTATGTAGTGAGGTAAGAAAAGTGACCAGGTCAGCATTTTACAACAGTAGCCCTTTGGATAGAGGCTAGGGATGGGAAAGAGACTGAAAAAGCAGGCAGTGAGAACTACTTCCTGTGCTTACTCAGGGTTAACAGAGAGCGAGGAGGCTTTGAGATGTTTCTGTAACAACTGCACTCCTTAGCCACCCCCTTCTGCTCCTGAGGAACTATGCCCAGCATCATGAGTGCAGGTTTTCCCTTTGGTTGGTGCTTTTATCTCATCCTACAAGGATTAGAATGAGCAGGAAACTTTCTTGTAGTCACAACAGCTATTAAAGTGAGAGTTGAAGCCAGGCCTCAAGCTGACAACCAAGAATTTGCTCTTGACCTCACCTCTGGATTCCTTGCTCGTTTTGTTTGTCTCCCCTAACCCCTCTGCGGTAACTTTAAGGCCGAATCACACTTTCAGGACTTGCTGGGTTAGCATTGCATGAAATATTTATATCTGTCTCTTGAGCTTGTCAGTGATGTGAAGACTTTGTCAAATGATGCGAATGTATGCCAGATAGAAAAGGAATCAACCATTATGTCTGTGGTAAAGCATTATAAGTCAGGATGGAGCCTGGAAGACATATAGTCTATAGAATTTTTCAGTTCTTAGAAGGTCCGAGAGATGTATGGATCTCCTCCAGACAAGAGACAGACAGATAGACAGAGATAGACACAGAGGAGTAGGTATATAGGTAGATGGATGCACATATATGTAAATGCATTAGGCAGTAAACATCATACATGTAGATTGTGGCGGCTTGAATAGGTATGGCTCCCATAGACTTAGGTGTTTGAATGCTTGGCCCATAGAAGGTGGCACTATTAGGAGGTGTGGCCTTGTTGGAGTATATGTGGTCTTGTTAGAGGAAGTGTATCACTGTAGGGGCAGGCTTTGAGGTCTTCTGTGCTCAAGCTATGCCCAATGTGGCACACAGTCTTCTGCTGCCTGCAGATCAGGATATAGAATTCAGCTCCCCCAGCACCATGTCTGACTGTATGCTGCCATGTTTTCCACCATGATGATAATGGACTAGACCTCTGAAACTGTAAGCCAGCCCCAATTAAATGTTTTCATTTACAAGAGTTGCCTTGGTCATGGTGTCTCTTCACAGCAGTAAAACCCTAACTAAGTTACACATATACACATGTGCAAGTGTATATGTGTGCACTGTAATTAAAAATCATATGCACATATGAATTTTCGTATTTCCTGCTGACATGCTGTGTTCAGTTTGGCTCTGACCACTCCCAACAATCATAGATGTCTTTGGTGTCCTAAAAATGAGAGGCCTGAGTTTGTGACACTGGGACCACCACATTCCCGAACTGTGTGCCTTCACAAACATTTCTGCTTTGAGATTTGTGCCAAAACTTCTAATCATACATCCTACCCTTCAGATTGGATCACAGCAATTAACAATGACACTGGACTGTCACCCGGGCTCCTCCATAGTTGCCACACCAGCAACATTGTATATTCAGAACTTATGGATGGTCTAGCTTATGGATTCTAAAATCAGACTGCTGACAGAATCCAGAATCCCAGTTCCAGTGTGGGCTGGTGGAGCAGAAACACACACTGGTCACGAAAACACAACAACCTAAACCCCAGCCTGAGCTGAGTGCTAAAGAGGCCTCCAGTGAGCTGTGTATCCTTCCATCAGTATAACCTGTGGTAATGAGCGGAGACAAGAAGCATGCTGTAGGCTTTTCAGAAGCAGACCTCTACATGTTCTCTTAGGCTTTGTAGTATTTATTCACATCCATTAATCATGAGAGCAAACTCAATTATTTCTCTCCTGTGACCTTGTTCCCTTCAGCTTATTCCAGATCTATATCACCATTTCCTTTGTAGAATTCTCCCATTTAAACCAAAAATTTCCCTGTGACAAATCTGCCCAGGAAGGGTCAAGTTCCAAACAACCAGGGATAGTCCCTATGCCTTGATGCCCACTGGAGTTACTCCAATTGGTTGAGCATCTCTGTCTATCTTCTACTTCTACCTCCAGATTAAATCTAACACTTCCACTGGTGGCACCATGCATTGAGACACCATGCATTACAACACACCCCTTCCTGCAGAACTGAAAGCATCAGACTCTTTCAGGGTCAGTAACCTTTCTACAGTGCTTAGCCACCTTCATAAGTCACGAGCAGGAACAGAAATGAAGTCCTGGGCTCAAATCAGTACAGCTTGCTCAGTTCCCACTCCAAAGTAAAGAGTAAAACTACAGGCTCTGGGAACAAAGTGACTGCTCTGTACTTTGTTTCCCTTGGGGACGATTAGAATGCACACATATACAGCAAATTCATAGGCAAGGTGGGATTCTCACACTCGGTTCACAGAGCTCCAGTGTACTTGCAGTATCTCAGGTTTTCCAATACTAGTCCTTGAAAAGCACAGCAGAGACAGGCTAGGAGAAAAAAGTGATGGATGTTTTGTTTTTAAATCGGTGCTTGGAGCCTGAGGTTATAAAATAACTTCACAAGTGCAGCCCCTCCACCATCATGTGCTGGTGAGGCAATCATACAGAGATGGGAAGCTTCTAGTGAAGCAATAAAGACCAGTGCTCTTGACCTCAAGTGTGGTTTATTATTCAAATTGGGGAAGGGAAGATGCAGATAGTCCTCAACACACTGCTGACATTGGGGAGAAACTGTTCAGGCACAGACTATTGAATTAGGATGTTTAGAAACTATTCTCAAATTGTATGTCTAGGCAATAAAAGCAAATGCATGGATAGAACCATTCTGAGTGCTGTTGAAAATGCCTAAGAATCTGGCTTTATTCCATCTGAAGATTCTCAGATAGACTTAAAGGAAGGTAGCTGGCCAGAGGGAAATAACACTGGGTGTTAGCAAGCAGTTCCTCCTGTCGGACCTTCTCAGGGGACAGCTAATGGTGGGAAGCTGTTTCTATTACATAAATTTCACTATGTTACACACTCATTTACTCATAAATATGCAACTAAAACAAATGGTGGCCCCCCAACCACAAATTCAATGAGATTTTAAAGATGCTCCGAGTGCAATAGCAATGAGCATATTACAATACCCCTAAAGGTGCACATTCCATGATGCTAACCAGAAGCTAGCTAACTAGACTTAAGACCTGCTCAACAAGAGATAAATCGTGCCTGTACTATAATGAAGTCATGGATATTGGAGAAAAATCCACAACCACCACTTTATTAAACCGACATAAACCCCAACAACATCCTAAATATTTGTCCTTATATACACAGATAAGTGTAGTCCTCACCCCTCATCAAAAAAAAAAAAAATTCTCACTGCAAAAGACTAAGACCCTTAGAGAAAAATCCCAATCGATCAAAATGCAGAGTCTAGTCTCAACTGACATCTACAGTACAGCTCCTGCACCAAAGGCTCGGGGACATTGAAGAAGAAAGGATGAGAAGAAAGTAGGAGCCAGCGGAGAATCAGGGAGTTTCCATGAGATTGTGTCTCCTGGGAATGTGAGAAGCTGCACCTATGAAGTCTCACCATGATTACCTAAGCATAAATTAAACAAGGACAACAGTAACTGACAGACTGATCTGGAAAAGGGAAAGTGTACAAGGCCTTAGCACTACACAGAAAACTACAGGCAACTTAAGGCATGCCGAGAATGGGAGACGTAGTCGTCCCCTGGGAGGAGTGCACTAGCTGGTTACTCAATACCAAATGGTCAGCCTTGAAAGCATATATACATGTAATGTTATATGAAATGAACAGGTTATATTTAGGAATATATATTTTATACATATGCATACATACATACATACATATACACATATATACATACATACACATACAGGTAACAACAGTTAAGGAAAAGGGAGGCTACAAATTTGAAGAAAGAAAAAGGAGGGTACATAGGAAGGTTTAGAGGGAAGAAAGGGAAAAAGAGAAATGATGATAAGTTCATCATTACAAATAAAAAAGTAATTATCAACAACAAAATGTTGGATCTTCAGGATCCAGGACAGTGGACACTTGGGCCATTATTCTTCTGATGTTTTGGAAAAGCGCCTTTGAGACTGCTCATGTTTCTGTGAGTTTATGTTCTTTTTGCCTCAGCTGCCATAATGTGTGTGTGTGGGGGGGGGGGTGCTGAACCAGGCCCACTGCCACCTGACGGTCCTCTGGTCCCCATTGCTCCTATCTGCTGACTGTATCAACAGGAAGTGCTCTATAAATTGCCAGCATAACCTGAGCAACAAGTACCCATAAAAGAACAGCCAGAGACTCAGATGAGGAGGAGGAGGATGCCAGGGTGAGGGTGAGGATGGGGAGAGCCCTCCACTACCTGTTGTCATCCTGAAAAGCTGTTCTTCAATGCGACAAATGTTTGGGAGTGAGAATTGGATAGACTCCCTGAAGCACGCTTTGTTGAGAAGTCTCATATGTGAGTATCGGTGCGCTGACCACAGAGTGCTGGGGTGAAATGGGTGATGGAACAATCCTGTTTAGAGGATGGGGTTCTTCAAATACTTCTAATCCACTAGTCCTCTAGCTTCTTCCTCTAAATCCTAGGGAGAGTCATCCTTAACATCCTGATCTTTCAGTGTTCTCACCCCATATCTATTACTATGCCTTATATATTCTACCTTTTAAGTATCTACAAGTCCCTCACTTTTCTGGAACCTTCTCAGTGTCTCTAACAGCTCCCTTGAAGCCATGTGTGTACTTCAGATGATTCTTTCCTCCTCAGCGGAGGAGGTACCAGCTGTGTCTTTATATCTCATCCTGTCTTTGCGGCTGAACCTTGGTTATTCATCTTGCCTATACCTGCCTTTCCATCACACTATCCAACAATTTCTGGCTTCTTGAGGTTATGTAATGCTAGATGAAGTCACTGACTCCTTTCAGACCACCATAAAAGCTGTCAGCTCCCAGAAAAGCTACCTACCTAGAGAAATGCAGTTACCACTTAAACTGGGGCCCTGTCTGTGTAGGAACCTGGTCAGTCACAATGAAGGCCTCTGATGCTCTTTCATCTTCTGTCTCTCAATGGATAAGTGCCTCTTAATGGGTTCTCCCGTGCCAGGCTCTGTCTTCTCTGGTAAAATGAATGGCTCTATTTGAAGACCTCTGCTTTCTACTGACATCTCAGTTTCTAATGAGTTGAGTAAAATCTGCAGCTGTATGCAAGACTCTCTCAGTTGGGGTTCGTTTTCCGGCACCCTAACTTTCCAACCACTTATGCAATCATCAGTCCCCAAGGCCCACACAAAGCCCTCACTGTTTGGTCTGTTCTTCAAACCCGGTGCTCCTATTCAGCTCTTCCTCCATTGTCTGCTGAGCTTGTAGCCACTAATGCCTCACTTCAAAGCCTTTCCTAACCTCCAGAAAGAGTAGGGCTTTTGTTTTTCACATTTTCATAAAATTCTATAAATAGTACCCAGGGCTGGGAGTGTAGTTCAGTGGTAGATCACTGGTCTAGCATATGTGAGGACTGGGTTAGGTCCTCAACACAGCAGAAAAAACAGAACAGAAGAAACAAACAAAACAAAACAAAGCGTTCCTTTAATTCTCCCTTCTCTTTTTAAGATCTGTATTTATTTTGCTCACATGTATACTGGAAGAGTTGTAGTTTCCTGAGCTCAAGGGATAGAGAGATAAACTTATTAATTTAGTGTGTATATGAAGGTGAGAGAAGTCACTTCTCTTGTTGCATCTAAAGTCTCTTCTTCTCAGCCTAAGGTCTTGAATTCAGGTCATCACTGTGCTGTTGAGTACCTTTAACAACTGAGCCATCTCACACTAGTGTGAATTAACAGATTACAAATGGAGCAAAGCCTCATTCAGCCTATGGACAACCTGAATAGAGCACAAAAGCTGAGTAAGGGAACATTCTCTGTATCTCTGTCTCTTTGTCTCTGTCTGTTTCTGTGTTTCTCTGTCTCTCCATCCCATCTGTCTTTCCCTGTTCCCCTCCCACCTCCTTCTCCCTCTCCCCTCCCTCTCTCATCCCACTTTTCCTCTCCCTCTGCCTCCTTGAAATCAGCTGGGAATTCAGTCTCTGAATATTGATAAGAATAGACAACAACAGCTGGACCAGAAGCACACTGTTGGTTCTCCAGGGTCTCCAGTTTGTCTACTGTGTACATTAGGATTCATCTTCTGTAAGTACCCAACACACACACACACACACACACACACACACACACACACACACACACACACATTTATGGAGAGAAATATATATAAATAAATAACCTATCTTTCTACCACGTGTGTATTTTCATATATATTTCTTGAACATACACTCAATGTATCTTTAACATACTAATGTATATATATATATATATATATATATATATATATATAGACTGTATGTCAATATCGTATAACTCTATCAGTCTATCTTCCATCCTTCTGTCCATATCCTCCTGTTTTTCCATCTCTGTGGAACCCTGAATAGTACATACACACGGGAAACTCTTCTTTGAGAACATGACATTTATGCTGAGCTCTGAAGATTATAATAAAAAAAAAGAGCCAGAAAAATAATTCTAGCAAGATGGGGATATGAGAATAAAGCCTGAGGCTGAAAGAACCAGAGCACAGGCAATTATCAGAAAACTAGATTGGAGAGGGAAGCAGGGGCCAGACAAGGAAGGAGCTTGTGTCCTGGTCCTGAAAGCATCAAGACACTGAACAACTGGCTTTCAGTAAATGTTTGTTCGACTAAATGAGTTCCTGGTAAGTAATTTCCAAAACGGTAAGAGCTCCTCAAGCCCTGGAACAAACATGACTGTTTTTATTCCTATTCTTTGGTGGTTTTCACAGTGGTGAAAATGCTGGAAGGAGAGGGGGTTGATAAAAGCTGGTCGAATCCTCTCAGAACATCGGAGGACAGCAGCCTTCTGCCTCGCCAGCCATTCCCTAACATTTGATCAGTTTGGTGTTTTTGTCTGTGTTTTGCAGAACACACAGGCAGTGGTGATGAGTCCTTTTATCTAATATTCTCAGCACGGATCACAGGCTTAATAGGAACCAGGAACCTTCTCCCAGGAAGCCAGCCCTAGCTCTGCACAAGAGCACCCTCTTCTGTGCAGTCGCAGACTGGCCTTCAGAGGAAGGTTGAAATGACCCGGCAAGCAGGCCAGGGACCCCAGTGAGCCCACAATCAGGTAATCAGAGGAATTAAAGGAAGTCCTTATGGACCACCTCTCCCCCCACTGAAGGGCATACAATCAGGATCCTTCTAGAATTAACCATTAGAGTGAAAGGGACGAAGAGATTGTGTTCAGGACATCTTCCTGAAAAGGAAAAGGAAGCACTTTCCAACTAGGAAGAATCTACTTCCTGGTTCAACATAACAAATGGAAAAGGATGCCCAGAAACAGTACTGTCAGAATCCAAAGTCAGAGGAATACACAAAAATGAATAAGGAGGGGTAGGCCTACATGTGTCCTGTGTTGACAGACAGGGAGGGAGGCCAACATGTTTCCTGTGCTGACAGAGATGGGAGAGGTCAGTATGTCTGTAGCCAGCCCTGGAGTCACATAGATGAGGAAATTGAACCTCTGGGACAATTCAACATCTGCTGCCTGTACAGTGTTCCTTGCCTTCTCACTCCTGTGAACCCCTCTTCACTCCCCAAACAAATTATATTTCCTCCTTTTTACTTCCAACTGAATAGAAATGTCCTTGGAGACTGATCTCTTTACACTCCACTCTTCCCCCCAACCCCCGCAACAGAAAAAAACAAAAACAAAAAAACAAAAACAAAAAACCACTCAGTCCTCAGTCTCTCAGTCTCTCTTCCATCTTGATAGCTTCATACTCAACTCTAAATGCATTCTGAAGTGACTCTTGTGCAGAGCCCATCTTGAAGGGCACAACTCTTCCCTGCCACCCTATTGTGTGCAGAGTCCATTCTGAGCACAGAGCCCACTAGCCATCAGCACATGAAAACTGGGGCTGAGGCTCATTCTGGACTCCTGTCTTCAGGTGATTTTTTCAGCTCCCTATCAGTACTTAGCAGCCCCGACTTCCCATACGGGAGAAGACTAATTAAAGTGACAAACCCACGATTGATTTCTTTTACCTTTGGGATAAAAACAATAAACAAAACCATGACATTGCTAATGGGTTCTTTCTGTCTCTCTTTCTCTGTGTGGTCTCTGTCTCTGTCTCTTTGTCTCTTTGTCTCTGTCTCTCTTTGTCTCTCTCTCTCTCTCTCTCTCTCTCTCCCTTTCTCTCTGTCTCTGATGCTGCCCCTATCTACAGTTGCTTTGCAAGGGAGACAAGGCAGCAAGGAAAGAGTGGAATCTGCTTTTCCATTGGGCTTTCAGGCTTCTGGCACCCCCTTTCATTTAGAGGAGGCTGTTGCACCTGTACTTGACAGGTGAGAAATCGAGGTGTTTAAGGGTTAGCAAGTTCAGGGAAGTGTTACAGCAGAGTATCAATGGTCTCCGCCTTCTTTTGCATGCTCCTTCCAGCTCTCCCCTCATGTTCCGGCCACCATGATGCTCAGCCTCATCTCAGGCCTAAGTAATGGACTCTGAAGCTCCAGCAACTCTTTCTTCTCCAGCAGCACCTTTTTAAATAGTTAATACAACAGCAGCTTAGTAAACACCAGACACCGTAAGGTGCACGTCTCCAACTGGGGATTAAACCACATGGTGGAAGGGAAGTAGGTGTGGCCCCTCTCAAAAAGAGGCTGGTACTCCAAAGGTGGTGAGAATTCATCCCAGTGATACTTGTGACCTGATGTGTAGGAGGGCCAGAGGCACCCAGTGCCCCTGGGTGCTTAAGGACAATCTCAACTGTATTATACCTTTCCTTGGTTTATACATGTAGATCCTCTCTTGGCCTCATCTCCACAACTGGCCAATATATCTCAGTTCTCCCCCTTCCATAGCAGCAGCGTCTGAAAGCCTTATGCATCCTTTTAGGATGCCGTTTAGATTGTAAAATCAAGTCTCAGGATGGGAGTCCTTGGCACAGGTCACCATGAACAACAACCAATCGAAAATACTTCCCTGTGTTGATCAGCTTTCCATGGCTGTGACAATAGTACTCAAAAGAACATATGAGTGATGGCAATATTTATCCTGTCTTCATGTTGTGAGGTTTCAGTCCTTGGTCCATTACTTAGGCTTGAAATGAGGCTGAACATCATGGTGGCAGGAACATGAGGGGAGAGCTGGAAGGAGCATGCAAGGAAAGGTGGAGACCATGTATGACCCTTAAAGACCTGCTCCCAGGGTCCTACTGAGCCTAGATTCTCCCTGTCTTCCAAGGTTTCCACTAGCTCCCAAAATAGCCCCACCAGCATGGAATGAAGCATTCAACACCATTTAAACCATAGCACCCCACTATGGACTAGCACCACCAGAACTAGCTTTACACCATAAACCTCTGTATTTTCTTTCTAGTTCTCACCAATATGAAATTTTCTGATTGCGTTTTGTATTTGCTTGTTCTTCCTCTATAGGGACAAGGGTTTTTGTTGTTGTTTTGGTTTGTTTGTTTGTTTGTTTGTTTGTTTTTGTAAATCTAGGACCCAGAATAGCAGTTAGAATGTAGAACGGTGTCAAAAAGTGTTTGCAGAATAAATGAATGAAAGTCCTCACTACATGAAATGATTAATTTCCACTTGCCACCTTATCAAGTTCAACTTAAGTGATCGAAGATGTGTCCCATAGGCTGCCGTTTGATTCTGTGGCATCTCTTGTAAAATGTGTTAGCTGTCCACAGTCAGGCCGGGCACACAGTATCCAAGATGGCAGTTGGCTTTCCCACAGCACACGTATCACTGTGTTTCAGGAACCTGTCAACAATGGGAGAGTGGTCCCTTAAGACGAGAATGGAGCTAAGGGTGGGAGAGATGGCTCAGCAGTAAAAGCATTTGCTGTATAGCATAAGACCTTGTAGCCCATGGACCCATATGAAAGACAAACATGGCAGCATGCTTCTTTAAGTCCATGTCAAGATGAGAGGTAGAGACATCTGAATATCAGGAAGCCAGCAAACAACAGAAGACCCAATCTCAGGGGCAGTTGAGATGACTCCTAGACTATGGGAGCTTGTCTCTAAGCCTGGTGACCTGAGTTTCATTCCTGGGACCTACCTTCCTGTTAGGAGGCAAGAACCAACTCTTGGAAGTTGTCCTCTGACCTCTACACAAGCACCATGGCAACTGTGCTCAAAGAATGTATGTAAATGCCTCTCGTGTGTAAGCATTTACTAAGACCTTGAGGATGTACCACCCCCCATTATCTCTATGCATGATTTACCTTTTTTAAAACAAAGAACTCCACACAGATTAGCATTTCGCTGCACTAGCATCCAATGGTAGCTAAAGGATTGAGAGTTATTGGCCTGTAGGCTTGGGTTTTTCTTCTAGATTCTTTCACTTTATATCTCTGTGATCTGATCTGATAGAATGATCTTTTTTCATCATCTCCATAAGAGACTATATCATATTTGATATATGGTATATATGAGATCGTAGTAGAATCCAGAGTGGTTTGAGGAGTAAATGAGACCTGTGTATAGTGATTTTATAGGACTAGACTTTCAAAATATTAGGTATAGCAGTTATTATTGTATTATCCCGTTGATCAAACACTTCTTCAATTATTCAATGTATATTGTCATTTAACTTTCATAGGTTTTAGCCTAAGCAGGTCATTAGCATCCAAAGTGCTAGCTTATAATTACATGGCTGTCTCACCTCAGTGCCTGACATAATGACTTATCATCAATAAAGAGTTTAATTTCATCTGCTAATCGCACTTCACAGTGTTCAGAATAAGTCTAAGGTCTCAAGAGGATAGAGAGACTCCGTGCCACTTAGTGCTGTCACAGCCACAAGTCACTGAATGATCTCACTACATTCTGAGGATGGTGTTCCCAGGTAAGTTAGTTGTGTGAATATCATACAGGGCATCTTCCTAAAGCTAGGTGCTGTAGCCTACCAAAAACCTAGGTCATATGGTGTGCATGTACACATATATATTGTTCCTAGGACCGTGTCATCAAAACAACACAAATCAATCAAAAGGGAAACTAATGCAGTCAAGGATGTAGAAAACAAGAGATGCCTGAGATGCCCTATTGGTACAGAAGTTACTCCAAATGATGGTTCAAGGTATAGTACAGGAAAGGCACAAGTCTGTTGCACAGTTGCTTACTGTCAAGCATTATTTAGATGACTGTATGTGCCCCACTTTTATGTGACAGATGTCGCTGTGTTATCACATGCACTACCATTCACATGTGAGCCCTGAATTTCCTTGTCACATTGTTATGGCCACAAGGTCACTGAATGAAAGGAACATTGGAACTCATTTTTTACTTACTTATTTCATTTTTATTTTACCTGTCATGCATGCATATGTATGGTTGTGTGTGTGAGAATTCAAGCACATGTGTGTGTCCTGGTGAGCATGTGTGATGTGTTTATAAGAAGATAAAGATTAAGAGAATTTGTCCTGTGGGTGTGTGGAGAGGCATGGGGGAAGGGGATGTCTTGTCGGGACCATGCAGAGGCATCTCTTCCTCCTGAGGGACCAGTCACACACAGGTATAGTATAGAATAGAGTTTATTCAGGGCATGAGGAGGGGAGTTAAGAGGGTAGTGGAGGTAGAGAGAGGCAGAGAGAGAGAGAGAGAGAGAGAGAGAGAGAGAGAGAGAGAGAGTAGAGAAGTAGAGGCTGGCCATGAGCACATGGAGAAAGGGGGAAAGGAAGGGGAAGGGGTGAAGGGACAAGAGAACAAGAGCAAGAGAGAGAGAGGAGGGGGACAAGCAGCCCATTTTATAGTGGGCCAGGCCTACCTGGCTGTTGCCAGGTAACTGTGGAGATGGAGTTTAGACAGAATGCTAACGATATGGAAGTCAGAGGACAACCTCATATGTTCATCTTGGTCTTCATCTTCTACCTTGTTTGTTACAGTGTCTTTAAAAAAGTAAATCACCATTACATTTATGTCTTTACTATTCTCTCTCTCTCTCTCTCTCTCTCTCTCTCTCTCTCTCTCTCTCTGTGTGTGTGTGTGTGTGTGTGTGTGCACTGCTGATCTGGGTTGCATCTCAAGGGACTGTACTGCAAATAGAAGAAGACTGTGATTGGGAATTATTCTCTCTATGAAATAAACTACAGTCCACCAGTTATCTCTATGGGATGGCTAGGGGTTTAGCTGTTATTGTTGTTTTGTTTTTATTTTATTTTTTTTCTGCAGGACAATGAACTCTAGCTGCAAGGTTTAGAATTATCATGTGGAAAATGAAACCTTGTCTCAGAAGCCACTTCATGAAGTCATCCTTCTGCCATTTTCTAGAGGCTGTGTGTCTCCCAATGGCCTGATCCAAAGGATACCACCCACTCACTGGGATCCTGAAAGGTTTTGGTTTTGAAGGTCAGGCTTGACAAACTAGGCTCTCAACTTTGTCCAGTTGAAAGACACTGTTGAATGATAAAAACTGTATGCCCAGTTCCCCTAGGAAATGACTGTGGGACAAGGGAGAAGCAGAACCTTCAGAAGCACATACATACAAGACTTGGGACAGGTTGATAAAGGCTTTGAAAAGTGGATTCATTATGGGTAGAAACTACCTAAAATCCTGATGCTGTGCAGTGGACACATTGTTTTTATTATATATTTAAAAAAAAAATACAGGAAAGGTGCTTGCTGCCAATCCTGAAGACCTGAGTTCAAATCCTGAAACACACATAGTGGGAGGAGAGAACCAACTCTCTGATGATTGTACACACACACACACACACACACACACACACACACACACACAGAGAGAGAGAGAGAGAGAGAGAGAGAGAGAGAGAGAGAGAGGAAGAGAGAGAGAGAGGGAGAGAGAGAGAGAGAAAGACAATTTTAAAATGTAAAATTTTCTGAAATGAGTGAAACAAGTTCTTTTCTTTAGAACAAAGAGTAAACAGAGCAGCACTCTGAGAAGGCCTGGGGTTTTTAAGCATCAACTAAGCCCTAGGTACTAGGACCAAAGTCATGGAAGGTTGTAGGTTTGGCTTAATGCTGCTTTATTGTAATGTTAATTTGGACCCCCAAGCTTCAACCATTGAGTTTTGGCACTTAGCTTCTGGGAACCTGCCTCCAGCTAGTTCTGATTGGTTTTTTAAAAAAGTGCCAGCAGCCAATAGCTGGGAAGGACAGACAGAGGTAGGTTTTGGGGATTTCCCAAGTTTGGGACTGGGAAAGAGGAGGAGGGAGGGGAGATTCACCATGCAGGGAGAATGTTTAGGAGAGGAGAGATGCCATGACTGAGAAGAGAGGTATGGTCACCATGTGAAGGAGCCAAGCTGGGAAAGCAAAGACCAGTTGGGCAGCCCTCTGGATCCAGGACAGCTAAGATAGAATATAGAACCCGCTGTCGGGGTTTATTTATTAGCCATTAATTCAATATACATATCCAGACATCACCAGCGTTTTGACATTCAGTGAATAGGGGAGTGGAGAGAAAAGTGGACATGGTGAGCCACTCAGTTTGTGTTCAGGTGAAATCTCTTCAGACTTGTTCTTTGTGGACTCTTGTCCTGCTTCTTCTTAAAAATGTCTCCATCCTTGTCACAGCCCTTCTTCTGTTTACTGTCTAGGATGGCTTCTGTGATGTCCCAAACAGATAACAAAGCCCTGTGAATCCCTTCGTTTTATGATTAAGTGACTTCTCTTTCCAGCCCCTGGCCAGTTCTTGACTGAGGAATTCCACAGCCTCTTCTCACTCTCCTTCAGGCCCCTTTACAACAAAGCACTTCTAAAATACTGGCTGCAGAGAAAATCAAGAGCTTAGGAACCTGAGGCAAGGATGCCTCAGTCAGTGTGACATGTCATTCTAGAACTCCAGGGGGTCAAGGCACCCTTTGCAGACTTGGCCTGCTGGGGGGAGAATGAGCCTTTGCCTTTTTTAGTCTCTTCCCTGAAAGAGAAAAAAAGCTCCTTCTCAGGGTTACAAGCACCACACTACCAGCAGGGAAGGGCCCAGTCCACTGACAGACCAGTTAATCCTAGCTGGGTTTGGCAATGACTGAGTTTGCACAAAACTAATCTTCCCAAAGCCTGGGGTTTGAGAAGACCAGCTTTTTAAAAGAATATACAGAACTGCTTCCTCAGAATCTCCTAGAATTTAGTTTTTATTAGTCTGCAGACCAATGCAGTCAGACAACACATCTTCCTACACTATGCCCTTCTCAACTCACCAAATATAAACTCATCTGGAAAGAAGCAATACAATCTTGGTTGCAGGTATGGCAGTGATGTTCAACCATAGGCTTTCACAAGGAGAGATGAAAATGGCTTACACAGGATTCATTCTCACATCGATACCCACATCTCACCAAAATGTAAAATCAGCTTTTTTGACTGGACCTCATGCAGTCATTGGAAATTATTCATCACTTCATTTTGAAATTTACTTCCCATCTAGAAGCTAGGGTTCAGAGGAGAAAGGAAAAATTCACTTTATTAG
Source organism: Rhabdomys pumilio (assembly GCA_030674055.1). Lineage (NCBI taxonomy): Eukaryota > Metazoa > Chordata > Mammalia > Rodentia > Muridae > Rhabdomys > Rhabdomys pumilio. The sequence continues at coordinate 67,419,860 of JANHMN010000009.1, forward strand.
TCAACATAGATAAGGTCCTGTTTGTCTTACATAGACCAGTCTTTGAATGGAGATGCTCTTCCTGTTTTGGGAGAGAAACCATTTACTTCCCTTAGATGTTGGGATGCAATGGGACATGGCTACAGTCAGCAGAAATAACCTTGTCCTTGGCTGGAGAGATCTGGATATTCTTCCTCACACGCAAAGGAGAGATAAGGAGAGATAGTCAGCAGAGCGGCTAGCTTCATACACACAATTGCATCTTGACGTGAGGTTCTTACATAACTTCAGCACCCATGGCTTTCCTGTCTTTGAGGCTCCTAAGTGCCCAAGTCAATGTGGAGAGAGATCCTATCATGATCTCCTATTGTCTCAGCATGGGTGTAACTGAGAGGTCTTAGCAGAGGGCTCTGGCTTTGTTACACTGTACATATTCTACTTTCAAATGTGTATCAAACAACTGACTTCCCTTGTTACAAACAGAGGGAAACTCATCGCCAATTCTCCCTACTTCCTTTCCTTTTTAAATTTTAATTTTATTTCATCATATGTATATAAGCGTTTTGCCTCCATGTAGTAAGTATTCCATAGGTGTCTCTGGTGCCTAGAGAGGCCAGAAAAGGGAATGTAGTTACAGATGGTTTTGAGCTGCCACTTGGGTGCTGTGAATCAAACCCAGATTCTCTAGGTGAGCAACCAGTATTCTTAAGTGCTGAGCCATCTCTACACACACACACACACACACACACACACACACACACACACACACACACGCACGCACCTCTTTTTAACTTACATTTTTATTTTTATTCATTTTCTTTTATAAATGCATGTGTAAGTCCCAATTTCCCTTTAGCTCCTTCAAGCATCTGTGGCATCAATCATCAATCGTCATATCAAAGTATGTATGGGTTTAATATACAGGTCTTTAGAGCAAGTAGAACCCATAAAGAACAATACAGCTAAAAATGTCTCCAGGCGTGATCCTTTACTGTGGCACGAGACCACAAACATTGCCGAAATATCAGACAGGGAAGCCCAGAATAAAGGTGCTTGCTCTAGTTTGAAAGTAAGGGCACTCAAGATGTGTTACTCTAACAAAATCCAATACACATGAAGCTGAAGCTCAGAAATCACTGTTGAAATCATAAAGTGATGCTTCTCTTTAAACAGAAACCTTTCCACACATACTTGCTACAGAGAGAGGTGGCTGTGCTTTAAAGAAGAGGTCCTTTTTTAAAGCCAGAGAAATTCAGAATGGAGATAGTCAGGAGTGTAGAGGTCATCGCTCATTTTAGATAAGTCTAAAATCAAAGTAGCCCTGAGGTGATGCCATGAAAAATTAGGGGAATTTTCTTTTTTATGAATACAAATTGGATTTGCTGTAACTCTTTCAGAAATGGAGGTCAGGGCAGTCCAAGGCATCTTCCTTCTTGTAACTGTATCTGCCTCATTGCAGAGTGCCTCTCCCCCAAACAACTGTTAATAGCTTGGTCCCAAGAAAAGCGATACTGTATTTTAGCTTGTGTGGTGGGACTGTTGCCTAGCACTGCAGTAAATTTTACACAGCAGTTGGCTGTGGGATCAAACTAGCTGGGCTAAATGAATTAAGCAATCGTATCATACTGCGGGGCGTATTAAGGAGCATGCCCGAATTAGGGCACTCGATACTCCCGTCTCACGGTCTCACTTCCGCCCCCATAATGCTTTGGCCCAGCAGGCTGTAATTTGATATTAAGCAGGGTTCTTATTAAGTAGATACAATGAAATAACAGTGAGTTTTTGTTGCATTAGTAGAGTTAAATGCACTTTATTAGCGCTCATTAAGAGGAGGGGGAAAGGTAGAGGTAAGGATTCATTAGCCAAGAGCAGCCCCCTGAGAGGCTGAGCGATTAAACAGCTTGGGGGCCAAGAGCAGGATCCGGGCCACACACAGCAGAGTCTAAAAGTCCGTCCTTTCCCCCGTGACTAAAATGTTTGAGAATAGTTTGGGGAAGAAATGTTAGGTCCAACTGCAGGTCAGCTGAAAGTATGTGCTTCTTTCCAGAGCTGTTAATTTGACAAAAGGCAGAAGCCCCATAAAGAGAGCGCAAATTATGATTTATGTTTTAGAAGAGAAAGGAAGTTGTATACTTTTGGGAATTGGGGGGGTGAGAGAGTGGAATCCTGCTACCAGCTATTCAGTTTTAAAGGATATTCCGTGAAAATGGCGTTTACTCTTCTTTGATTTTAGAGGGAAAAACACTTCCAGTGGAAACATTTATACACAAAGCGAATTTCTTTGCATCTTAAGCTCCTCATTAGTAATGCCTGCCCTGTAAGAATAAACTCTTTCCAGCTGGAGGGATGGCTCAACAATAAAGGGTGCTTACTACTCTTTTCCATAGTCTAGTTCCCAGCCCAATTCCCTGTAACTCCAGCTTCAGGGGATCCAACACCCTCTTCTGGCTTCTAGGAGCACCTACGTGCACGTGAGTATATGCACTCACACTTATATTTTTTAAAAAAACAAGTTTTTCTTTTAATTAACAAAAAAAAAAAAAATGAAAAATTTAGCCAACTGATCTCCCTGATTCAATCAAGACCTGGGTCCCTATTCTTTAAAAATGACATGACAGGTGGCCTCTTCAAGGCCTCCATGGCAGCTCAGTTTTCTTCTTTTGATAGTTCTTATTTTAGTATTTTGACATATACAGAGGTGACGGCTGGACCTGGGTCAAATCACATGCATACACCCACCCACACCCTGGTACCCTAAAATGAAGTAGTCCCCTTCATTCCAAATGAAGTAAATGCTATTTTAAACAGCCACCAATCCTTAAAAGTCACTAAATATACCTTTGAGCTAAAGACTTCTGTAAATTTTAAATAACTCCAGACTTCTGAATTGAGGAGTCTGATTGTTCCTGTTATTTCTGATGCTGCGTTAACATCTGCTATATCCCTTAAGCAGTGGCCAATTGTGTAACACTCTGAGCTTTGGTCCTAATAACTCCCTTTTTGCGTCTATCTGTGGTCTAAAGGAGTGCACCCCAAATGTCCAGTGTTAAAGGCTATTCTTCAAGGTGTCACTGCTGGGGCATTTCTTTTGGAGTTGGGGCCCCAGACTTTCCTTACTGATACTGTTGCCTGCTGACTCATGGTCTATGCAGTTTCTCCAACACCTGATCCCACCATGATTATTATCCTTGCCAGAGGCTCAAAGTAAGGCAGCCTTTTGACCTTGAACTGAAACTCCAGAACTGTGGGCCCAAAATAGATCTTTTCTCTTTATCCGTCAATCATCTCAGGTGCATCATTACAGAAACTGGTGGCTAATGCCATGCCCCTCAACTTTTCATCTCTTCAGTTCTAGCTTCCCACTTCCCATTGTCTGCTAGGGACTGCACTTGCTGTTCTGCAAACACAGTGTGTTTCAAATAAACCCTATCATCACTTTCCCTAAGATCCTGCTTTGGAGGGAACATCTTCAAAGAAAGTATGTTTAATTGGGAATCCCAACGGTCTTTTTGTAAAAACGAAAGAATTCACTATATTTAATATGAAATCACAAATGACCCAGAAAAGCCAAAATAATCTTAAGAAAGCTGAGCTATACTGGAAGCCTTATGCTTCCAAACATCTACCCACATGAGAAAACCATACAGTCAAAATGGAAAAGTTGATAGGATGACTGCCATCTTCACAGTGGTGCATATTTGAAAATATTAGCATCATTGGGTTCAGACAATATACTTGCCTTCATCTTCACCCCTGCCATTACAAGCTTATAAGTCAAGATCATGGCCACAGCCCTGACACTACAGAGAGGTCTCCAGTCCCATCAGTCCCCATGGTACTGTGTGTGCCCCACCTGGATACAATCCTCTGAGAGCACAGCTCTAGCTGAGTAATTTTTCTTCCTAAAATCTGCAGCTAGTTTCCCTGGTCTGGGTCTATAAAATGTATGTCGGCACTCTGAGCACTTAGCTCAAGAGCCTTTGTCTCCTCAGTGCTTTGTAACCCCACCACTCTGGTGTCCAACCCTTTCCATAGGCAAAGCTCAATTTTCTGCTACTTTCCATATCTGTTACCCATGATTCACTGCTTCTTCTTGCTCATGGTCCCTTTTCCTGCCCTGAAGGGCAACAAATGGCCTGAATTTGTTTTCTAGAACCAAAAGGCAGTAACCCCAGTTCAGGGAATCTGATGCCCTCTATCTGTCATCTACCAGCACCAAGCACAAATGTGGTACACACACAGACAAAACACTCACACACATAACATAAGTAAAGAATTTCAAAAGCCCTAATGCCTGGCAAATGTGTAGAGGAGAGGGCCTCAAGTTAAGAAATTCAGGACACAGGGAGGGAACGTTTCTGTGTGAGCTTTGAGACACCCTGATATAATGACTTGTTCATTTTATCAAGTGAGGAATGAAAGAGTCAAATCGAAACATTCATGAAAACATTGGATTCTGGGAGAGATGCTGTCTGTAAATTTTTCTGGTACTAAGAATATTCTTTAAAACTATAATGCATGAGTAGTCCAGAAAGAAAATTAAGAAAATAGTTCTTTTGACAATGGCATCAAGAATAATAAAATGGCAATAAGCTGAACCAGGGAGGTGAAAGATATTATACTCTGGAACCTGTAAGACAGACATGGCTGAAAGAAACTAAAGAAGATAGGAATCAAAGGAAATGCAGTGTGCTTTCGGGCAGGAAGATTTAGAACTGTTTGCAGTACATTGCCCAAAGCAGTTTACAAATCCAAGTCCACCCCTCAAATCCCAATGGTCTTTTTGTAAAAACAAAAGAATTCACTATATTTAATATGGAATCACAAATGACCCAGAAAAGCCAAAATAATCTTAAGAAAGCTGAGCTGTACTGGAAGCCTTATGCTTCCAAGCATCTACCCACACAAGAAAGCCATACAGTCAAAATGGTGTGACTGTTGCATACACACAAACACAGATGTTAAGGCAACAGAAGAGAAGTAGTAGACAGAGCTAACCAACACAGAGGAGGTCATGTGATTGCCAACGGTGATGCAAAGGGTACACAGGTTGGTACAGGATCGTTATACAGCAAGATTGAGAGAACTCGATAACCATGTTCAGAAGAACAGACTACAGTAACATAAAGGTATTTGTGCATTCAAACAATAGTACCAATACAGTGAAATAAAACATAACCAATAGCAGTCAATGGTAAAATAATCAACATCCTGGGATACACGGGGAGGGGGGGAGACAGAGAGGAGAGAGAGAGAAAGAGAGAGAGAGAGAGAGAGAGAGAGAGAGAGAGAGAGAGAGAGAATACTCAAATATTGTTTGGTACATTATGCCAATCATGATGAGGTTAAAAACAATCCAAATTCCATTGATGGATGAGTAATAAATAGAATATTTATAAGGGAATATTATTCTGACTTCAAAAAGAAGGGAATTCTGTTATACCCTACAACATTGATGGAGATAAGGAATAAGGATAAAAACAGGTCAGGCAGTCACAGAGGGTCGAAGGTCACCTGATGTCACTGATAAGAAGTATTTACAATCCTTAAGACTTAATGAGGAAGAAACTACAATGGCAGTTGCCAGGGACTAGAGGAGAGAACCACTCAGAGTGACTACTGAATGACTCTTAAAAGAAGTTCTGAAAGCCTTCTGAAGATCATTGTGCACACGGCAGTACCCTTTAAAATAGTTTATGAGGCTAGATGTGTGTGTGTGTGTGTGTGTGTGTGTGTGTGTGTGTATGCGTGTATTGTGTATATGTGCATTATATGTGAGTATAAATATGCAAATATTTGTGTGTGCATTGTGTATATGTGTGTAATATGCATTATATGTGAGTATATGTGTGTATATGGGTGTATATGTGTGTATTAACATTCATGTGTGTGTATGTGGGAGGGAGTGATTACCATGATTAGACACCAAACAAAATCACACTTCTTGATTGTTAATCCAATTTCAAATGTGTATGTGTGTATACATGTGTGTATATGTATACATATGTGTATATGTCTGTATATGTGTGTATGTGTGTATATGTATGTATGTGTGTATGTGTGTATACATATGTATTGTGTATGTGTGTTTATGTTCTTGTATATGTGAGTATATATATGTGTGTATATGTGCATGTATATGTGAGTATATGCATGTGTTTATGTTCATGTATGTGTTAGTATATGTATATGTGTGTATATGTGCATGTATATGTGCATGTATATGTGTGTATGTTTATGGGTGTATATGTGTATGTTTGCATGCATGTGTGTGTATGTGGGGGGTGGTTAGCACAATTAAATAGACACAAACCAAACAAAATCACAGGGCACTCACATGATTGTTAATTCAGTTTTCCATGTTCAAGAAAAGTAACTTTCTGTAATCATACCTGATTTCTCTTTTGCTCTATCTGCTCTGCAGTAATAGAAGGTTTAGTAGAGATAAAGCACTGTCAGCTGTCACATGACACATTTACTCTGAAGCTCCACTTATAGGACCAAATAACTGGCCATTTATTTGTACATCACCTTGAGCTAGGCTACCTGTAACCTGCAAGGCAATGCATTGAAACAGACACAGGAAGAATCCACATTGGCACATGTCTTTAGTAATGATAGCTCCTCCTTCCCAAACCCATTGAACCTGGAAGGAAGGCATCTTCCTCTCAGAGATCTACAGTTGACTCGGCTGAGGACCTGGGAGCACCACTGGTCCTGGGCCATGTTACAGCAACTTTATGAATGGCAGAACTTTGGTCATTCCAGATAATGTGGGCTGATGAGAGAAGAATGTCTGACTTTTCTTTATTTACACCAGGGTTTCATCCCCAGAGGTTCCTGTGGCAAGCCTGAACATATTGCTAATGCAATGACTTTCATAAGAAGGCTGTCAGAACCCAAATCTACTTTGTCTCCCTCCCAGCATCTCTGAAATGGCTGGAAGGTTTTCCTCCTTCTGGTAGACCTGATGCTACTGCAAACAATGCCTTGATAAACTTTGACTGAATGCAAATCACTGCCTGATCGAGGAAGAGGAAAAAAATCAATGACAGAAGTAATTCTACCCATGTCATGGATTATCAAAGTCTACCAGTCAGCCTGAGAGGCTTAGATCTAACTAACATGTTTCCTTTATCCTGCCTTCTTTGGGTTAGAACATTTGGAGATCACAGGGTCATTGGGAGCATAAACAGAAAATGAGCAGGTTAGAGGGCCATTTAGAAACTAATTTAATATCCGTCACTCATGATTAGAAAAACTTTTCTTCAAGCAGGCTGTTACACAGGAAACTCAATACAGGAAAGAGTGGAGTGGCCTTATTGAGGACAAAGGCAAGAAGCTTTGATGCCATCTCCACCCAGCCCCACCATCTCTAGCTAGAACAGATTATCTGAGCACCCATCTGTTGGTCCTTGGTCTCTTTCACACCCTTCTTGGTTCTAGCTTTCAGTACTTACACACCCTAGTAGGACTGTTCTCTGTTCTTGCACTACACATTGTCTGTGAGCATGGTAGGTCGGTGTGAAGCACTGGGCTCTCTTTACCAATCCTCTTTAGTCCCGCTGTCAATCTACATACTCCCAGCCTGCTTATCCCCCAGAGAGGATGCTTTATATACCTGTGTCCTCAAAGTATATGTCACACTTACTTGGAAGTACTGAGGGGGACAAGTGTTATCACAATTTCAAATACTGTTTCCTTTTATCTAGCATTGACCTTTGTACTGACACTGCCAAAATTACACTGGCCAACTTGCCATTCTTCATATGAATCTGGCAGGTACCTGCAGGAGGGTATCTGTTTTCTTTGTGATTTGTACTGATGGGAAGAAAAACTATTTTTTGCTAAAACTGAATCCTTGAAAAAACAATATGGATAATTGTTAAATACTGACCTGCAGGTAAAAGCCTTTACTAGCCTTTGAGATAAAATGGAAACCAAACAGAAGGCAATTCTGCTGGTGCAGGAATCCAATCACCATGTGACTGATCAGAATCAAAACTGTGGCCACTCAGATGCAGTGCTTGGCAGCCATTGTAGGCTGACTGAAGGACTGAGGCCTTCTCTTCTGAGGGACCACTGACAGCATGCCAATAACAAAGGCTGTGTTTCCAAGAGAAAATTTCAATTTGGGGAACCACATACTTTTACCTGAAGAAGCTCCCAGAGCCTTCTGGCTTTTCTTAGGCATAAGGGGAGATATTAATATAATATTTTGAAGTTTTGAAAGGTGTGTCCACATTTGGACTGTTTACTTAACAATTAAATCAATCATGTTTCCATGACCGGTGTCCAGCATCACAAAATCAAGACTGAGAAGCCGGATTAGAAATTATAAGACTTTTAAGGCTGGTTTTAATGAACTACAGCACAAAGTTCCCAGAGAGGATTTTGGGTTCCACATGGAAACTAACCATTAATAAATTATCACTTGTGAAATTTTACCAAACATTACACGAAATTATCTGAGGGGGCATTAAAATTCCTCTTTCTTTTTTCAGCCATGGAGCCATCGGAAGCCAGCTGTACTTCAGCCAAAATATATAGCAACAGATCAAGTTGAGAAGGACATATGAGAGTCTAGCTTTTACAAATTAAAGTATGTATTAAAGACATAACATATAATATACTGGCATTATTTCCAGATTGTTTTTGTGCCAGGCAACTTAACAAGTCATTTGTCTAACATGTACTGTGTTTAGTGGTGTGTGGAGGTTGGTTGTCTGTGGATAGGTTTAATATGTGTCCATAAGTACATTTGAGTGTGCATGCAGGTGTGTATGTCTTCGTGTGGAGGCCAGAGGTCAGTATTGGTGTCTTCCTCTGTCACTCTTCTTAATTTTGTGAGCTAGGGTCTCTCACTGAACCTGGAGCTCATCCATTAAACTAAATTAACTGGCCACTGAGCTCCACAGATCCACCTGCTTTTGTCCCCAACCCCACTCAAGAGCTGGAGTTAGACTGGAGCTGCTAAATCCTGTTTTCTATGTAGCTCAGTAAGACATTTTTACCAACTGAACCATCTCTCCAGTCTTTAGTATTGTTACTTGAAAATCATCAGATATTTTAGCAATTTCTGTATTAATTTTAAATACAACAATATTGTAGATATGATCCATAAGACATTAGCTTTTTGGAGCCCTAGTACTAGGACAAGATGTTCCAGACACATTGAGACAAGTCTGAAAACAATAGGCTCCAATTGTTCCTCAGTTCCTCAGTAGCGTCATCTCGGGGCTCATGGGATTCATTCAGCAACACTTCATGGTTTCCTGTTGCTTTCTGCTCTCCTGTCAACCCCAGAATACAACCCCTGAGATGGACTTCTAAAATAAATAACTTGTACAAACACTTATCTTAGGGTCCATTTGTGGAGAGGCCCTTCCTTAGAATGCTTGGCTTTTTGGGACCTTTAACAACAACTGAATTTTGAACTTTCATTTCTCAGAGCAGGAACCCACATCAAAGAGATAAAATATCTTAATAATCAGTGGCATATCAGGCAGTTTGTTAGGTTGTCCTACCAGCCAATGCACAGCTTGGTAGACAGTCCTAACAGCCAAAGGCATGCCAGACTGCTGGGAGTAGAGAGTCCTGTACTCACAGAGTCCCAGCCTTAGAGAACCAGGAGTGTTAGTTACACAGGGTGTCTCCTCAAAGAAGGAGATAAAGTCAAATACCTGCATTCCACCCAGAGAGCAGAAGAGAATGAATTTTTTAATGACCTTGTGACCTTTTGCTATCTTGAAACCAGACCTCACCCACTTTTTTGCTATAGAAGTATAGAAGCTGACCTCACCTCAATTCCCCTAGACTTTTCCCTCCCTAGACCATTAACGGAGATGTCACATGTACTGTATCACTGACTGGCCTCTATGCTATCGATCAGAGACCGCACTAGATTTCAGGCCTTTTAGCTATATAACCCACCCTCATGGTCACATGTTCTCTGTAAAGGAGTTTCTGTAGTCACACCTTAAGCTTTATTGTTCACATGAAATTGGACTGATTTGACTGATTGCTGCCTGGAACCCTTTTCCCAAATTGTACTGTGTTATAAATATGCTGACAAGGAAATGCCTGGCATTAGATTCCACAAAGTCTGATCTAAGTTGATGAAGTCAGTCTGCACCAGGTTTCCATCCTTATCTTTTCCCTTGGTTTGCTTCCTTGCCTGGATACCTGCAGGGAGCCCTCCCTCACTGGACAGTTTGATAGAGACTTCTAGCAGCCAGTGGCAAGTTGAGTAGCTCCTGAGTAGATTGATGCACTAAGAGCCAACGGCATGCTGAGTACCGCCCCCAGCATAACAGCCAATGGCATGCTTAGCAGTCCCCTGAACTGACTGATGTGTCATTTTCAGTGGCCCCATCCTTCTCAAAGTCAGTGAGATTCCAGAGATTGACACATCTGCTTGATCATCTTTCCCATTAACTTTCATCATGAAATACTGAGAAAAAAGAAAGAAAAATTAGCCATGTCCTCAGGATCCCATCATGCACCTGTGTCCACATCTAAGCTACCCTTGAGAGAGCTGGAGCTTGAGTCCTCCTTCTGTCATTTCATGAATCTCTAGATTCCAGGTACTCTCCCACACCAGTAAGGGCTAACTAAATGAGTGGGCTGCTTGTCCTCCTTTCAAAGAGTTTCAACTGTGATATCTCCTCTCCACCCTGAGTACACAGGACCTGCTGGGTGCCAGTCTTACTGAAATTACCCGCTGGACTCTGATTTCTTTTTCTCTTTGAATGGTAATTTGCTTAGATCAAGATTCTTAAAGATCAGTTTTAAGGATGAAGTGAGTGAAGCAACAGAAAACACATCGCCAGCTTCACGGTCTTTAGTGCCTCAGGATTCCATCTTGTATGCATTCCATGTGCGGATGCTGGGTCCTGACTCACTGATCATCCATCCCAGGCCACCTTTGTTTTTGATATATCCACTGTTCTGGGGAAGGCACTAGAACTTTGGTGGAAGGTTCTAACTCTACAGCCCACCCTGTCAGCTATTCATTGTCAACATGAATACAATTTTATTTAATAACAAAGCTTTTATTCTTGGAGTCTGGGTGACCAGCCAGCCAATGTCCCCAAGTGTCTGAACATCAGAGGAGTTTGGCTGCACACTTCAGACAGGCAGCTCAGCTTCAGTCTTTAGTTTTCCACCTGGGTTTGGCACAGTTCCCTGGAAGAATTTTATAAAGTAAACTATTTATGTATTCTAGGACTCTGACCAACCAATTAGACATCTCCATGATTCTCTCGTCGGCTATAAAAGGAGTAAGAATTGCTTTTTTTAATTTTAAAAATGTGAACCGCATCAATTTCCTTTAGACTTGGTCATTTAACACTGATTTGGGAATGTGAGTTCTGCGTGGGATAACTGTTGGAAACAAAAGCTATTCTCTTCTATAAGATACTGCTTGGGAGCCAAGGGTTTTGTGTGTTTGGTGGAGGCTTATATCATACTTAAGAGTCCACACTGGGCTTCTTTGACACACCAACCACGATGGTAAACTTTCTCTTCCCTCTTATGACTCAGGGCTTTATGGAGAGGTAATAACTCAGAGTAGTTAAAAATTTTTGAGGTTCCTGTTTGCAACCTATAGTTGAACATGATTTCCAGTGACTGAAATGTTAATTTTCCCCTTCCAAAAGAAGGTATTTTTTTTTTTTATTAAACAAGTATTTTTTTAATGGAAAAAAATCAAACATGAAGAGTCATTGAGAATCTCTCTGGGCCACGTGTGGTGACTAGAGGAGCCTCTAAAGAGAACACACAAGAAGAGAGAGAAAGATGCAAAGATGAAGTTGCCCTGGGAAAGAGAATGATGGTGCCCGGGGTGTTGGTTCAGATGTGGCTGAAGGTGAGATGCAAGCATGTAAAGACCACGGGTCAGCATCTAGCTTGCTAAAACTGCCACAACAAAATTCTCATCTGAAGTCTAGCACTCCACTTATTTTTATTGTCTGTTTCTAGCTAACACAACACGGTATATTTCTCTTCGGATTACAGATTGAATACTCATTCATTCACTCTTTATTCTTTCAATAGTTCTGCTTGCTACCTTTCATGAACCAGACATGATTCTTGAGGATATAAATGCAAATGACATGGGGTGCTTGCTCTTCAACAATTTAAAGCCTAGTAAATAGGACAAATATAAAAATTTGAACATAAACAACAGAAATATGTGGTATTTGGCAGGTAGGGGGGGTGATGCTTATGGAGACCAGAGACTCAGATGCCTTCCTCTGCATTCTCTAGCCTGTACCTTAATATAGCTCACTTTATAGGCTAGACTACCTAGCTAGCATGCCCCCGAGATCGCCTGTCTCCACCCTAGCACTGTGGTTACAGGCATTTCTAGAGTCTTTGCTCCAGTCACCCACCCATGTCCTGTGCCTTCTGCATCCCAAGACTGAATATCTTGAAGGGCAGGAGGAAGTGGTGGCTGAGAGCTCAGCTGAGGATATGCTGGTCTTCTTGCTTCTCCTCCCAGGACTTGTTTCCTTGTCAAGACTACCCAGCAAAGCATTCTGAAGGTTCTTGTGATATTTCTGCAACACGATGTCCAAGGCCAATGGTAAGATGGAGAAGAACTTTACAACATAATGTTAGCAAGCACACTGCTGTGTATAGCACAGAGGGCTAAGACAACCAGAAGGACAGTTATAACTGCAGTTTTAGGGTAACAGCCTGGGGCTCCTACAACTCCAGCAAGCTAAACGAAGCCACTTGTCCCATATGCCAATTAAAGCTATAACTACTGGGGACAACCAAAAAGAGGTTTATTCACTGTGGCCTTGTTGAAGAGGTTGAAAGTCCTTAAATTTATCCTTGGGTAGTGATATGAGCTTTGTTTGAAAAGAAGATTGGGCCATGTGGATAGAAACTCACATAGTTATACAGTCCTGGTCAAGGTCTACCCCTGTGCAGTACTGGCTCTGTTCTGAATCTGCAAGTCTAGTTTCCTCAGTGTGGCTGCTAGAAGAATCTCTTCATCTGGTGGTGATTTGTTATGCCTACTTTCCTGCCTCCTGTAACTCCAGGCGTAAGGCAATGACTAAGCTGTGCTTCTTCAGCTCTGATAGGGCATGAGACAGGTTAGACAGACATTTCTTCCCTTCAGGGTTAATACCCAACTTGCAGAGGAAAGCATGTACCCTTTCCTTTACCCAAAGAAAAGAGACAGACATAATGATACCAGGTTTTCATCCAATGTTGGGTTACCTGTGGATGCAAATGAAAGTCTGCTTTTTGATAGCGGAACCTGTGGCTCTTGCAGAAGACCAATTTCAACTGCTCTGTTCACTCTTCTGTTGGCTCACCGCTGCCTGTAACCCCAGCTCTGAATCTGATGCCCTCTTCTGGTATCTACAGGGATCTGTACACACATATACACAAACACACATATACAGATAAATAATAAAAAAAATCTATAAAAAGAAATTATATTTTTCATTTCCAAGGTACAGACTGCAAATGGATGATAAATATTAAAACATAAGAGTGAAAGCTTCCTCATTACAGAAGCTGTAAAGCTGAAGAGCCTCTTCGGGAACACCTACTATAGACAGGCAGGTAACCTGATCGGGATCGGAGTAGGGGATCTTAGAGAAACACTTGACGGGTACCACACAGAACAGGAAAGATGGAGATGAAAATGTCTGGCAGGCAAAGGTCACCTGAGGCTGCCAGCTAGCAACTCCTCAGTTAAAACAACTACAGTTCCTTCCATCAGACAAAACTCAATGCTGGCTCTTTCAGCACTTAGGTTGTTATGTTTATGTAAGCATGATTTTGTGACAAAAATGATAGCCCAGTGAACAGTTTTTATCTCACTTAGCTCCGTTAATACATCATGAGTATTTTTCATGTCATTAAATGATCTCCAAATGCATGCTTTTAGTGGCTGCACAGGTTTTTAACACATGCCTTTATTTAATGATTTCCTCCTTCTTGGACATTAAGGCTAATCTCCTAAAATGTTCTTTAATGTCAAAATAAACATTTGCAAAGCTTCTATGTAAATTGGTTCCAAAATGCTTATTCCTGCCTTTTTACACTGGGTCTGCATGGACTCCTGGAAGCTGGGTGGTCTGTCTTGAAGAAGCAGGCACCCAGAAGCTGAGGTTGCACTCCTGTCTGGCAATCACAAAGTCAGAGACACATTCAGTGTAGTGTGTGGGCCCTGACAGGTGGATATTACACTACATTTATATTCTATCACCAAACATAAAGTGCTTAACACAAATATTCCATTTTAAAAATCAGAGAGTGGGCCAGGGAGATGGCTTAATAGGTAAAACCCCAAGGTGCAGAAACCTGACATTCTGAACTTGATCCACAGAACCATGTAAAAAGCTGGGTGCCAAGGTTCTATGTATCCAGGACTCTTACAATGAGATGAGAGAGAGAGATGGGAGAACTACCTAACAGTTCATGTTCCAGCTAACTTAAACTATGCAGCATATCAGAAACTGAGAGCCCCTGTCTCAAAACACAGTAGGAGGTAAGAACAACTCCTAAAAGTTACCCTGTGACGCCCCCCCAGGAATGTTTCAGCATGGGCACACGCGTGTGCACACACACACACACTCAAAAATATGTTTTTTAGAATTAGAGGTTGATCAAGGTTAGAAAACAGGATTGCTTCATTTCCTATCTCAAAGTCTCTTAATGTTTCAGCTTAAAATGGAGTAAGAACATTCTAGAGCTAGAGAACACAGTCCCTTTTGAATCCTCAGCAGGCCCGAGGCAGGTGCTGGCTTTTGGTCTGTGTCTTCTTGCCCTGCTCGAAGTCTGCCTTTTACTGTTGAGAAAACCATTCCCTTAATGCTGTCCCCTCAGTGTCTGACCATCATCGCTTCTTCCCTGTGGGTGGAATAAAACGGAACTCTGTATGTAGTTCAGTATTCAAGCCACTTTACTTAGGCTCCAAACTACCTCTGTGACTTTATGTCTCATGTTCCAGATTCATCTCTGGGATAAAAAACATACTGGCAAAGCGGTCTGACAGGAGAAAGAATTTATTGTAGATTATAGTTATAGTCCACTTGCAGGGAAGTCAAGGCAGTAATGACACTGTTGTCAAAGCTGATGGAGAATAAACACATGCAGGCTTACTGTTACTAAAACCCCATCCCTCACTAACCCAGCTAAAAACAAATAAACAAACAAACAAAACGAATCTCCTGCCCAAGGAATGGTGCCGCCCACAGTGGACTGAGTCTTCTCACATCAACTAACAGTCAAGACACTCTCCCCTATATTTATTTGCAAACTACCTTGCTCTAGATAATCCTTCACTAAGACAGTCTTTCTAAATGGCCCGAGTTCGTGCCAAGTTGACAATTAGAACTAACCATCAAAGCGCCACAGACCATTCACTATGGTCCAGCCAAAGTTGATCTTAGCAATTTCTATTCCCCAGTTCCTTGTCTTGTGTCAAGTGGGTTGCATCTGTTGCCATTACCTACAGCAAAGCTACAAAGCACAATCTTTCTCTTCACTTTGCTTGTGATGAATGGAGCCTCCAGGGACAAGGTAGTCTGGATTTTGAGTTTCTCTACTATGCATGTTTTTCCTTTTCTATTTGTTTTTAACTTCTAAAAGACACATAACAAATTTTCTTGCTGTCTCTATTTGTAAGAACACAGTTGAGTGACATCACACACTTAGAAGGTCTCTTATGTCACTATCATGAACCTCTGCAACCTTTGTCTCATAAATCCAAACCCCGACGCCATTAAACACTCACCACCCTTTCTGCTTGCCTCCTAGTCCCCCAGGAAACAAGCAGGCGAGGCTTCTTTTATTTTGTGTTTTGTATTCTGTCTCTGATTCTGATGGATCTATTGTCATGTGAATGGAACTGTGCACTAGCTGCCGTTTCCCCGCTGTTTAATTCACTCAACAGAACATCTTCGGCTTTCACCCAACGGCGGCACAGCATATTACGAATTTTCCTTGCTCTCAAAGACTTCTGAATTACACTCTGTTTTCTTTATCTACCTATCTATCAGTTTGTAATTGAGTCATGTCTGTGTTTTTAGCTATGAGATACACTAATATAGAAATGTCCCCTTGAGAGCCTGTTTCCAATTCTTTTTAGTAGGAATTCAGACATTCCCACTGTTTGAACCCTAGAGCCTCCTCACTGGCCTTTTGCTTTTCTGCTACCAAGATCTTTTCTTTGCTGCCCTGGTTTCCTTTCTTGTCCTAGTTTAATTCCCTGCAGGATAAAATTCTATTTGTCCCATAAGTCTCTCTTGTTGGTTCTTAGTTCAATCCCTTGTACACAGTAGGCACTCAATAACTAGTGACTAACTAGATAAATGGTCACTGTATCCCCAATTAAAAGTCTTACGGTGGCTGGGTGGTGGTGGCACACGCCCTTAATCTCAGCACTTGGGAGGCAGAGGCACGCAGATTTCTGAGTTCGAAGCCAGCCTGGTCTGCAGAGTGAGTTCCAGGACAGCTCAGGCTATACAGAGAAACCCTGTCTTAAACAAACAAACAAACAAAGTCTTAGGGTACTAAGAGGCACACGTAACATCAAATCTGTATATGGTGGAGAGTTTAGAAGAAGCTTGCTAAACAAATGAAGTCCTCCTGTCTTCTAAAACAGAAAGTACACAGGGCTCTGTTGTACCTGCCTGTGGCCATGGACAAGCTAGGTTCACCTGAAAGGGGGGCTGGAAATGAAAAAGGGGGGATGGAGAGGTGAGAAAAGCATGAAGCCAAGACAAAGTTTTCTGATCAAGGCTCAAAGTTTATTCAGCTCTTCTAATTTAAAGGGAAAGCCCCACCGATCCCGGAGATAGGTGGGGGAACCCATCCTTGTCATAGCCAGAGATGTCTCAAGGCAAGCTCAGCAGTCTATTCTCCCAAGTTCCTGTAGCAGGTTGTATGTGCAGCCAAGGTGGGTAACTCCACCTAGGTCCTATCATTTGGTCTATTGTGGCAAACAAAGTCTTTCAAGCCTGTTCAAGTCTGGGTGGATGCCACACTCTGCACTTTATGGGGCTTCCAAGACCCCATGGCACCTGGATCAAGAGTCGAGGCTGAGCATACTGGAGAATTGTACAAGCTGAATCAATTCCAATTTGGCAGAAATAGGCCTACTGCTTTTTCTCCAGGGTTCTTTCTCCCAACATCACACATTGACGCTAATTAGTCAGGCGTGTCTTGCTGCAGAACACTTGTGACCCAACGAATTGGAGGGAGAAGCTGAAAGGGCAGCTGTGGAGCAGGAGGGGCACGGGAAGGGGAAGGGGAAGAGACCAGAAGCTCCTCTCCAGAAATATGAGTGCAAGTGAAATCAGGCCCAGTGTGAAGCAACTGGAGGAACAATCCTGGTATTCTCACAGCTGGATGGTTTTGCTTACAATACTCAGCCCTCACTTTAGGAAAGTCCCTTTCAAACAGGACCTTGCTGAGGGATCTCAGAGGCTGACCCCTGGTGCAGTGCTGACTTTGGCTTTTGATTTCGCTCAGATGGGCTTAGAAGTGACTTCTAAGCAAGGGTCTTGATTGTCACAATTTCACACCCGATTGTGGTGCTGGCCTCTGTCTCACAGATGGGGAAACTGAGGTCCAGCTTAGTGTAGCAAGCTACATTCATAACATTCTCGGTATTTATATCCAGATCAGGGCTCTGGATTTAGACTGTGTTCCCTGGGAAACTACCAGTGTGGTCTCCATGGTGCTGTAAACATACCCGTTGAATGATGGCCTGGTGGCTTATCGTGGCAGATGCATGGTCTTCTCCCAGAACTGCCCTGGCATTCCCGGTATTTCCTGTAGATACCATCAAGTGGACATGCCATAGGCTTTGGTTTCAAAGACCAATGCCATAGGACGTGACTCATCGTCATGACTCACGTTTAGGGACTTCTCCTGAGGAGTGCCACACAAATAGCATGGTGACAGACTCTACTCCATGTTGGTAAAGCACACACCCTGCTTCTTAATGGCTGGGACGGCAGCTGCACTAATGAATACACACTCATTAACAAAACAGCACTGTAAAGGCCCATGAAGATTAAAGCACTCTGGTGCCAGCTGTCATTCATTTCCTATTTCATGAGCAATACATCAGAATGCTAGGTATGGCAGAGAAATTACACATAGGTCATATTCCAGTATGCCTGTAGTCTAGCAAACACCATTATCTGATTGGAAGTAACACTTAGTTTGGTCAAAGTGAATCAATACAGTTGCAAAGTAACAACAGAAGACATGATTCCTTCATGGTCCAGCTAGCACCCTCCTGCTCACAGGCCGAATGGACCAAGCTTCTTTTTGCTCCAGATTCCTGGCTTTCAATCACATAGACCCCAACTTCCTTGCCTGGTATCAGGACCTCTTCCCAAGCCATCTTTGTACCCACCAGCCTCACACGTCTCTCTCAGCTCCTGCTCTCGCATGCTGTGTTAGTGACAGGGTGCCATCAGTCTGACAAAGAAGCAGCTAACTTCGAGTGAGAATGCTTGATTTTTCTTTTCTGTGATGTGCAGTCATACAGATTCAACAGCTGTAGTCCCATGTATCATGACCATACCCGGGTCCAGCATGGTAGCAGCCCCTCTTTGGTGTTGTCCTTCACAGTCACACCTCTCCTGCACCTGCAGTCTGCGGCTGTCGCTGCTCTCACAGTGCATTACTCCTTGAGACCCTCTCCTTTCACCCCTCGGCATTTTATGTGCAGTGCAGGC
The DNA here is from genome assembly GCA_030674055.1 of Rhabdomys pumilio. Lineage (NCBI taxonomy): Eukaryota > Metazoa > Chordata > Mammalia > Rodentia > Muridae > Rhabdomys > Rhabdomys pumilio. Next base: position 67,438,564 of record JANHMN010000009.1, read on the forward strand.
TGCCTTTCTTTCTACCGAAGGACATTTGAGTTGTTTCCGGTTCGGAACAGTTTGAGTACAGCTACCTGGAACATGTATGCCTTGGTTTGAATGCAAACATACCTTTTCATGCTCACAGGCCTGAGATTCCTGGTGAGCATGTTTAATTTTATAAAGCCATCAGGAGTTTACAAGCCCAGCAGTGATGGATGCGAGATCCTGGATCTCACACCCTTCCCAATGCTGCATTTCATTTTCGAGGTGCTGATGAGAGAATCCAAATCTCATTCATGCTGAACAAGCATCATTGAGTGATACTTCAAGCCCTACCTGCATTTATGTGTTAGACTTTTTTTATTTGTTTGATTATTTATTTACATCCCAAATGCTGCCCCCTCCTGGCTCCTCCCCCCCCCAGAGTTCCCCCCTTTTCCCTTTGCCTCTGAGAAGGCAGCCCTGCATACCCACCACCTCTGATGTACCAAGCCTGCAGGATTAGGTGCACCCTCTCCCAGTGAGGCCAGACAAGGTAGCCCTCTGCTTTGTATGTGCTACGGACATCAGACCAGTCCGTGCATACTCTTTGGTTGTTGGCTCAGTCTCTGGGAACTCCCAGGGGTCCAGGTTAGTTGACACTGTTGGTTTTCCTATGGGGTTGTCATCTCCTTGAGGGCCGTCAGTCCTTCCCCTAACACTTCCATAGGAATCCCTGACCTCCATCCAATATTTGCCTGTGGGTACCTGCATCTGTCTCAGTCTGTCTCTGCCAGAGGAGGCTGGTTAGAGCCTCTCAGAGGGCTGCTAGGCTAGGCTCCTGTCTGTAAGCACAACATAGTTAATAGTGTGGGGGATTGGTGCCTGCCCATGTGATGGGTCTCACAATGGGCTGGTCACTGGTTGGCCATTCCCTCAGTCTCTGCTCTTTTTAAAGATTTATTTTTATTTATGTGTATGAATCTGTATACGCATGATGTAGTGCCGGTGGAGGCCAGAAGAGAACGTCAGACCCACTGAAGCAGAAGGTACAGGCAGTTGTGAGCTGCTGTCATGGGTGCTAGGAACCAAACCTGGGTCCTCTGGAAGAATAGGAAGTACTCTTACCCACCCTGGTATCTCTCCAGCCTCGTATTTTGGGTATTTTGATAGGATTTTAGTTATATATTATTATAATTAACTGTGTGGTACCCAAATGGTTAATGATGCCAAGCATCTTCTTTTTTCTTTATATGTTCTCTGACCAAGTGAACAGTCAAGTCTTTTTATCTATTTTTTAATTGGTTCATTTGATTTCTTTGAAACTGTCGATTTTCAAGAGCTCATTATCAATTCTAGTTACAAAACTCTCAGCTATCCATGTGATTTAAAAATATTTTCTCCCAGACTCTGGCTTGTCCTTTCATTTCTGTCCTGGGTTCCTTTCTGTTACTGTGATAAGCCATAATGATAAGGGGAGAAAGGGTTTGTTTAGTTCACAATCTCACTGTTACAAAGAAGTCAAAGCAACGCAGGAACTTAAAACAGCCAGCCATGTCCACCCACAGTCACAAGCAGAGAGTAAGTCCAACCACAGTCACGAGCACAGAGTAAGACACTTTCATACTTCCTGCTTGCTAATTCTCAGCAAGATCTCTTCACTCTAGACCTCTTGCCTAGGAAATGTTCACTAGACTTCCTGCCTAGGGAATGTTGCCACCCACAGTAGGCTGGGTCTGAAAGTGGAAACTTAAGGGTTCTTTGGAAAGTCAGTTGGATGGTGTTTTGCTGGGGCAAACAAGTGAAGGAACATTTAGCTGACAAATACACCAAAACACTTCTGGTGGTGTGCTGCAGTTCTTGCCACTTCTGAGGATTCAGGCTGATTGGCAGAGTGATGTCAGCTAAGCAAGCCATGTGCTGAGGCAAGACCCTTGAGGGACACTTGATGTTTGGAGGGTATAAATAGGACTTGGTGGACAGAGACAGTGATGGAGGTTGAGGTTGGCTTGCTTACAGAGCTAGCTGTGCAACCCACTTCTTCGATGACCTTTGACTCCCTGAGAGAGGCACAGCTGAGAACTTCTCCTGGCATCCCTCCTGGTCCCTCTTGCTGACTCAATTCGAGGTTGAGACCTGGCTGCCTCTGATAGGTAGTGCCACCGTTTGCTACCCAGTGTTTGCTATCCTGGCTCTATTAAACTAGACTGCTGGTGTATGTGTAAAGTGTTTGCTAGTGGGTTGAGCTGCCACAGCCTGCTAACCTGTGAACTGAACTGCCGATTTACAGACAACACAGACAGGAGTTGCTCCAAAGAACCTTTCTAAACAGGTCCACTTCCCCCATATCCTTTCTTTCCCACTACCTCTGGTGGGTGGTGGGCTAGTAGGAAAGTTACAGGGTCTTCCCCCATCAATTGAAGAAATCAAGACAAACCAACATAGGCCAACCATATCCAGACAACCTCTTTCCAAGTGAGTGCTAGGTTGTGTTAAGTTGATAGCTGTAACTAACCGGCTCAAAAAATTCTCTGACAGAACTTTAGCAGAACAATATTTTTCACTAAAAATAAATTAATAAAATCTTACTTTCGTTTTGGAATCATTTCTCACTTTTTGCCTGAACCCAAATCATGAAGATTTTTCTGACAGTTTCTTCTGAAATCTTTTGAGTTTTATGCTGAACAAAGAAAATGATTAAATAGCTCACTGGAGTTCATTGGTGTCTGACCTGGGGGTTCTAGGAAATTTTAAGATCTTCTTGGATTTCTTGTCTGTGAGTAGCTCTTCCCTCACGTGTAAATAAGATCACAGTTTGTTTCCCACCACTTAGAACACACACACACACACACACACACACACACACACACACAGAGAGAGAGAGAGAGAGAGAGAGAGAGAGAGAGAATTAAGTACCATTTGTGAGTGGAGCAGAACTCCACAGTTCACTGCATGGGTGCTTTTATGATGGTTGCCACATGACCAGGAGTCAAAACTACCAATGATTTCACAGTGCCTCTGATCAAATGCTGCCAGAAATTGATGCACATCAGTAAAACTTGCTTCTCTTTGTGTGTGTGTGTGTGTGTGTGTGTGTGTGTGTGTGTGTGTTCTGAAATTCTGTGAGAAAATGTTTCTCAATGGTATATCTGACATTTAAATGGGAAGCTAGTTCTCAGAATTGTGACATTCTTTCTGGAGGGAAACCCAGTCATTGACAGGTCACAGTTCTTCAGTTGTCTCATAACCCTTATCACTAATGTTCCTGAGCAAGAGGAGAGATGTCACATCCTGTGATGGCCAGTCTTCATTGACAACTTCACTGGGTTTAGAATCACTTAGGAGACACACCTTCAAGCAGGTCTGTGTGAGTGTCTGTAGGAAGACTTAACTGAGAAGGGAACACCTTCCTTGAATATGATCTCATCATCCTGTGGTCTAGAGTACAGGTGGGAATAAAGGAAGGAAAAGGAAAGGGAGCTGAGCACAGAAAGTCATCTCCCCTGCTTCCCACCTGAGGACACAGTATGAGCAGCTAATCACACCCACAATGCCTTTCTTCACCTCCATGGTGGACTGTAGTCCCTCCAACCCTTCCCTATGTTGCTTTTGCCATAGTAACAAGAAAAGTGGAACACATCCATTACTTCAGTGAACTGTTCAAACCAACATGTTTTCCTTGTAACAAAGGAGGGCTTTTAATATCTCTTCCCATTCTTTCCGGAGAAAAACAAAATCGTCAACCTGTTAGACCCTGACTATACATTATTCTTCTTGTGTGTGTGTGCGCGTGTGTGCATGTGTGCATGTGTGTGTGTGTATTACATGAAGATGGGAGACCTATGTTAGACTTAAGCAGGGGTACCTTGCTTCCTCTTGCTGCAATAGGGATGCTATGTCCCCCAAAAATACAAGCAGGAAGATGGGGCTGTGTGACCTGACACCACAGGCACAGTAGTGAGCATATAACAAAGGCGCAGATTGTACCTGCAATTGTACCACAAGAGATCCAGCCATGCTGATTACACTGTACCTTCTGGGACAGCAGGGGAGGAGACTGGCGAATCTTCAGACAGTGTGTCACTTTGACCCGATTGCGGGCACGTGTTGCTTGGATGCATGTCTTTTTCTTCTCATTTACAGATAGAATGGCAACAGCACGCGTCTATGTGTTCCATCCTTGCCCAAGAGTGAATGTTTACAGAATGTTCAGGGATTCTTTTCAGCCATCTTCCAGAAGCTTCAACAAGAACAGGTGAGGAACCAGAATGGACAGGACAGGGTTAGAGGGGAGGCTTTCTGGTTTCTTTCAGGTATATACGGACTTCTTGGAGCGTTCAGCTTTCAGAACCACGCTTAGCTATGGTACAGGGTCACACCCGCGATAGGGCCACATTTTGATGAGCAAAATGATTGCTTCTGTAGTGCCAAAGGAGTTCACACTTTTGACACTTCTTCATTCCACCAAAAAAGGCAGAAGCATATTTCTGCGACAGAGGAAGTACAGGCGTTTTTCAGGTGGCAATCAAGCACTTTTTCCAAACACTTGGTCAACAGATTTTAGTAACTTAAAAACTGTTAGCGTGTTACTCTGGCCAACTTCAGAGACCTTGTGACTCGGAGCTTTCACAGAGCTGATGTAACTGTTCTGGAAATCTCTTGACCTGAACTTTAGAGTCACTTTCACACAGCTGCGTTATGTCCACCTTCAATAGCAATCTGGACCCAGAAAGCGGGGAAGGAATAGGGGGGGAACAAGCCCAAACTAAACCCTGAGAGCAAGAATCACAGAACAATCCTGGGTTGTAGTTCCAGTCATTGGCCACCAGGGGTCTGTCTTCACACAAGAAGCTGTGCGCAGAGGGCGTGTTTCTGGAACTTTGAAAACCCAAAGCATTTCTGGATGTTTGTGGTGCATCCAGATGTTGGTTGTAAAGGTGCAAAAGCAAAGAGAGTTCTTAAAGCCAGGACAAATAATGTGCAACTTCTCGTTTAAGTATTTAAATAGAGTAGCAGATGGAACTTGTGCCAATCCTTGGGAGAACGACAGAGCAGTAGGTGGCCAAGAGAGTGGAGACTCAGAAAAAGTTAAAACACAGGCCATCTGTTCTGGATCTCTTTCTACTTCACCTGGTTTTCACCCTCATCCCTGTGCCGTGCTACAGCTGAAAAATATCACTACCAAAAAGTGCGGGGAGAATTTTTATTTGTCTGTCCTAGCTCCCAGAATTAGGAGTGGCCCTGCCTTAGCGTTGGGTAAGCAAAGCACGGTTTGACATTTAAAATTTGCAAATTTAAGGCCATCCCCTGCAACAAGAGTTGTCTCTCGTGATCTGTTAAGAGGCTCTGCAAATTAAAGAGTTTTGGGGGAGGGGGTCTATAGTACTTTTAATTGCTTTGTTTTGTTTTGAATTAGCCAAAAGATTTTCATCACTTAAGGAATGATGGCCTTCAATCCCTTGCTACTCTGAAAGTGGACATTCGTGAGAGTCCAAGATATAGTTTTATACTGTCAATTAAATTTTGAAAAGACATGGGTCTATAGTCTGCTAACATAGGAGGGGTGATTTACTAGCAGTAACTGGTACTCCATCTGGACATCTAGTGGACTCTCGGGCCTAAAACCCTTGTTCCCTTTGGGGAAATGTTATTTTCCTTTGGCTTTGTTTGTTGATGTTGCTGCCTTTGGGACATTGAACTCAGTTTATCTAGTAGTTGTGCCCATCATGGAGGTTACACCAGGAGCAAACCCTTAGAGACGTCTTGCCTCCCGGACCCTACCTTCTTAATTCTAGCCCTTTAAGCACATTAGATGTCTTCATTACAGTTCCAACTCCTTCCGAATAGCGTGTTCCTTAACCTGATTCTTACAATGCACGCAGCTGTTTACTAATTTATTACTCACTAAGAACTTCATGCTGTGGCTAAAATTAAAACAGGGACAGACAGCAGTCTGCTCTCTCTCTCAAGAAGATACCAAACCAGTGAAAAGAATTCTAAAAACGTATTTTTAAGATTTATACATTGCCGTGCACACATACACATGTATGCATGTGGTGGTGGAGGGCATGTACTTGTGTACAACTGCCTTCAAAGGTCTGAAGAGGGCATCGGGACCTCTGGAAAATGGAGTTTCAGGCAGTTGTGAGTCACCTGACTTGGATGCTGGGAAATGAACTCAGGTCCTCTGGAGGTACAGCTACCTCTCTTAACCACTGAGCCACCTTTCAGCCCCAGCAATTTCTGAGCTACCCTTCCAGATCTAATTGAATACTGTGAACCTAAGGGGCTGTCAGTAGTTGTGACATAGAAGAACTCTGATTGCTCACATGACCCGCCTTCAGTTTACAGCTATCAAAGTGATCTATTTAGAGAGCGCTGTCACTGAAGTTTGCAGCTCATGAGCTATGCCAGCAGAACCCTGATCCACATATTTAGATAAAATAACTGTGCAAATTCTCCTTTCAATATCACTTCACTAAGCTGAAATTTTCATACCCAGTCTATAAAAAGGAAAATAGGAACTCTCTCTAACAAGCCATTCTCACTTGGATCAAGTTATCTGGATATAATTATTTTTTACTTTATTATTGTGTTTAAGCCCTGACATCTGTTTCCAAACTGTTCTGGGATAGAAAAATTAACAGGAAGCAGGCTCTGCAACTGCATTCTCTTCTCTCCAAGCAGAGCATCTGTGAGGAATGATGAACATGGTAAAGAGAAGCAGTGAGAATCTGAAGAGGCCTCCCAGTGCTCAGGAAACTGCAGAAGGTGGAAATGGAGAAGACACATCTCTCTGTCTCTGCTGGGAGCCATTCCCAACATGCACTGGACAGCAGACCTAAAAGCGGGCCTTTCACTAGGAGGGATGAAATGGGAAGGAAACTTGCGTGTTGTTCAGGATGCCAAATCCCATCCAGTCACTGGGATTTCAAAAGCGCTAACTGTGGCTGTGGTGCTCTGTATACTTAAGTCTGTAGAAGGTAATTCCGGCATTAAACCACCCTCTGTGTGCTTGCATGTAATCTGACTAATCTGCTGTATATAAACGTTGCCTTCTTGCTGTTTTTAAGAAAGTTATTGATGTATTTGTTCCATTAAAGTTTATTAAATGACAGCCAAGACCCAAGAATAGGCACTTAAATAAGTAGATTGGGTTTCACTGCAGGAGATTCCCTGACCAACAGTACAGAGAATACTTTCATTGGTTTCCCCAAAGATTACCCAATGGTTGGACTTTATGTTGTGGACATGGCAAAATCAGGAGCTCCTAGAATGGATGATGCCATCCTTGATATCTTTCCTCTTTAATTTTCTATTACATTTGTCTGTTTATCTCATACCTAGAGGAAGTCCATGCTATGCCATGCCTGTGGGAGTCAGGGGATAACTTGCTGGATTCAGTTCTCTCCTTCCACTATATGGGTTCTAGGTGTCAAATTCAGGTCACTGAACTCCAGCAGGAAGCTGAACCATTTTGATGGCCACTGATCTGTGCCTTAAAGTCATAATTCCCAGGATTCTTCCAGGTAAAGTTCTTATTTTACCTCATGTACGAGTCACTATGAGTGTTCACATTTCCAACGTGTGCTACACACAGGAAATTATTTGGAATTTCTCTGCACAATGGATTCAGTGGATTGTCTTTTCTTCCTTTATGGTGAATGCTATTTTGTGTGATGGATTATCATTCAGTATTGTACTATTGATTGTGTTACTCAAACAACTCTAGCTTTGACATTTTAACAGGTTTTTAAAAGCCAATAAATAAATAAATAAATAAATAAATAAATAAATAAATAAAACCTTTACATTTCACCGGGCAGTGGTGGCGCACGCCTTTAATCTTAGCACTTGGGAGGCAGAGGCAGGCGGATTTCTGAGTTCAAGGCCTGCCTGGTCTACAGAATGAGCTCCAGTACAGCCCGGGTTTACAGAGAAACCCTGTCTCGAAAAAACAAACAAACAAACAAAAAAACCCAAAAAAACAAAACAAAACAAAACAAAAACAAAACCAACCAACCAAACAAAAAAAAAACCCAAAAAAACAAACAAACAAAACAAAAAAAAAACCCCTTTACATTTCAAAGTTATACATTCACTTCTTTCTATTTAATCATATGGTGGTTAGAAAATGCAATCTATAAGATCCCAATTCTTTAAAATGTATTCTCTTCATCAGTGTTCTATTGCTGTGAAGAGAGACCATGACCATGGCAACTCTTATAAAGCGAAGCCTTTGATTGGGGCTGGCTCACAGTTTCAAATGTTTGGTGTATTGTTGTTGTGGGAGGGAGCGTGGTGGTAGGTATGGTAGGTGTGGTGCTGAAAACGAAACTACATCCTGATCCACAGACAGAGAAAAACGGGGCGTTGCATGAGCTTTTGAAACCTCAAAGCCCAACTGCCCCTAAAGACACATTTTCTCCAACAAAGTGACATCTCCTAATCCTTCTAATTCTATCAAAGAGTCCTACTCCCTGGTGACTAAGCATTCAAGTATAAGAGCCTATGGAGGCCACTCTTAATCAAACAGTTAATAGAATTTCATTACAACCTGCAAGGTGTTGGATGCTAACAATAATCTAAGTGCTTGAAAATTATTCTTACTTTCCAGTTATTGAGTGAAACTCTTTGAGCGTGCAATTGTTTTAGTCTTGTGTGGACACACACACACACACACAGAGAGAGAGAGAGAGAGAGAGAGAGAGAGGCTCAGTCAGATGTGAAACTTCCACCACCATGGTAGATAACAAATGTCTTCAATTTCTCTTTAAATAGCCTTTACATTTATTTATACATCCTGTAACTACATTATTAAAAGCCCTTAAGACTATATTTATGTGTTTTCCTTGATGAATTAATTAATGTTGAAATGTTGTATAGTACCGCTTTTAATTTAATTAAAAACTTATACATATATACTTTCTTAACATCATTTCCATCCTTTTCTCTTCCTCTCAAGCTTCTCTCATGCTCCCCCACTCCTCCACAAACTCATCACCTCTTGTTTAATAATCGTTACACATCTATGTATACACACACACACACACATATATATACATATATATATATACATATATATGTATATATATATATGCTTGCATATACATATATAAAATACAGCCTGCTGAGACTGTTTAGTGTTGCTTGAATGTGTGTATTTAGGGTTGAGCACTTGGGATTTGATAATGTACCAATGGGCTTGTCCCCAGAGAAGACTGAGTCTCCCTTAGTCTTTCCCATAGGTCTTCATCTAAGAGTGGTGCTTTGTGAGAAATATCCCCGAGTCTGTCGCCATCATGATGAATAAAAGTTAAGTTTTCCTACCCAAGACATAGACTGTTAAGACTAATAAAATGTTATAATCCAATCAGAAAGAAGAAAACTAAACGAATGATAAAACATACACAGGGAAATCACCAACCAGGAGGAATCCATGCAAAGATCATGCTGGCTTGCCAGGGGTTGCCATTGCTTAGGCTCCCAGACTGAGATGTTATGGCTGTAGCTTTCCTGTCCTGTCTAGAGGACACTATCTACCAGTGTTCCTCCTGGTCCTCTGGCTTTTATAATCCTCTGTGTTCTCTTCTGCTGCATTTCCAAGCCCAACGTATAGGGATCCTGCTGTACCAATTGGAGTCAGGCACCTCACCACCAGCTGTTCTCCACGTTTCCACCAGTTGTGGGCTTACACAGGAGCATCTGCTTACTGTAGAAAGAAACCTCACTTATGAGACACAAGAGCTACACTCATATCTGAAGATGTGACTACAAAAGGCATTGACTTTCATTTAGTCTTCTTTTTTCAGATTCTAATCTTTTAAGCAGCAATAAATTTGTTCTGTTACTATAAATTGCTAACACGTTGGAAAATGATTTTTTTTGGGGGGGGGTCACCTGAATCTATGTTCCCAGGCCATGATCAGTCATATTTTGCTCCAGAATAAACTAGAGAAGTGTGGTTTGTGTGAACAAAAATACATAAGTAGGTTCATATTTGCATTTAACTTTTAAAGTACAACGTATTCTGCACTTGGAGGTTTCAGTTGGCACTTTGAGTGATCATACCTCCCCCTACCCCAGCTAGAAATGAAGAGTCCATGCTCATTTCTCAGGGGACTCTTTGAAATATCTCCATACTTGGCTGTCTCAGCACCTGTCCATCAAGTGAATTTAATACACACAAACCAGTTCTGTCTTCCTTTAATACACTGGTTCCCAACCTGTGGACTTTGACCCGTCTGGCAAACTTCTATCTTCAAAACATTAAGACCCAGAACAGTAGCAAAATTACAGTACATTACAGTAGCATTGAAAATAGTTTTATGGTTGGAGGTCAGGCAATATCAGGAACTGTATTAAAGAGTCACAGCACTGGGAAGGTTGAGAATCACTGCTACAGTAAGAGGCTCAAGGCAGAGTGAGCCACTATGCAGAGCACAGCTTAAAAATCTGGATTTGAAGAAGCAACTTAAGTTTTCTGAAAACTGGTACTCTAGGACTTAAGATTCTCTTTCTCTTGTCCTGTGAAGGAGTAATATTTCTCTCTACCCTTTCCACCCGAAGGGTTACAGGTATATTTTGTTTTCATTTGTTTTTAAGGGTTATGTGTATGTACAAGTGTGTGCATGTGCATATGTGTACACACGCAAGTGGAGGTCAGATACCTTATTCTGTTGTAACGCACTTGTGTTTTGAGTCAGAGTCTCTCACTGAACCTGGAATTTAATTATCTAGCTACGGTGAATGGACAGTAAGTCCCAGGATCTTCTGTTCTGTCTCCTCAGTATTGAGACTATAGGCATGCCCGCTACATGCCTTTCATATGGGTGCTGAGATCACATACAAGCTCTCCTGCTTGCCCATCAAGCATTTTGCTGTCTAAACCATCTTTCAAGGCCTATCGAATGTTTTAAAATATCCTTTGTAACCATAGTGCCTTTGGCTAGTCTGTCTTGTAATGAACCGAATCCATTTGAGAATTTATTTTTGTGGCAGAAAATAATCAAAGCTTACTCCCATTCTATAGTAAGATCTAAATGTCTGAGTGTGTTAACTCCAGCAAGCACATCTGGAACTGGAAAGTGTGTGAAGCTTGCACTCCAAATGCATCGCCACCATTATAAAGACTATACAAGAGCCTGGAGTCTCAACAAGCTGATGGAGCAGCCTCGGAGAGGAGACACTGCTTGTAAAATATGCAACATATTACCGGGCCCTTAGTCGTTAACGATTGCACCAAAGGGTCTATGACTCAACTGTAGAAGAGAAGATGAATTCTTGGCAGAACCTTCTCTGTCAGCATGCCTACTCTGAATCTAAAGTCATCAAAACCCAGACTGTCTGCCAGATTTCTTCTGGGGCTCTCAGACTTTTAAAGTCTTGAACATCTTCATTACAAGTGTGACTGTAACCAAGAGTGACAGAGCCTGGAGAGTGCAATGTGTGTGAAGACAAGAAACATTGCTATGCGGGGACAGGGAGAAATCCAATGTCAACCCATCTCTGTCTGGAAGAAACTGCCGACTGGCCTTGATTACAGCAGCCGCCTCTGGGAATCTGGTCCAAATTCCGCTCCTACCTACCGGACACTTGCTTTCCGCCTCTTGTGAGACCATGGCCACGCCCACCTACAGGACGCATGCGTTCTGCCACTTGTGAGACCTTGTCCATCAGCATCATGAACCTGAGATTAAGACAGGTTTATTTTCACTCTCTCTTTCTTTCTTTTTCTTTCTTCCATTCTTCCTTCTTTGTTTCTTTCTTTCTTTCTTCCATTCTTCCTTCCTTCTTTCTTTCTTTTTATTTTTTATTTTATTTTTATGTATTGAATCGCACTAGTCATTCATGCATTGTTCCGAGTGTGTTGCGATACCCTGCTCCTTTCTCTTGGCGGGTACTGACACAGGCACTGGCCGATAGTGATTGTGGAAGTATGGGGAAAAGAGAGGCACCCTTCTCCTCCTCCTTCAGTTCTGTGACGTCTGCTGTTCCTCATGTTACGGCCATACAGAGAGGACTGACATCGGCATCCGGATCTAGGGGTAAAAAGTGTTAACTGTCACATCTTGTTACTGGGGCTGTGTTAGCTTTCCTTAATTATAAAAACATGCTCGAGATAATATACTTAAACAATACATCTGGTTTGGTCTGTCTATGATTTCGGAAGTTCCGGTTTGATATCAAAAGGATCTGACTTTGCCTCATAAGGAAATATATGGAGGTGGTGTACATAGCAGAGAAAACCACTAACTTTATCACCTTTGAGCAAAGAAATAATAAGTCAGAATCTTATAATTTTTTTCAATGATACACCCCCAATGACCTAAGGACCTTCTGCTATGTCTTCTTCTTTAAAAGCTCTATGACTCCCCATGAAGGTTGGGACTTCCAATTTTACACAACCTAGACACACCAGGGAAGAGATCCTGAAGAGAGGTTGTCTACAGAGAGTTGGCATGTGGACATGCTGGTGGGGGTTGTTTTAATTAAGTCAATTGATGTGGAAGACCCACACCACTGTGGGCAAAACCATTCCTTAGGAAAGAGGCTGCAGTCTGTGTAAGAGAAGTCAGGCTGATCTCACTATGCAGCAAAATGCATCTCTTTCTGCTCTCTCAAGTTCCTCCCACCTTAACCTCCCTGCACAACGGACTACAACATAAACGTCCTCTTCTAAAGCTGCTTTCATCTGTGAGTTTTCTCAGCAACAGGACTGAAGCAAGAACACCACCTATCTCTAAGATCCATGCTGCCTGCCTCAGCGGCAGCTTCTGTGGATGTTAATGTACCCACATTCTAGAATTCTCAGCCACTTACAACAGTGAATAAATTGCCTACCAGCAGCCCTTGTTTTAAAGACCCTGTCCCTAGAGTGATGCAAAGGGTGAGTGAGGCCTTTGAGAAATGAAGCCTGCTAGGAGATCTTGATCCTTTGGAGGCATGTTCTCAAAAAGATCGTGGAAGCTTGATCTCTGCCTCCTTTCCTGCACATCCTGGTAGATGAAGAAAAGTCTGCTATGCCAGTCCCTCCTGACTTGGTGAGATGCCTTGCCAGAAGCATAAAGCTACTCTGTCACAAACTAGAACCACCAAGGCTATGAGTCAATAGCAGGTGTTTTTCTACGTTTTAAGTTATTGAATCGGATGCCAGTCTGGATTGCACAATGAGATTCTGCCTCAGAACCTGACTTTGCCTCATAAGGAAATATATCATGGTGGTATATACGGGAGGGAAACCACTAACTTCATCACCTTTAAGTAAAGAAATAAGTAATGAGACAGAGTCCTATATTTCCTAATGGTACATCACAGTGACGCCCCCCCCACACACACACCTACACAGAATTGAATAATACATCAACAACAACAATGTAACAACATTGAATACGTCAACAACAATAACAATGTAACAACATTGAATACATCAACAATAATAACAATGTAACAACATTGAATACATCAACAACAATAACAATGTAGCAACAAACTCTTTAAGCCACATCTTGGCCAGCAGTGGATGTTATGATTCTTTGTAAACTGTTTTTGTTGTTAATTGGTTGGTTGGTTGGTTGTTGTTTTCTTTCTTTCTTTCTTTCTTTCTTTCTTTCTTTCTTTCTTTGTAGATTTGTGGGAATTCACACTTTCTACTGCTTTAATTTTGAATTCTGTGCTCTACAGACTTGTACCATCTTCCTGCTTTCAGAGTTACCCATAGATTTTCTCTGCCTGGTTCTCCATCAATTTAAGTCAACAATTTGGCTATTTTGGATATTATAGTATTTATATATTGTAAAAATGTATTTTATTTTTAATTCGGGGGTGGAGTGGGTACAGAGCAGGTAAATTCATGCTTGGGTGTAAGTGGCAGTAGATCCCACAAGAGGTCAGCAGATCCCCTGGAGCTGGAGTGATAGAGGTTGTGAGCTGCTTGGTGTGGGTGCCCACAACTCTGGTCCTCTTGAAGAATACATATCCTGTTGAACTGTCTCTCCAGGCCAGTTGTCACACTGAATGCCTTTGTTCCTGTCTATGCTGCCTTTTCAAGGATTTTCCCAAGGTATCTATTTCATGACAATTGTATTAATTCCCATGACATTTGAAATAATTTAACTAAATAAAAAAATTATATCGGAAACGTTGATATTCTCTTCTGTGAAGTTTTGGGTTTTCTAGTTTTAACTGGTGTGCTGGCTAGTTTTCTGTCAACTTGACACAAGCTAGAGTTATCTGAAAGGAGGGATCCTCAATTGAGAAAATGCCTCGGTAAGATCCAGCTGTAAGTCATTTTCCTAATTAATGATTTACTGAGGCAGGGGTGGTGGTGGTGGTGGTGGTGAGCAGCCTACAGTAGGTGGTGCAATCCCTGGGCTGTTGAGCCTGGGTTCTATACAAAAGCAGGTTGAGAAAGCCATGAAGGGCAAGCAACACCCCTCCATGGCCTCAGCATCAGCTCCTGCCTCCAGATTCTTGCACTGTTTGAGCTCCTTTAGTATTGAACTGTGATGTGGAAGTGCAAGTCAAATAAACCCTCTCCTCCTCAACCTGCTGTTTGGTCACCATGTTTCATCATAGCAATAGAAATCCTAACTAAGACGGCTGAGAACATTGCTTCAGCTCTGAATTTACCTTCGCTCCCCCAAAGTCTCAAGTATGCAGCCTCAAGCCTAAAACTCAGTCTGGTAAAGACAAAAACATCACAGCACAATGGTCTTTGCAAAACACCATTATTTTAGTGTTTCGCCACGAAAAAAAATTATAGAGGGAAATAAGTGATCATCAGTAGGAAATGGCTGAACAAATCATGGTGATAATACATCTTGGAGAGATGTCCTGAGAAGTGTTTGCGAATGAGAAAAGCAAGCTGTAGAAGAATTATGAACAAAGCAGTATATATGTATACTAATATGTGTTTTTGTCTATGTCTGAGCAGGGAGAAACAGGAAAAGTCATGCAGTGGTTAAGATAGGAAGCCTAATGGGAAGGAGGGAGGAAAAAGGAGGAGGAGGAGGAGGAGGAGGAGGAGGAGGAGGAGGAGGAAGAAGAGGAGGAGGAGGAAGAAGAGGAGGAGGAAGAGGAGGAGGAGGAAGAGGAGGAGGAGGAAGAGGAGGAGGAAGAGGAGGAGGAGGAAGAGGAGGAGGAGGAGGAGGAGGAGGAAGAAGATGGAATGGATGAAGAGGATGGGGAGGATGGGGAGGAAAGGACAATGGTAATAACAGCAACCAGGAAGTGATGAGCACAGGTTCAAAGCCTAAAAAGTACAAGCTGGTCTCTGTGGTTTTGTTCATCACTATGGAGTTCATCTGTCATTTGTTTTCACATTGTGTCACCGGAAGACTAAACTCTGCCATGCCTTGAGCGGTGAGAACAGAGTGGAACAAGAAGACCTTAGTTCTGGGCTCCCAAGTGTTGTGTACATCACTGCATTGTGTATGCCAGGCATCCTCACCCACCTCCAGAGCCAGGCACTCTCAGGAGCATCTCTCTTGACATCTGGAGATGTGATTCTGTGTTGGGATGACAGAAGGTGTGCTCCTCCTCTGAGGTCCACTCAGGCACCACATGTTGCTCTATGCCTTTTATATAGCCAGTAGCAATCCACCCAGAGGTGACAACCAAAACTGTCTAGTGACAATACCAAATGTCCCTTAAAAGGACACATTATCCAGTCTTGAAGGACTAATCTAGTCAGAATGGTTATTAGAAGTTCCCCCTGAAGTGTGTTTGCCCGGTGTCCCCTTTGGACACTCCAGTAATTGCACTTAAAACTGGCCTCCGAGTTATGTCAGTGGCCTTATTCTTGATTAAGTGTGTGTCACCTTATCATTGTGTGATAAGCTTGTTTTCCTGATCCCTAGTGTATAAACAAGTTACGATGACTCATGGTGAGCTCAAGGACCCTCAGCCTCAGGTGCTTGGGGAGTGTTCACAATAAATCTTAATTATCTGGATTGTTTTGAGTTGCTATTATGCAGTAAGGGAACAATGACTTTGAATTTTTTTGAAAATGAGGGCAGTGCCGATTAGTTTGCCTTTTCCCCCAGCTAGCACGTACACACAGGAAAGGCTCCGCTATTTATTGCTCCTTTTAATCTCAGTGATTGGAACTCTGACAAAACTCAAAAGCCCAGATGAAGGAATGAGTCAGGAGCATAAGAACTCACGGGCTTCTGACGCTTTGTAAAGAAGAAATCCTAAGTGTTTGGGTGGAGAACTCTAGAATGCTAAATAGCTTGATTGTACGACCCAAAGTAAACTCTCCCAGATGAAACACCTGAGTCAAGCTATAAAGAACACTCTCAAATTCATTGGCCTGTATCCTACTCTGAAGTACTTGCCTTGGATGATAAGGAAGGACAGACAGAATGAGGAGGAAGAACAGACAGCTCCTGAGACTCCGTGCGACATCCACAGAATCATTTGGCTGGGATTTTTGTTGAAAAGTTTGGTCTGGGATTTGACATCACAGTAATCTGTAGGTGAGGGCCAACAGAAATCACTGGTCCTCCCACCTCCAGCAAAGCAGTGGCTACTGAGATTTTTTTTTAAGGACATAATTTACAGAAGATAAATGAGTAAATACATAAACAAGCAAAATGCCCTTAATGGCTGTGTGACACCAAATGGTTGAGACCAGGTCACACATAGTTCGAACTATGCTCACAGCACACAAACAAGCAAACATTTGCTTGTGTATTTAATAAATGTTTTTTTTTTTCAAGCACCATCTGCCAGGCATTATGCTGGGATTGGCATGGTGAACAAAAGCAGCTCACAGAGAGAGGTCAAGGGCTTATGGAGTAGGGGCAGTGTTAGTCTACACTGTCCTGAATGGGTCTTCGGGGCTGTGAAGCCAAGGTGCTTCTGACATAGGCTCGGCCTTGAAGGTGGTCGAGGGCTGCCCTGAGGCTTGTGTTTGCAGTGAGGGCTAAAGATCATTAGACTGAACTTCAGTGAGGAAAGGAAAGTGCTGCAGCTCGAAAGCCAACAGTCTGTCACAGGCTCCTGGGTTTGGAGGTGTGGTCTCCAGCTTGGAGCAGGTTTCAGGCCAGATCTAGATTAACAAGTGACTGGGGGTGGGTCTTGAGGTTAATGAGTGACTAGGGTTGGGTCTTGAGGTTAATGAGTGACTAGGGGTGGGTCTTGAGGTTAATGAGTGACTGGGAGTGGGTCTAGAGTTTTCTTAGCCCAGCCCACTTTCTGTCTTCTCTGTGTTTCTGGACCCAAAACTCAATGAGACCAACCAACTGCTTCCGACTCCTGCCAATGTACCTTCCTTTCCACGATGGGGGTGCACGCCCTTGACCCGTAAGGCAAACTAATCTCCTTCTCTCACCTTACATTGGCAAGTATTTTGTCATAACCACAAGGGAAATAGCCACGTGGGGAGGGAAAGACATTTGGAAAAGGGGACACTGTGTGTAAAGTCCTTGAGATGAGAACAGAGGGACAGGGACAGAGAGCTGGAGAGGATGGTGTGTGGAGAGCTTGAAAGGTAGCAGAGGCCAGCCCTTCCCATTTAAAATCAGTTTCCCATGATTCTCTGAGCCTTGGGAAGACTAGGAAGACTGTGAAGGGGAGGTGACACAATTAGTGTCACTGGTACAGAAGATTGATTGACACTGTTGTGTTTTGAAATCACCTTGGACAAAGTTCAAGAATGGATATGGGAAAGGTGAGAGGGATGCTGAGAGGAGATCCTGGAGATGCTGAATTGACCCAGTCTTTTGACTGTGATGCTTTGCTAGAGTGTATGTGGCACTGATGGTGGGAAGAAAGGGTACAGATGCAAGAGGTACGTGATATCTGATGTATAGCAATCAAAGTTGTTGAGATTTTGTTTTGTTTTGTTTTGTTTTAGGTCTTGCTGTATACGATGCCCACCCCACCTACTAGCCTAAAACTGATGGCAATCCTCCTGCCTCAACATCTGGAATGCATCAGTACACTCAGCTTCCAAATACACAGAGTTGTTGTTGTTTGGTTTTGTCTTTTGAGACAGGGTCTTGTGTAGCCTGGGCTGGTCTTGAACTCACTATGTAGTCAAGGATGACCTTGAACTTCTGATCCTCCTGTCTTATTCCCTGAGTGGTAGGGCCACACACACATACATACATACATACATACATACATACATACATACATACACACACACACACATAATACATACATACATACATACATACATACACACACACATATATATATATATATATACATACAAACATATACAAACACATATATATAAGCACACACACACATATATATGTGTGTATATGTATATATATTACTACACAATACTATATACACTATATATAATACTATATACACTATATATATAATACTATATACACTATATATAGTGTATATAGTATTGTGTAGTAATATATATACATATACACACATATATATATGTGTGTGTGTGTGTGTGTGTGTGTGTGTGTATATATATATATATGTATATGGTTTGTGTAGTATATATATATATGGTTTGTGTAGTATATATATATATGGTTTGTGTAGTATATGTATATGGTTTGTGTAGTATATATATATATGGTTTGTGTAGTATATATATATGGTTTGTGTAGTATATATATACATGGTTTGTGTAGTGCTGGGGACAGAACCTGCAGCACATTTATGACAGGCGAGCACATTACCAACTGAGCTGCATGCCCAGCCTCATACTTTAGCATACTTTATCAGAAAGTCTGTCTGATTCATGAAGTAAGACAGATAGAAAGGATCCACTTCCTTTATGGTAAAACCTGGAGTGGGGCTACTTGTCTATTTCTCATCCAGAACTCTTCTCACAGTCTTACTCTCCCAACACTCATTTCATGTGGGAGCCCAGCCCCCACTAGTCAAGATCAGCCTTGAATTCTGGAGGGAATAAAGTCCAACAAGACAGAGCACAAAAGACCCACACAACAAGTGAAGGCACAGAAGTGACATTTAAAAAAGAAAGAGGTCAAAGTTATCTCGGGATCACTCAAAGTCCACGGGGATCAGGATAACCACCAGGAGCTGAAGCCTCTGCAGTGGTATTGGACTGGTTTGAAATCTCAGAGCCCAGAAGTCCAAGATGAAGAACAGGGAAGGGAGCTTTGGGCTAATTTCCAATGGGCACCAAAGCCTAAGAACTAGCCTACTATAGTATAGCATTTGCCTATTGAGTGCAGGGCTCAGAAACACACATGTGTGCACATGCGCACAGAAAGTTCTAAAAAGAAATTTAAAGCTATACTGACACTATAACACTAAAAGAATTTAAACACTAAAATCTAAAAAGTAACTACTCAGTCTTCATTAGTTGGTATTCATGAGGTCGCAGTATCATATCTAAAATGATTCTGTATAAAGAGTAGGTCCCCAGGGCCCCCTCCCATTGTGACCAAATCTGTACACTTTAACTGTTGCCTGGTACTAAATAATCAGCTCAGACTGACCAATACTCAAAGGCGGCCTGATCGTGAAGGTTGTGAAAAGCAATGGCTGGCTACAGTTAGTCTCAGGGCCAGGGAGTGGTCATGAGAACTGTTTATTGCTTGTCTATATCAGATCAGTCGGAAATTCCCCAGAGCTGCAGTAAAAGGATACTGGATGTTTAGGAGTGGCCCCAGAGCACCAGAAAATGTTTGCTTCATTACTGCGCTGTTTCTACAGCTGTCTGCTTGTCGAAAGAGCTGGCGGAAACCTGTCATCCGTCTTCAAAACAACCAAGGGTCACTAAAGCCCCATTATTGGCCCAACACAGGAAATACAACAAAGCCCAGCATAATACCCCTCTGCTGAAAGGAATCTGACTTGGGAAAGAGTTGATGGGGTTTCTTCAGTATTGCTAATGTAAATGGTTCCCGGGACAGTCATGATGAAAAAGGATGCTTATTTTAAACCTCAGGGTTTTTTGACATCAAAACAGCTATCAGTAGGAGAAGGAAGCCATTGTCTCAAGATGCCATTGCTTCCTTATGTGCCAGGAAATATACCACAGACAACAAAGCAAAATAAAACAAAGGTGGTTGTTAGTGTATCATGTGCTGTTCCTGCACACGGTATGCAAGCAGAGCCATATGAGACGCTGGCACTGGCTGCTCCAGCAAGCCATCTGTGTAACCTCAGGTGTAGCATTTAAACAGGTAGAAACTCCATTGCCTTCAGTAGCGAAGTTATTAGTGAAGATAGTTCACCTTTTGATAGACACCAAGTCTGAAACATCCTAGGGGTTTGTATGGGACCCCAAGCAATGATGCTGACAAAGAAATGATCCAGCTGTCCATGTCCTGCTAGCAAGTGGCAGTGTACAACACCTCAACTTTAATCTAAAAATAGGGACTTAAAGTTCTCCAGTAGATTTTTTTTTTTTAGACGTTAAGAATGATTCATTCGTTGGTTTGTCCTACTCAAACACACACTTTGTAAAATTGATGGTTACTGTGTCTCTTAACCTTGGAGCATTCTGGCTTTACTCAGCACTGAGTAGTAAGCATTTTCCGCGATCAAGTTTGCAGTCGATTAAGCCTGGAGTCTCTGAGAAACAGACAATGACAGAAATTCTTCCTCACTGGAGACTGTAGAAGGGAGGCAGAGCTGATGTCATAAAGCCCATATTCATTGTTGCTGGAATAATAAAAATCACTAGTCTGCTATGGCCATTGAGACACAGCCTAGAAAATTCCAGTTTCCGTTCCAATAGGTGAACATCTGTCCATCTGCCACTAGCCTTTCTCCTACACAACCTCTTTGACCAGTTATCTGGTCTTTCCTTTATGTTTGACCTTCCTTTCCATCATTCCCCTTTTTCTCCTCTTTTCCCTTCTTCTTTAATTTCTTCCCTCCTCCCTCCTCCTTCCCTTCCTTCCTTTCTTCCTATGTTCTTTCCTTCCTTCTTTCCTTTCTTCCTTTCTCCCTCCCTCCCTCCCTCCCTTCCTCCCTCCCTCCTTTCCTTCCCTTCCTCCTTTCTTCTTCCTTCCTCCCTTCCTTCCTCCCTCCCTCCTTTCCTTCCCTTCCTTCCTTCCTTCCTCCCTTCCTTCCTCCCTTCCTTCCTCCCTTCCTTCCAATTTCCTCTTTCCTCCTTTCTTGACCTGCCCCCTCCTCCCTGCCTATTTAGAATGGAATAGATGAAGCATTTCACTCTGGGGGTGGGGGTGGGCTGTAGTTCAGCAATGCTTAAGATTATAAATCTTAGACAATGTATCTTAGACAATGTAACAAGCTATGTTTCTGGTCCTTTGGTCTATCTTACTTTAAAAGTCTTGAGCATTCAAGGTTATGTAGCAATGGTCCCAAACTTACCAAATCCAAACAATATAGTCTTGCCAGCTCTCAAAAAAAAAAAAAAAAACCTTTCACTCTTAGGATCCAAAACTACGTACTTGCCAGCAGTCCCTTGTGAGCAATTCCAAAATTCAGAAAGCATTTGATGGCAAATATTTGCCTCAACTGAACTTGGTGATTTACAGTTTTGTCATGCCAAGTAAGTACATGCATAAATACTTGGCAACAAAAACCAGAGTGCTTGATTATAGGGTGCTTCCAAAGACCCTGCTAGAGATTTCTGTGATATTTCAGACAGAGGCTATAAGTTTGAATCAAGAAATGCACACAGTCATTGGAAGCTCTGTACAAATAAAGTGTATACCCAGATTGCCAACGGGTAATACAAATCTGATTAAATCAAGATAGGTGTGGATTTAATTTCCTCAGCTATAGGAACACCTGATTCAGGCTGTCAGAATTCATACATGGAGAAGCCAAAGCCAATTTTTAGAAATCCTCTCTTAAAGATTAATCTTGGCACAATACAGTTATAAAATCCCAGGGGAAAAATCTGTGTGCAGATTCTGTCTTTTCTTTTCAAATGCCGCACAAGGCATTGCTGTCCCCTTGCCAATATGACACACTTGAGGTGCACCTCACTCCCGTGGTGTTTAAGTGACCTCCTAGCCCAGCAGGAGAGCACTGACCTTACAGAAAACTGTGCTGCAAGCTTCTCTTTGAATTGCATTTGTTGACATGTCATTGGCCAAGGCGAGCCTGACGATAAGGCCAGGTCAGAGTGGGGGACAGTCAAGAGCATATTTTCAGGGCTGTGGCTACAGTGACCAGGGGAGTCTGTGCCTGCTGTGTCACTGTAACAAATAGCCTTCACATGAAGAAATGTCCGTACTCACTCAATAACCACTGTCATGAAACTAGAAAGGAATGGAGAGAGGATTTAATCTGATTCTAGAACTTGCTCTCAACTTTTTTATGAGCCTTGTTTATCCCTCGATGTTCTGATCGACTCCCATTTCCTTCGAAGGAGAGACAAAGTCTGCCTGACAGGATGGAGTCGTCTGACTATAAATCTGAGAGCAAACAGGGGCAGACACACAATTGCTTCAGTGCCATTGATAAGCGGGGGGCCTGGACTCTCAATTTGAGAATACTAAAGAAAATTCCAGAACTATCACATCCCACAGCCTTGCATTTTGCCCGAAAGGAATTCTCTTTCTTCCTCTCCTTTTCTTGTCTAGGTTGCTAGATGGAAATATCACAGAGGTATGAGCCCACTATATGAGCAAAATAGTTGAGACCAGAGATTCCACTCTGGATATTCCCTTACTTTCGAGATATTCCAAAAATACCCACTTTAGGACAATTTTCAAGTTATTCATGTCTTCAGAACAAAAACATAAAAATAGGAGATATATTGGAATTTAAGACGATCCTAATAACATATACAGACAAGTAGCATTATATTGACTGAGCAAGTCATCTTTATATATTTGGGACAATATAAAATATTTATCCACATGCACATTGTTACAAACTTATGTAACAACCGTTAATGTAAAAGGGGGCCATAAACTTGAAAAAAAAACAAGGGAGGTATTTGGAGGGTGTGAAAGAAGAAAAGAGAAGGAGAATATGACACATTCATAGTATAATACCAAAACCAAAAAAAAAAAGAAAAGAAAAGAAAAGAAAGAAAGAAAGAAAGAAGTTCCTACCTTAAAAATCAAATTAACTATATTTAAGTAAACTAGTTTTACTTTCAAAGAGAAAAAAGCCTCATTTCTTCCTCTTCTTTTTAATTATTTGTCTTCTCTCTCCTATGACTCAAACTTAAAATCTAAGATGATCATGGACTTAGTCTTCCTTATGTAGTGCTGATTGTCCCACCAAGGGTTTCCTGCAGCTGCTGAAAGTCAGTTTTACCATGGTTTCACACCTGGTGGTCTTCTGTTGATTTCCTAGATTTCAAGCTCTAAGGAATTTAGGAAATGCAATCCAAGAGCTTCATGAGTAGTGGTATCCATACACTGAAAGAGAAGAAGCTTGGGAGACCAGGGATAGTGATGATAGATGTTATGTGGAATGTCCACTCGAGGATGGGAGCTCAGACCACAGGGTAATGGATTTCAATCAGGTAGTAGTTCACAGACTCACACTCCGAGTCTAGTATAGAGTGATTTGATGTTACAGAGGTGAGGGAGCGAGTTGAGTAAGTCCACAGACATATCCACAAGGAAGCAGGAGGGCTGCAGACCAGGCGGAAGGCTGGCAACGGTCTGCCTGCTCCTCCTCTGATCCCTTTCTCTCACTCATGCATTCCTGTTTTGTTTTAGAGATGGACAGGGTTGAAAGGTGAGGGTAATTAGAATGCATTTGATTCATGTATGAAAATGTCAGAAAACACGGTTAATTAAAAATGTGTACTGTGATACAAAGAAAAACGAATGACTATTTTATAGGTGGGAAATGAGAACTGTGCTTGTAAGACATCTGGTCCTAATTATTTTCTGACTTTTAATTTTTCAATAAGTGAAATTATATTTGAAATGTTATATTTGTATATACATATACATATGTGTGTGTTTGTGTGCATGTGCATGCATGTGAGTATGTGCATATATGTTATGCGTGTGCATGTGTGCATGTGTTAGTGTGGTATGTGTGCACATGTGTGTATGTGTTGTGTGTGTGGTATGTGTGCATGTGTGCATGTGTGCATGTGTGCATGTGTGCATGTGTTGTGTGTGTATGTGTTATGTGGGTGTGCATGTGTGTGTGTTGTGTGTGTGTGTGCATGTGTTGTGTGTGTATGTGTTATGTGGGTGTGCATGTGCTGTGTGTGTGTGTGTGTGTGTGTGTGTGTGTGTGTGTGTGTGTCTGTGTGTGTGTGTATGAGCTATTCTTGATATACCCTCACTCCAGGGACCGTCTTTATCCTTTCTCTCACACTGTGTCTTCCTCTCAACATGTGACAGGCTCATACTACCATTTATACTGCTGTGAAATTGAAGCACCCTTTCACTAAAGACATTCACAGCCACCTTGTAAAATATCTTTCCTTAATCCAGCAGCCACCCAGCAGGACACAAGCCCGTGGAGAAAGAAATCCTAGACCATACCATGCTCCAAAGAGGGCTGGACTCTAATCCTTTTGCGGCTGGGTCAGCTCAGCTTTCAGCCTTTTGGATGTGTCTGCCAGGCATATAACTAGTCAGAAGAACATAGAAAACATTAAATGCTGTGTGTGTAGAAAACTACTTTTCTGCCATTGGTTCACTGAATTCACTTTATTAGTAAATTTTGAAAGGTGTTACCAATGACTGACTCTATGGAGAACTAGGGTGTTCTCAAGACATTATTCCCCAGATCAAATGAACAGAATTAATAGTACAGGATTTCTGACAAGCCAGGGTCAGAAAAAGTGTGATTTTGGCAGAAGAAAAGAAAGCAAAAATAAATCACGTGTTTTAGAGCATGCTTGACTTAAATCCATATCCCAGGTGAGCAACAAATACCAAATTGTTATTCACATGCATTTTTATTTTGCAAATTTCTGCTCCTGACCAAGATAAATTGACAAGGATTTGATCAGTCTTTACAGCCTGTATAATCAAATGCATACACATATATGCACATACATGACATCACATGCATGAACAGAGCAATCACCAGCCTTCAGGAACTGTATACCAGGCAGAAAACTGCGACACATACTTAAGACATGTAAGCCCCATGACTACCCACCACTTACTGCCTAGATGGAAATTTCCAGGTTGTGGACCAAAGGAAGGGGAACTCAGGTAGGACCCCAATGCACATGCTGCATCGTAGAAGTAAAAACTGTGAGTCCAAGGGAACGAATTGGTGTCCATAAGAAGAGTGTCAGTGAGAAGTAGGGTCAGAGGGGGAGAGAGAAAGCCTTCCCTGAATTTCCAGCTAAGAACTGTTCAGCATGAATGTTGGAGAAAAGCACCTGAGGTATGGAGAGTAGGAGACATGTCTTCTACAGGGGAATAAAGATAATGTCCACAGGCATGATGGCCACGCCTTTAATCTTAGCACTCAGGAAGCAAAGGCAGGTGTATCTAAGTTCAAGACCAGCCTGGTCTACACAGAGAATTCCAGGCCAGCATAGGCTGCACAGTGTGACCCTATTAAAGAAAAAAGATAAAAACGTTATCTGAAGCAATGCCAGCAAGACAACAAAAAGAAGGCTTAAAGCACTGTATTGTGGAAGGGACTAGAGCGATGGCTCAGTGGTTGTTAGCTTGCTGCTCTTTTGATGACCTGGGTTTGATTCCTAAAACCCACATTGGTTGCTCACACCACCCTCTAACTGTAGCTCCAAGGGATCCAAACACCCCCACCCCCTTTTTTAGCCTCCACAGGTGCCAACCGGCATGTGGTATACTTATAAACACTCAGGCCACACATACACATGAAACTAAAAAGTAAAACAAACATTTTCTTTAAAAATTGTTGAAGAAAATTCTTAGCAAACTTGAACTTTATAGCTAGAAAAAAAGGTATATCAGTTAAAAATCCAAAACACAATACAGATACTCAAAGCTTTCTGTCATCAATGGAGCATGAGGAATGTTAACAACACAGCTCTATGAGAAGGAAGACCATGTGAGATGGGAATCTGTCTGGAAGCAATAGGAGGAAGAACTATGGGAACCTGTCATTGTTGTTTCCTTACATGCAATTTAAAATATAATTTTAAGGAGAATTGATAATTTGGAGGAAATACAATAAAACATATAAACAAGCTGTATATTGTAAGTCACGTGACAAGTACTTAGAACAATTAAAATGTGCTATCGAGATGAAAAGAAAACAAATGAGATTCATAGAATACACTCAATAAACCCCAAGGGGGCAGAGAACAGGAAATCAGAAGGATGCTATGATAAAAATAGAAAATGATGAAGACGGTAGGTTTTAACCACACCATGTCATAAATGTTTTCATTAAAACTCAGATGTTGTCACATTACACAACACTGATGAGAAACCTCTGAAGTACTTAGGAACTAGATAGCAGTCAACATAATTCCACAAGAAAAGGGGAAACACAGAGGAGAGATGGAAATATTTTGATTGGATAAAATGAAAATACACTCTATCAAGCTGGGTCCTCTGCCAAGGCAGTAGGATTTAGGGGCTCAGTGTACAGCAGTACAGCATGTTCACTAGAAAGGAAGGGTCTCCAGCTAATGGCCCCAGCTTCCACTTTAAACAAGAAATCGAACCCAAGGCCAACAGAATAAAAGAGAGATTAAAGATGAGGGCAGAGGACAATAAAACATCCTTAGATGTCCAAAATAGCTAGGAGGCTACTTCCTGAAATCTGTTCCTTTAGTACAAGATATTCTGGTTATCACTTTCAAGCGAGATGGCAAAGGAAGTGTGGACCACTTCACAGAGGAGAGGAGCTACAGCAACGGGAAAGAAGAAGACAAGTATCCTCGCTGATTGTTGCTTCAATGGAGACAGTTTTCTTTCTCCTTGGTGGAGGATGGTTGATGGACAGTTGAACTTGGGAAAGCAGTTCACTCTCTGGGGCTTATAGTGAGGAGTCAGAGTGGATATAAGCCAATGTACAAAAGTCCATCATGTCCTTAAAACTCCTGGGCTGACAGCAATGATAAAATGACAACCTCGGGTATGGTAGTTTGCTTCAACAATCCTTCATTACTTCAATATCTCTGAAGATAGCTGTAGGAATTGACAGATGGGGTCATAAAATCATAATCCCTCTACCCAGCAAAAGCAACCATTACCCAAGGGAAGAGGCAGCCTACAAGATAGGAGAAAGATTTTGTTTTGCAGAGGATTCTGGCAGAGGATTAACATATAAAGTGTAAGTACTCAAAAACAAACAAACAAAATGTAAATACCAAGAACCTAAGTGATAGAGGCAGTAACACCTGGACAAACAATGTGAACAGTTCTCAAAGCAGGAAGTACAAGTGCACCCTAGACATAGGAAAATTGGACATCTTTAGCCATAAGAGAAATTCAAATCAAATCTAGATGAAGGGCCTGCGAGGTATACTTAACAGCTCAAGTGTAATCTCTGGAGTCCACAGAAGGGCAGAACCAGGTCTCAGCAGCTGTACTCAGACCCAATCAGAATAGAAACCATTAAGAAAACACACAACATGCAGGGTGCAGAGGTGCGTGCCTTTATACCAGCACTTGGAAAGCAGAGGCAAGTGGATCTCTGTAGGTTCCAGGGCAGTGAAATCCTGTCTCAAAAGATGTGTGTGTGTGTGTGTGTGTGTGTGTGTGTGTGTGTGTG
>JANHMN010000009.1:67466116-67481988 GCA_030674055.1 Rhabdomys pumilio
TTATGAATCTGACAGGAATTTGGCTCTGTGCCTTGACAGAATGCAATGTAGGCATAATTTGATCTTCCTGTAATTGTCTTTTAACTTGGCAATCCAGACTAATTTTTTCCTGTGAAGTGAGCCCAGAACGTCACTGGGACAGTGGTTGGGTTAATTAATGAGGCGTAATAATGTGCATAATAAAAGCATATGATCTGAGTTTTCTTCCCTTATTTTTCTCTTTCCTTCCCATGGAGAATAGCTGGCCCTGCTGGGATCTGTGAGTCACATTTTGTCCAAGGAATCTCTTCTTGTAAACAATAGCAAGGAGAAAATAATAACTCGAGAAACATCTGCTTGATTGAATCCCCGACTAACTTTTGTTTTCCACTTCCCCCCATTGCATGTTAAAGGAAGTAAATAGGGGAAAAAATCTAATTATATTACTGTTTACTGATTACAGGATAAATTTTTATTGTGTTTATTTTAAAGGCCATTCTAAGACACACCCAAATTCTTCATCTTTTTTTCCCCCTTTACAGCCACTTACAGCTCCCTCTTCTTTTTCTTTGTGGTTTGTGGCTCCCAACCTTTAAAGTCACCAAATAACTGTCCCAACCCTTGGATCTCAATGTTAGCAGAGGAGCTAGGAATCATTAGCTGTTGGGGGGGAAATTTTCACAGGTGTCAATGACAAGGCCCGCGGAAATCAAGAATAGGAAGTGGCTTTAAGTTCCAACAATTCATCAGGTATGTCTGAAGAAACTATTGAGCATCCTTTCCTCATCTGAAAAATGATCCATCCACTAATTCTAGATAACATTGTCAGAGGCCAGCTATACAGCAAGCTGTGTGCTAAGCTGGACCACATAAGGGTAAAAACCAGCCTTGAGCACTATGTGGAAGCTGTGCTAGACTCAAGTGGGAAAGAACTGTTCTGTGGATATTAATACGGCACCAGAAGCTGAGCTGGCCCTGGTGTTAGAATTGCACAGGGGACCTTCAGGACTAAGTAGGTTATCACACAGCTTGAGTAAGAGGTAATAGTTCACCAGGCAAAGCCTCAGTTGAACTTCTAAGCATAATACTTTGAAAAGATGGAGAGTAGAAAGCATGAGAGAGCCAAACATTGTCTCTATATTAGGGTGCCTAGCTGATGGTACTTTGCCAAATATCTATCATTTAGCTCACGATTTACTTCGGTTGAAAAATTCCTTGGTTTGATTATTCCAATTTTTTTTCTAAAAATGAGTGTTATTCTTGATCAATGTCAAAATTCATCTAAAACAAACTTTTGTTAAAAAGGGATCATTAGTACAGCAGTGCCTGGTACATGATGTTACGTGCCTGTAGTTGGCTCTGGATGCTGCCAAGAGCTGGGAAGTTCACATAGTACCAGAACAAAAAGTTCCACTCATTCCATGCAAGTCACAGGTAATGAAGTCATAATGGAACCACTAGCCGGACTAGCTCCACAAAAACAAGGCACATCAGG
The DNA here is from genome assembly GCA_030674055.1 of Rhabdomys pumilio. Lineage (NCBI taxonomy): Eukaryota > Metazoa > Chordata > Mammalia > Rodentia > Muridae > Rhabdomys > Rhabdomys pumilio. The sequence continues at coordinate 67,467,591 of JANHMN010000009.1, forward strand.
AAGCTGTAGTGCTCCAGAGGGAAGATGCACTCTTCCTGCTCCAGAGACCATCACCTTCAGCAGTGAACCAATACTATTAGCTGTTACCCTATTACTAAACCCTGTCTGACCTTTGACTATATTGTGGCAAATATATCTATTACTTTTTTCCCCCAAAATCCTCTTAGAAATACTCTCTAGCACACAGTTTTGAAATAAGGTTAATTCAAAAAAAAATTTTTTGAGATAAGTTCTCACTATATGGTTCGTGTTGTCCTCAAGCTTACTGGGGTCACAGGTACACAACACCATGCCCAGCTAAGTTTTCTTTTAAAATTTTGATGGTTGGTTATGAATATATAATTTTCAGAGAAGGAAAAGTACCACAACTAAAAACTTTACCAGAATTCTGCAAAGTTGGAGCTTTGTGCCACTGTTCTTATGACCGTCATAAAAATACACTAAGTAGTATCTTACTGCCGAGAATTTATAATTTTGGCTAATATTCATCAGCATAAACAAAATAATTCAAGATTAAAATAAGTATGGTTTTAATATTCAGGACTGAAATGACAATAGAATTGGGCAGCGTAAGAAAGAGAAGGTGAACATGTGAACTACTTATTCACAGAAAGTGCACTTTAGAGATTAAAAGAAGAGATATCAGCATTAAGTTTAAACTGTTCAACATGTCCTGCAGGTAGCATTTAATAGACTTGTGATTTCTTTTGTGGGTTGATGTTCTAATTTCACTTTGATTGCTGTGACAGCATACTTTGACAAGAAGCAACTTAAGGGAATAAAAGCATTTATGTCATTTTTTTAATCCCAGATTACTAAAGTCCATCATTGTTGGGACTGTCAAGGCAAGAACTTCAGTCAGCCAGTCAGTCACATCACACCCAAATTCAACACCAGAGGAAAATGGATGCATACATGCTTACCTGTGCTCTGTTCAAGTTCTAACACAGTTCAGAACCCCCGCCTAGGGAATGAAGCTGCCAGCAGTGGGCTAGATAGGTTTTCTCACATCAGTTAAATTTTATTAAGATAATTCCTCATAGACATGGACAACTCAACATGGATGATTCTTCATTGAGACTCGTTTCCTAGGTGATTCTTGGTTTGTCGAGTTGGCAATTTGTAGAGAGCTTTTGGGGCCACTTTTAGAAACTTGGTAGGAATTTGAAATTGGGCCTGGACAAGGAAGTAGGCTTCAGGCAGAAATTTGACATTGGGCCAGGACACAGAAGTAAGCTCAGGCAGGAATCTGATTTGGGGCTAGAACAAAGAAGTAGGCTCCAGGCAAGAATTTGATTTGGGGCTGGGACTGGGAAGTAGGCTCAGATATCTTGGTCATACTGATAAGCCCCTAGAAACATTGATCAGGGGACTTGGTTTATTGCCTTGCTTGTTCCTTAACGTAGAACTGACATTATTTGCATGTAATTAAAATGGTATAAAAGCAGACTGGGAAAAAAATAAACCTCCTTCAGCCTTAGAATAGGCTGGAGTCATGCTACAGTGATGTCTAATTGTTCTTTTTGTTTTTAATTCTCACTTCTCCCTGGAGAACCCATTGACTGACTGAGCTGCCTTGGTTAGCAATTGGAGTTAATCACCTTGGTTGGTGTCAAAAAATTAGGCTACATCATTTTATTGGGAGAAAGCTCTATTTATCATCTAATAGTCCAAATAAACAGCACATAATACTTAAAATACAAGGCAGTGCAGGCCAAATGTCACATTGTGCCCTTGCCACAGCCTTGAGGAGGCCTGAAAGACCTTGTTTACCACAATAGACCAAAAATAATAGGACCTAGGTGGAGCTACCCACCTTGGCTTCAGTATAGCCTGTTACAGGAACTTAGAAGAATAACTGCCCACTGAACTTGCCTTGAGACACCTCCAGCTGTGACTAAGGAAGGGTTCCCCTCACCCATCCCTGGCTGAAGCAAGAAGGGGTTTGGTGGTTTAAATTGAGAGTTGACCCCACCACCACCAATCAAGGTCACAAATGAGTGGAACAAACGTATATTGCGGACTGAATTTTTGTCAGGAAACATGGCTAGGTGATGAAAAACAAACTAGGAAAGACCAGAGAGAGGAGACAGTCACTGGCCAAGGCCCTTTTCAAATACCTCTTCCATTGTAAGCTTCCTTTGACAGTTCTACCCAGCCATTCATGTGACGTAGCTGCCTGCAGCCCCAAACCAACTGGGTTCTCCTGAAAGGGGGGCTGGAAATGAAAAAGGGACAGAGGGTGAGAAAAGATAGAGCCAAGACAAAGTATTCTGATCAAGGATTTCTGAGTGTACAACAAACAAAGTTAGCTCAGAATCTAATGATTAATAAATCTGAGATGCTTCTGGAAGTGCTGGGTGGTGTTTGATCTCATGACTTCACCCCAGCCTTGATTCTGAACACACTGTGCCTACCCACCACTCAATGGCACCTGAACCCAGCTTGGATTTAAGACTGTAACGTTATGAACTATAGCAATGAACTGAATGGTCTTCTGTTCTCAAAGCACAGTGGGTTGATTACAGAAGACAAACACCTCTTATATTTCCTACCCTCTTTACTCAGGATGCAGCACCAAACTGGCAGGTCTTTAGGTTGTCCTGTGTTACAGTTGCGTGATCTTCAGAACTGCTATTCTTATTGCTGACTTGAATTTCATACAAAGTTTCAGTGATTTTGGTTTGGTATGGAGCGCCCAATAATTTCTGGAATACTATTTGTACCAGATATGTCAAGTGACGTTCTCAACATTGACAACGATGAAATCAAAATATTGGTCATTTCTTAAGATCCTTGAAGATCTTCTATGTCATGCAGGACCAAACACCCAACCAAGATTCCATTCCTTATGCAAAATTAAACAAGAATACCCATTTATGAGTATGCACATTGGTTGTCATCCTTAATAAATGATAACATTGTTTGTGTTATTTATTTTAAATGTCCTAAAACCAAATTTCTTCATGAATATGCCTTCAATATTTGACTGGAATACCTACTATATAAACATGATACCTGGGAGAATCATAAAAAAGTTTCTCAGGCAAAAAAGGAGTCTTGGGTAGGAAAGTTTAAAATGCTGTTCTCTAGAGAAAAAATCTTAGAGGTAAAAAATGAAGGAGGTTGGCTGGATTTCAGTAAGGATACTGGAGAGATGGATGGGGTTAGTCTTTATAAAGGGTCTCAAAAGATAAAAGGCATGGACTCCTGGATTTGTAGAAATAAGCATGTCCCTCCAAAAGCTAGTAGAGAGCAAAAATGTAGCCCAAAGCCAATATAATCAGTAAAATAAATCCTTGCCATTATTTGACTTTTAGTCTCTAAATAGTTGTTTGTGCCTCATAATGGCTTGATTCAGAGCATCATCAAGGTGACTTGGTCTATTTCCCATCCAGAACCCTTCTCTGAGCTGCCCAGAGGACCAGTAAGGAAGCAATGGGATAAGAAGGGTCTCTCACATGGAGGCTCACCGTGTTGCTGACTTTCTTTAATAAGCTAACACCCTACAGATCCAGGCAAGACATAGAAAAAAAGCTAGGAACACAGAACTGTCTTTGGTGAAGCAAACATCTTTATTTCTTTTATCCTTGGCAGCAAGACAAGTTTATTTAATAACCACATAATTTATTATCAACTTTGAGATTAAGGGTACCTAAAAACATCCCTTTGCTTGTTCTTTGAATTAGCCAAAGGCAAATTAGGAATTTTGCCAAACAAGGCAATGGGGAAAAAAAATCATCTACTGGGAAATAACAAGGTTTGGATGAGTCAAATTAAAACCATTCACTCTCCTCATAAATAGTTTAGGAAAAATGAAATAAAATAGTTACCACTGCTCTGATCCATGACAAGCCCTCAGAAACTTCACATGGCAAAATGCCAGAACCTCAATCAGTCACCAGGGAAGCTGAGAATGCTGGAGAAAAGGAAAAAAAAAACAACCTGGAAGAGAAGCAGAGAATCATCACCGTAAGGAGAAAAGAATCTAAGGTCTTTTCACCCAGTCCTTGACTCTAGAAATAACCAACTTCATATGAGAAAGGAGGTGGGAGCTCTAACTAGTCCTAACTAGTCGTGCAGGGAGGGGGTGTATTGCCCTTGTATTAGTCCATTCTGCCAGAACCCTCATCCCAGATTAGAGTTAGCAACAAGATTTGTTTGAGTTGGGCCTACCAGCCAGTAATCATCAGTAGGGTAGCCATATGCCTTGGCTTGAACGGGGCAGAGTAATATTTTAACTTACAGCCCAACTAGAATAAGAAAAACAATCATGATACTAAAATAGGCAGTTTTAAAATATGTCTATCTCATGGCCAGACTGTAAGTTTAAACCTCGATATTTACAAAAACCCCAATGACTCGAGACAAAGACAAACCAAATATTCATAAATTGCCAGAGGGAAAACGCTGCAATGTCATCCTAGCCCCAGATGCTCAAGGTAGGAACAGGAATCTTTATGTACAGCCTCTTTAGAGTTATTTTTTGGAGTTTTAGTGGTCAACTAAGTTCTCAGTGTCCTTGCTAATGGTTCTGGGATTCAGCAAAGTCTTCCAGATGCAAATATTTCCCACAATGGTGCTGTTTCCTTTAAGGATGTGTCACTAAGGAAGAGGGCCTCTCTATAACAATCAGGCACAGAACTAGCTGGAGGAGTGGTGTTTTGTTCAACCATGTCTAAAAGGGACACCAAGTACCCACATGGAAGGAAATCAACCTCAGTAGACAACTGAGCTAAAAGCCAGTGTTGATATAAGGATGGAAAAGACAGATTGGCCTGAACAAGCTAAAACTAGGAGGGATGAAAAAGAAGTCAAAGAAAATCAGAGCAATCCTTTAATTGCATTAAATTGTCATCTAGGGCATTTTATAAAGAAATGATAATACCTCCCTATGCAGATGTCATTGGATCAGGATGGATGAAAACTAAAGACCAATATTGGTGGTTAAAATTGGCATTTTCCAAAATAGAATCTTTCTTCATATCTCCTTTCTTTTCCTGCTACTCTTTTCCTCTCCCCTCCCCTCTCTTCCCCTTTCAACCTCTCTTCTCCTTTTCTCCCCCTCCCACCTTCACCTTTCTCCTTTCCCTCTTCCTCTCTCTCTCTCTCTCCCTCTCCCCCCAACTCTCCACAAGGCTGGCCTTAGAACTTGCTGCTAGATAGTCTAGGATGACCTTGAATGCCTCATCTTCTTGAGGCACATGCCAGCACTCCCAGGTTTCATGATACTAATGGTTCAACTCAGGGATTTCTGAATGCTACACAAGCACTCTAACAACAGCCCTGATCCCAGCTCCAGCATCATCTTTCTATTCAACTATAATTCTGGGGAAAGGCAATGTGCTTTCAAATAAATTATCAAGAATCTAGGGTTAGGAATTCAGGGCTCAGGGATAGAACATTTGCCTATTAAGTCCTGGGTTCAATCCCTAGCTTTAAAGAAGAAAAAAGAAACAAGAAAAAGTAAGTTTTCTTTCTATTGGGTTTCGAAGGTTGCATGTGATATTAGCTTGTTGTGAATAGTAATAATTCCATGCTTTTGTGTGACTAGAGGCCATATTGGTTTCCATTCACTGTTCACCTAATGGCTGCTGAACTGAGTTACTCTATGGCCGACCTAAGTATATTATCGATTTTCCACTAACTCCTTCCATAGTGTCATCTTCAGCTACACACCACTGCAGTAACAATTGCAGGACCCTTTGAGCATTCTTGCATGGCTGTGAACCTTCAATTATATACTTATTTCACTGAAACTACTATTCTCCTACAAAAGTTTGGGTTAACTGTGGAGAGCTTTTGGGGCCCAGTTGGCAGGAATCTGACATTGGCCAAAGACAAGGAAATGGGCTTCAGGCAGGAATTTGACATTGGGTCATGACAAGGAAATAATTTCAGGCAGGAAGCTAAATCTTAGTCTAGAACAAAGAAGTAGGCTTCAGGCATCAATATGACTTTGAGCTAGGACAGGGAAGTAGGCTCAGATATCTTGATCACCCTGATTAGACGCTGAGAAACAGTGATCACAGGACTTTGTTTATTGCCTTGCTTGTTCCTTTACTATTTGCATCTATTGTATTGCTTATTCCTCAACCTAGAACTGACCTTATTACTTGCATGTAATTAAAATGGTATAAGAGCAGATTGGGAAAAAATAAACCCGCCTCAGTCTCAGAACTGAGGTCTTGGTGTTGTGTAATTGTCTTTTCCTTTTTAATCCTCACTCCTGCGCTGGAGAACCTGTTGACTGACTGAGCTGGCTTGGTCAGTTAACTACTGACTGCATTCCCAAAGAAGCTTCCCCTCCCTTTCCCCCCAATTCTCTCAGGTACACTTTCAAATTTGAAAAATCCTAATTAACCATAAACAATTTTACGGTGGTGTGCACACAACTCAGAATGGTACCTAGTGAAGGAACCTAGATTTTCCAGTTTGTCATCTAGACTCAGATCTAACTTCTGAGAGGCACGGACCATGAGGACACACATCATCTCTAGGTGACTTAGTCTCTGTGTCTGAAAGAAGAGAACAATGACACTACTCCCCTCCAAGGTGTGAAGAACAAAGGAGCAAGCCAGAGTAGCCTCCACATCAAGGCCTTGCACCCAGTCGGAAGCTTCTTATTACTTCCTCTTTCACCTGTCCTATCAGAAGAGCATTGCAGTCTTTAATACTCAGTGTTTCAGCCACAAGGATACCCAGGATATTTTCCTCAGTTTTCTGGTCTCTAAAGACCATACAGGTAGCCTTTCTAGACTCCACTGTAGGATCTTGTTTGCCTGTGCTCAGCTTTGCCTCTGGTTTCACCGAGAAACCTACCTGAGATCTAGTCATGGCAGGGTCATGCCAAAACACAGTGTTCATGGTTAAAGTCAGAAGAACCTAGCTGAGGGCTCCACTGCCTATTCAAACACTGGCTTCAATCTGTCCACTTTAACTCAGACATTACAACACATGCACATAGGCTTTTAAATGAGGGAGTACATGGAAAGTGCAGAAGACTACAGGGTGAAGGTGTTTATTATCACTCACATGCACTTTCCTTACTTACAACCCATGGCAGCTCTTTGATGGTTTTGTTATATAATGAAAATGTAATTATGTAATAATATAATCCATATTTTGCTTATTATATGTCAGACACACAATCTGCTTGTCACATGTGCCCACAGTCAATTATTCCCCTTTGCAAATTAAGTCCCCTTGATTCTCTTCCCACATACCACATGTGGACCAATTGCTCTCACTACAGAGTGGACAATGATCTCTCCCCAAAGTCTCTCCATAGAGCCGGATGCAGAATGAAAGATGCTGTGGCTCTCTGCTTCCTCTTATGGGTTCTTCTTTCCCTGGACCAGATTTTCTTGTTCTTGCTCTCTACTTTCATGGCCCAGCATAACATCTCAAATATTTCTGCTCTTTCTAGAAGCCATTTGTTCATTATGTATATGGATGACTTCTTGTGGCTGAGAAACCACTTAAACACCAATTATACTTATTCTGAGTTCCACTAGATCATCTTACACTTTCATTTATTTGTTTCCATAAGTTTGTACATTTTACTTCATGCCAAGAGCAAGGTTGATGCTACCTCAAGTCCCGCACTGGACTGTATATAAGCCATCTGACAGAGGAAGATCCATCTTCAAATAGAGAAGAGAATTGTGAATAGTTTCTGAATGTACCAACAACTTCTAGGTATTTCTTTTCCAAAAGAAATTTCCTGTGGATTTTCAGGTCATTTGGGTCCCCATATTTTTTTGTACTTGAGATCTTTGTCAATTTTCCTAATTTGAGGGAGATGATTTTGTAAATTATTCCATGAAATTCATTTCGGCATCTCTGGTTTTCCTGAGAGTCTTCTTGCAACCCGTGCTTCTCATTCTGTCATTAACAAATAAGTTAAAGACAGTTTTCTACACATATTCATTTCTGCCTGAATGTTGGGTCTTATCCTTTAAATAAAAACAAATTATCATGAGAAACTATATGTAGCCTCTTCTTGTGAGGGTCAGGAGTCAGGAGACACATGCTTGACATGGAGAAGTCACTAGGTGTTCCTCTAGGTCAACCCAAGCCTAGCAATGTCCCAAAGGTGGAGCTTTACCCTCTCTCCCTCAACTCACTAAATCATAGCTGAGTTCTGAATCTGGTGTCTTTAAATCTCCAGTTTTATTAGCCTGAAATATCCAGATAAGCATAACTACCACGTCTCCCTTTATCTTACATGCATAAGATTTTGCATGAAACGGTAATATATCAGAGAAGACTTCACGCATTTACGTCGATAGGAGGAAATTAGAAGCAAATGTCACGAGGGAGCTTCCAGGTAAGAGGAACTAGGGAAACGTGGCCTGGGGTGTTTGCCCTCAGCGGCTGCTGGACCTCTAGAGTCTATGAAGGGCAGTGGGTACTGTTTCGTTTATGGAATCATTTCTTGTTTATCTTTCCAAGGGGGCCTGTAATGCCTGTGAGAGTAGAAGTTAGCTGGGACATATTAGGTGCTAAGGAATCCGATGTTGAATTAATGAGTGAAGGAATGATATTAAATCAGAGAATACAGTCGAGGAGATCACTATGAATAGTAACTTTCCGTGTCATCCAAGGGCTCACCGTAAGTTTCTGGTCTAAGAGTTTCTGATCTGTAGCACTTACTAGCTCTGTAAGCTGGGAGAGTCACTGCCTGAGGCATCCTTGCCTCAAGCTACAAATCAGGAAAGTGGGCATAGTTACTTGCAAAAGGCAGCTTCACGGTGATGCTGATGGTCAATAGAGAATCGTGAGCCGATGAGGCTTGAGAAAGAGGGACACAGCCACCTTTAACTGGGAGAGCTAGATTCCATTTTGCACTGAAAGAAGCTCTAGAGAAAAGAGGCCAAGCTGGTACCTCCTTAGGGTTGTACTGACAGAGGGACCTAGGCCTACAAGGTAACAGTAGAAGTTTCTCTAGTATGAGACGTTCTTTCTGATATAAGAGTTGGTCACCTTCCACCCATTCTTACACAGTTGCAGGCATGAGAAGTTATGGCAGGCTGAAGCCCAGTATCTTTTAGTATACGAAGACCAGCATTAGCCAACTGATTCACTTCCCACTTCCTGCACATGCTGTGCAGCTCAAACAGGGCTTATTGTTCTCACACCTGCACTGTGTCTCTCCCAGCCATCCTTCTTCCATTTCAGCTGAGCCTCTTCCTGGAATTATGCTCCACCACCCCGGCCTATTCAGCGACAGTCCCTCAATACAGTCTTCAGCTGTACCATAAAAATGTTTGGCAGCACATCCGTCCTTCTGTTTCTGAATCTCTTACAACGTATGGCTGTACCACACATCACGGCTGTGCAATAATGGACCTTTTCCTCCCACTAAAGAATAAGGTTTCTGAGGTCAAGGACTATCTTACTCATACATGGCTGCCCACCACGCACAGGAAGTGGGAAGTGAATCAATTGGCTAATGTTGGTCTTCCTGTTCTAAAAGACACGGGACTTCATTCCTTGCATTGTTGAGATCATTTTGTTGTATGTAAAAGACTCTTGATGGATGAAATTATCTTGGGGCGGTGGTGACTGGAGAGATGGCTCACATGTTAAGCAAGTGTGAAGATCTGAGTTCAGAACCCCAGAACCCACATAAAGCCAGGCTGTCTGCAACCTCAGTGTCCCTGAGGCAAGATGGGAAGGTAGAGACAGGAGAATCCACGCAAGCTCATGGCCCAGCTAGCCTGGCATATGCAGTGGTGAACAATTACAGGTGCTTCGTTGGATAAGAAGGAAGGTAGGGATGGCCACTCAAGGCTGTCCTCTGACCATCACACACATGCTGGGAAACATGTGTGTCCCCATTCACACATCATGTGTACACACACACATGCCTATACAAATCACACACACACACACACACACACACACACACACACACACACTCATAAATTATTGAGGGAATAAATGCACAATGAATAGACCATACCAGTTGTTGCAATGATCTCCACCAGATGTTGAGGAGCAAATTTAGACCATTACAAGAATTTCACAGATTGAAACAAACTTCAAAGCCTTTTTCTTGGGGAAATTTCTGCTCTGGAACCAGACTTATCCAGCACTGGCAGTTCAGCCACCTAGAGCCCCTACACAGTTTCCACTCTTCTGTTTTTCACCACTGCAAGTCAACATGCCAATCTTCAAAGACCTTGCCTAGGGTCTCCCAGAGATGTGCTGTTGAAAGGCGCATGGTTCCTTCCTTGACTTTTGTAGACAAGGCTGCTGTGCAAAGAACGCTCCAGATGCATAGCACACTGGGACCACACCAACCCCACATGTTCCACATTGGTGGATGCTACTCTATAGAGTGCGGTGAAGAATTCTGGAGGGGATAATATTAGAACAGTAAGTATGGGTTTGTTGTCAGGGCCACATGATGAATGAATGGGGTTAATTCTCAGGAAGGGTTTTTTTTTTGTTTTTTGTTTTTTTTTTTTCTCTTCTCCAGCAAGGTTATTTTGGAGGATTAAAATATTTAACATAAGGGAGACAAACTATTTACTTCTCCTCAAAATAAAAATGTTCTCAGTTGCTTGTTAGGTTTCTTTTAATCATAGTTGTGATTAGAATACACAGGAGCACATGCGTGCAGGGAGCCCCCTAGAAAATGGAGGCTGCTCCCTAATGCTTGCTACACTTGGGGTTTCCCATTTGTTAGGGAACACCCTATCTTATATTACTGCACCTCCCCTCTCCGTTAACAAACTGGGTCACCATGGAACTGCTTGAATTTTGTCTCATCTACTTTTAGCCGTATTTAGGCTCTGTTACTTCATTAGTTCTTACACCTGTCAGATCCAACGCCTAAGCAAGGCGTAAGGAACAAAAAGTTGGAAACACAGGTGACACAAATATCTGCAAAGCCTCACTTGGGAAAGCCATCTGTACCTTTGTTTGCAGGAGTCTGCCCTCCAGGGCCGCTCTCCCTCTCCTCTCCTCATCTTAGCCCTGCCCAGGCAATTGTGCTGGCCTCTGGTTTTCCACCAGAGCATAGTGTGCAAGATATACCTGACACATGCACTGCCACAGGCTGTCTTCCTGGTTTAGGATACTCAAGGGGAAAACAAAGCCATCTATAAAGACCTTCTAGTTTCTAACATAAGCTTCTGCTTGGGTCGTAAAGTGTATCTTATTGGTCATCTCAAGTCTGAAGTCCATTCCCTAAACTCATCAATATGAAACACCAGCAGCTGCAAGCCCCAGGCACCTGCAGGGCACCCCAGAGAGGCTCTCTGCAAACAGGCAGCTTTATAGGCAGTGGGCCTAATGGCCAAATTTCAAGATTTGTTTTTCAAATAAGTGAATGTTAAGTGAAAAAAAAAAAAAAGAGTTTACGATGTCAACGAGCCAGGGAATGTTCCGTTGGTTAAGAGAGTCTTATGAGAAATCTATCTCCCAGCCTCTGATTTAGAAACGTAAATCAAAACAGATTGTCCTAGATTCAAATAAAGGGAAGAAAGTTGAAAATCTTTAATGAGTGTCATACCAGTGTTCAAATCAAGTCCTCCTTCCAGCTGTAATGATTATAGCTAATGAAGGAGTCTTTCCCAAGTAAGAGGCTAATCCTCAGAAATTGCTGTAGAGGCCAGAATGTTCCTTGGGTTTAGGTGGGGGTGTCTGTTTACTTTGTTTAAATCCCCCAGGGCTGTAAAAATCAGTGAAACAGACTGGATTAGAAATCAGGGGAGCCAAGCTCTGGTCTGCCTTTCAGGGATTCTTTGCTTCCACCAAATTCTCCAGTTCCTATTCTTCATATTGCATTTATTCTGTGGGCAGGCGATAGACTGACACTTCTCAGACCGCATATGGAGATTAAAATCTTGGCTCTGTGGTGACCAACACATTCCATCTTTGCATTCCATCTTTGGTTGACAGTCCAACCTCAGCTTTGGCTATGAGCATAGAGGAGGGAGGGAGGAGAGTCTACACAGTCCTGAGACTAGTTGCACAGGTGCCCTCTGAATACTGATGCCACTAAGTCCTTTCCAACGCTTAGGGTGTATACCCATCTCCCTGGGCACAGCCAAATGTGCACATTCACTCATGTTTCTGCATGGTTTCTGCTTGAAACCAAGACGGAGAAACTGCTGAGTAATAAAAAGGTATGACATGACTATCATTTTTTCCCATTTTGAAGCATTTTATATTAGAAGGTGAAAGTACATTATGGAGTTAAGTGGAAACCATAGCTATTTCTTCAACATTACAAGGAGTTTCAGAGACGTCTAGAACTTACTTAAACATCAGGCAAAATGCAAAGCTAGGCTTCAAAACTGGTTAGGTTTTATGTGTCAAGTGAAAAATGCAGAGTAAGTGGCTGTCAGCATCCCTAAACTCTACTGCGTCCTTACGACAGACTCCCATTTGCGTCCCTAGTAAGTGAGTGATAGACTGAGCCACACAACATGCATTGTACACTTTGTTCATCTTTTGACTGGTAACACACAGAGCATGGAGCACAAGGCAGCTGAGGGGACAGTGTCTGCCTTGGCAAGTCCATCGGCTGTGTGGTCTTGGGTGTCAACGTGAATCTCTATTCTCATCACTTATGTGGCTTCCTTATCTGACATCACCGAAATAAATTCTCAAGAAGAGCATCTCAAGTTATACAAGGGTCTTTGAGACGGAGCACAAGGCAAGTAGAGCATAAACGTGATTGCTTAAAAGTTTTGCTGGAGAAAAATGACTACTATTCTATTTTTATACATTTCAGAAACAAGAACAAGCCAGCCCTTTTATGGCATAAAATGGGGACAAAATAGGGGGTTTTAAAAACTTTTAGACTTAGCTTTCAGCCATTGTCATTGTCCATTGGGTGCCAGACTGTACCCTGCCATGGGCTTTTTAAGACCCTGTCTCAAAAAATAAGGCATAGAAGCTATTGAGAAAGACATCCTGATGTCACTCTTTGACCTCCATACATGTATTCATGGGTAAGTACACATTCACTCACATGGGTATTCATGCAAACAACACACACACACATGCACACATATGCACACAAGTCCATGCATATGCACAAGTCCATGCACATGCACAAGAACATACACAAGCACACATATACTTTCTCAAATACACACTTTCCAACTCTCTGAGTTAGAGCCCTGGTAGGTCAGCCCACAGCTTTGTGCCAGCCACCCTCTGGAGGAAGATCTGTAGGCAGCCTTCGATTTTCCCTGTGGCTCTACTGGATTCTATGACCCAGAACTTGCATTCCATCTTTTAAAAGTGTCTTGTACTGACAGATAAGATTCTATGTTGGCTCTTGTCGCAGGTGGGTTCTTGTATAAAACTCTATCTATGTACAATGAGTTTCTCCACTCCTCAGGTTGAGGATGCAGATGTATCCATTACTCAACTGGCTGAAAAGAGATTAGAATGGAAAGTTCTGAGGGCTCAGGCTGATGTCCAATGTCTAAGAGGTCACTTGTAGGCACCTCACATCCAAACATACCACATGTGCCATGTGAAGCCAGGCCTCTGTCTCCCACTGAGGTACTGCAGACAGTGTCTGCCTGCACAATCCCTCTCCAGGGCATGTGCACGAGAGGCAAGGCACAGGGGTAATACGAAACATAAAAAACACAGCTGAGACAAAGAGTTGCAATTGCAAATGGCCCTTAACCAACACCAGGCCTCATCTGCTGGTGGTGTTTGAAGTCTGCAGACAGAGGCCTGTGCCAGTCCCTTCTAATTCCTCACACTGGAGCTCATCAGAGGTGGAATGCAGAAAGCCCGAACCTCCCGCAGGGGGATGGCTGTCAGGAACCAAAACCAGGTCTGTGGGATGGGTGGTGTCTTGAATGACATAGCTGACTTGGAACCAGCAGTTCACAAGATGACCAGTAATCGTGTGTACTCTGAGAGGGCTGGGACTGGCCTGTTTGTCTAATCGAGGAAGTGCAGGAGGAGGCTCTGAAGGTGGTGGGAGCATGAGAGTGCTTGTAGGGCACGGTGCTACCAGACAGAAGTGAACTCAAACCCCAGGAATCTCAGAACAGCAGGAAGAGCAGGAATCTCAGGAAGAGCGGGAGTGGAGCCATCCCTATCTGCCTCTACCTGCTCTGGAACACAACTGTGACACCCCACTGAGGATCATAGGCACTGGGTCACTTAGCATAAACACCTGGAGGTCTTCTCCATGCTAATGAGGCATCTAGTTAGCTCTGAGCCTTCAGCCAGTGAGCTTTCTTTCCTGGATATTTCTTCTCTCAAAAGGTATTTAATTCCTGGTTCATCCTGGATAAAGTGTAAGCATGCGTATCCACCATCAAATAAACCAGAACAAACAAGCAAGCAAGGATCATCTCTGTACCGCGCGAGGTATCCCTGCCCGCAGGAACTCACACGAACACGT
>JANHMN010000009.1:67481998-67497763 GCA_030674055.1 Rhabdomys pumilio
TTGCGATACACATGCGCAGTTCAATGGCGTGACGCCGGGAAGTAGGCGTGCCCTAAGACCCTGTGCCCACAGCGATTACGGCCCTCTACACATCTCTTCATTAAAAATTGTTCCGGCTCTACCTTCCCTTTCCTGCCCAGCGAGTAGACCAAGGACTCACCACCCCCCACCCCAGTTCCCGGCTCCCAGCGGCACACTGGCGGCACACTGGTGGCACCTAAGCAGACCTGAAACAGCTTTCTTCCCAGACTATGCTGTTTTCTCTTCCGATTAGTCAATGGAAGACTGGGACTGTGGACCATCTTTTTTTTTGGACTTTGTTTTGCCTCCCCTGAGCAGCGTGCCAGTGACACCCAGGCACCATCAGCTGAGAAACAGGATGAAGTACAAGTGCTGTCTCCTGAGGAGGTGCAGCAAAGCTATGGCCATGGGTCTCAGGGTCTTCCTCAGAGCTTGGATCCTCAGAAGGGAAGGACTGCCATTCACGTTATCAAAGAGGAACAAGTGAGCCTAGCACTGTGGGGTTTGTTCTTATATTCCTCTGAGTGTCTAATGCTTTAACGGATAGGGGCACACTCCTGAAAAAGGGTCAGTCAGTCTGGACTCTATTCTCTGATACATGACCTGAGGTCATAGGTAGTTAACATTCCAGTTTGGCTCAGTCTCAAACAGGACCAATCTGCCAAGCTATGGTGCAGATTCTTACCTTTAAAGGTTCCCATTTATCCCATTCACTTGTCAAGAACTTAGTTTGGCCATAATATGCTCACATTTTCTTCTTGTTGTGTCAGTTGCAAATTTTGTAAGGGATCCTTCCATGCCCTGTGTCAGGAAAGGTCACTTGTTACATTAGCAAGGGTTCTCTAAGGAGACAGTAACCACAGAATGCACATATAATATAAGCGAGAACGTATTGGAGGCACTTTCATAGAAGAGGCTTGGTAGTCCAATGGTAGCCATTTTCATGCTGGAAAAGCAGAGAATCCCCCAAGAAGGAAGATACCTCAACAGGGGTAATCCAGTGTTGAAGGATTGAAGGCTCCTTGGAGAGTCTGTGGCGTTGAGCTCACATGGAAAGGCTGAAGCAACTGGAATCTGACGTCTGTGGTGGTCACAGTTGTGCTCAGGAAGGAAAGGAGTTTGCACAGATGTGCTAGTTTCCTTGCTCTCAATTTCCCCCAATCTGGACTCTGGGTGCTGCCCACATCTAGAATGCCTCTTTCAACCTCAGCTACTGTTACATAGGTCAATGCTCTATAGAAAGCTCACAGGTCTTATGCATTTCGTAATCTAGTCAACTTGGAAATAAATACCAACTAGGCAAGTCAGAAAAAAAAATGTTGTGTTATGTGATATTCTTTCCAAACCATACAGCCTCTACTGAGACACCAAAAGATTGACCAAAAGAAATTATGGGAGACGCCTTTTAATTTTTAACCTGTTGTTTCATTTATTCAACCAGCATTGAACACACACTGTATAGGATCTCTGTTCTACTGTGAGCCACCAACTGTTTTATACAGACTCATGGAGTATGGTGTGCTCCTCCACAAACAGAATCATGGCTCCTTGGGACATGTGTTCTAGCCAGCTCATCTCCTGAAGAAAACTCAAGCTAATCCAGTCACTTTTAAGAATTCACTCTACTACATTAGGTAGAGACTTCTGATCCACATAAGATCACAGTCTTGTCCTTGTCTGTTCCCCTTCACTAAGGACAATGGTAAACTTTGGAAACAACCCAAGGAGCAAGACAGAAGCCTAGTGTCCCCAGCACTGGAGGAGCAATCTTTTCAGTGACTCTTAGGAATCTTCTCTCCCTATGGAGGAATAGGACAGATCTGTGTTTGAGGAACCCCAACCCCAACCTAGCAACTCAGAGTACACCAGATCCCCTATCCTCCCTCATCAAAGGAGAGTTGTTCAACCAACCCTAGAGATCTGGAAGCACTGGCAAGAGATAGCTTGGGAGCTCAACAGACAATTCACAGGAAGAGAAGCAAGCTCCACCTCCTTCACCATCTAGAGTTTTCTCACCCAGAAACACCAGGTAGCAGATAAGAGACTGAAAAAGAGGATCGCAGACCACAGTAAGTAGCTTGGCCCAGATAGCCTCTTTGTCCCAAGTCTGAGAGTCCCCTCCTCCACTATGGCTTCCACCTAGGAAAGCCAGATGCCCATAGAAGAGGAGCTAGGTTGGGAAGTGTTCTGTCTCTGCTGGACAGCAGGAGAGTACCTGTAATGTGGAATCAGCCAAAGGTAGACAACCCAGGAACAGCTCTGTTTCCATGTAGCTGTGCTCAGCATAGCAAGCGGCTGGACTAACAGCTCTGTTCTTCACTATGGACCAGATATACGCCATCTAATACAGGAGCTGGGAAAATGCCTTACACTCTCTGAGCAGGGACCGGCTGAATGAAGTAGCAAGCAATGTTTTGGAAACAAATTTGCTACTGGAACTTTCCCATATTGTAGGTCAATATTTGCTGAACCGGAACAAGCCTATTAGAATACAATATCTAACAGAGTATAGAATTAATTGACTAACAGCAGAGCTAAAATGTCCAGAATAAGACTAAAAATTATCTGTAACAGAAGTTCAAAAAAACTGAAGACTCGAATGGAAAAATACAGGCAAATAATTATATCCTAGTCTCGTCATGGGAGGTATTAGAAAAGAAGTGTCTGGCTGGCTCCTGGCTTAGCTGCCAAGTTCCTGCACTGATGCTGGCAGCATCGGGCCATCTAGCCCCAGTCAGATCTCGACAGGCTCTAGGGTGGGGTGAGGGGGCAGAGCTCCAGAACTCCCCTTGAGGCCCCACTAGCCCCATACCAGGATCAGCTACCACACCAACCACCTGGTAAATCAAAACTCTTAATGCATATTAAGAGTTAACTTAATGCATATTGTTAACCAATGGATTTATATATCAATAAAATCTCAATACACAAGACGCCCACACAATTTAGACAAGTTATCCCAATTATCCTAACCTTTTGTTATGCATAACTACCTGAGACTACTAAAGCCACTCGTGTTCACGCCTGCCTCCATTTCACCTTCCCACGTTTCTCCCTGAATCCTCTCTCTGCCACCCTTAGCTCCACCTCCATTTTCCC
The DNA here is from genome assembly GCA_030674055.1 of Rhabdomys pumilio. Taxonomy (NCBI): domain Eukaryota; kingdom Metazoa; phylum Chordata; class Mammalia; order Rodentia; family Muridae; genus Rhabdomys; species Rhabdomys pumilio. Next base: position 67,485,119 of record JANHMN010000009.1, read on the forward strand.
TGTCAAATCACAGGCTTCCTGCTGTAAATCAATTGGACGGGAAAATTTCTGCCACACATCGTTAGCACTAACTGTCAACTTGAAACAGCCTAGAAATACTTTGAATCAGAAAAAAAATATCTCAAATGAGTAACTGTCTTTATTGTATTGGTCTGTGGGCATACCTGTGAGGGACTTTTTTTTTTTAATTGTTATTTGATGTAGGAAGACTCAGTACACCATGGACAGAACCATTCCCTAGGCAAGTAGTCCCTACACCATGGACAGAACCATTCCCTAGGCAAGTAGTCCCGGCTATATAAGGAAGCTATTTTAACATGAGCATGAGTGAGCCAGACAGAAAGCTAGCAAGAAGCCTTCTTCGATGCTTCCTATCTTGAGTTCCTGTCCTGGCTTTTCTCAGTGCTGAATTTTCATCTGGAATGATAAGCAATCTCCTTTTTCCCTAAGTTGCTTTTGCTCAGAGTGTTTTCATCAGAGCATCAGAATGAAATTAGAACCAATGACAAAACCACATGATGGACATGTGACTTTTTAAATTATATCATAACAATGCTCCAATACATTATTCCAGATTCTGTTGAAGATAAAAAGTCAGGAGACATGCATCATGAAAGAAACAGAAGTTGCAATGGGGTGCAATAGTATATGCCTTTAATCCAAGCACTCGGGAGGCAGAGACAGGTAGATCTCTGTGAGTTCAAGGCCAGACTAGTCTGCATAGTGAGTTCCAGGCCAGCCTGACTGGGAACTTTAACATTTACTTCTCAGCATCTGATACCATTACAAGACAGAGAACCAAAAAGGTCATTGACTGCACTTCAGCCAAGCAACAGGATATAATACAGATATACAGAACCTAACAACAGCACAATATGCTTTCCCACCCCTCTCAAAATATCAATTTATCAATAAGCTAAAAACGGAAAGGCAAATAAAATATATATAACAACAACAACAAAATTAGATGAAACCTGGCATCCATTCATTACAAAAGGCTAGCAAAACTTAAAAGGAATAACTCAGTTTGATTAAAAAAAAAAAACTCACAAAAATCATAAGAGCTAGAATCATGCTTAGTGGTCAACTACTCGACACATCCATCCTGAGACAAAATGCCAATGCTTGCTGTATTTATTCAGCTCAATCGTGGAAGGTCTAGCCAAGCTGTTGTGATGGGATGGGAAATATGGTCCCCAGTGGTGCTGTTTGAAACATTTGTGGAACCTATAAGAGTCAGAGTCTTACTGGAGAAAGTGGGACATTGGAGGTGAACCTTAGGTTCTATAGCCAGGCACCATCTGTTCATTCTCTTTTCCTTGATGGAAGATACGATGTGACCAGCGAGCCTCCTGCTTCTGCCATCTTTCCTGCCTATTGGCATATCTTCCCAACATAATGGACTGTGTATCTCTAAAACCATGAGCCAAGTTAACTCTTACCTGCTTAAGTTGCTTTAGTCAGTGTGAGATATCTTAGCAACAAGAGAACTAGGGAACACACATCAACATGGCAGAGAAATGAACAGAAGGCAAACACTTAGAAAGGAAAGTCACAAGGGCTCCCATATTTACAGATGTTATGTTAAGTGATATTGGGGACTGTGAGAAGGCTCGGTGTGTCTGTGCATTTGATGTGCAAGCCTGGAGACTTGAATTTAAACCCTGGAACCAAGCGAAGGTGAAGGAAAGAGAAGTTAGTCCATAACATTGGCCTCTGACATCCATAGCCATGCCAGGGCACTTGTACATATTATATGTAAATACCTACAATAATAATAATTAAAATTTAAACTAAATAAATACATAATAGATTAAAAAGAATAAGCAGGTTAGGCAAGCCTAGTAGATACAAAACCAACTATGAAAATTGGGTTTACTGCTATACACTAAAAATGAACCACATATCTAAACAGTATCATTTATACTTGCCCTAAAGAAAATGAATTGTTTAGGTATAGAGTTAAAAAAAAAACATAGAGCAAGTTTCTACTCTGAAAATTACAATATGGCAATGGTAGAGTTAGCAATGATGGCACACATGACACACTCTGGGAAAGTCAATGAACATTAGAGGTAGCCATGCTGGGGCTGTAATGTGGCTGAGCCATAGTGTACTCATCTGGCCTGTGCAAGAGCCCTGGGTTCCATGCTCAACCTGAAATGAAAAAAGTACATTATACCTAGACTGATCTATCGATTAATTTAATTCTTACCAACATCCTATCAAGTTTTTGATGTCATAGGCAAGATTATTGTATATTTATATAGGAAATGTCAGGCTTCAGAACAACTAAATCAACCTGGAAGACAGAAATCAGCCTTCTTGCTATGAGACCCACAGAATGGCCACAGCAGTTAAGGTGGTATGGTTTTGAGGGCAGCAAGATGGCTTTGTGGGTAAAGGCACTTGTGGCCAAACATAGTAGCCAGAGTTTGCCCCCAGGATTCAGAGGGTGAAAGGAGAGAGCTAATTTGTCCCCTGAACTCCACATATGTGCTTCCACACACCCACTAAATAAAATTTAATAAAAGTTTTAAAAGTAAATCGGGAATGACAGGATGACATCGGCAAAAGAGTGGGTACACAGATAAACAGATCTCACAAGGGAAGCCAGAGTCAGACCTGCATAAACGCTCCCAGATGGTAGTGCATACCTAGAGCCAAACACTTTTTGGAGATGCTGTAAGTGGTGGTAGAATGCTGGACAGCCGTGTATTAAACACTCAGAATAGCTCTGCTGTGCACGTTAGAAGTGTAAAACTATGAAGTGTTCTTAAATAATCCATTTTCTTGAGTGCAAAGACTTAGAAGCCACTTAGCTTAAAAATATTATTAGACTATTATTACTTTCCACACAGCAGGCACAAAAGCTTTTTATTAAAACTTATAATCGTTTTCTTTCACATAATGGTCTCTTATCTGTGGCAAATAAGTTACATACAGGTAGGAAAAACTCAAATGGTTGAGGTTTCTAGTGTATTGAATATTACCATTTGGAGCAAATTTTAATTTTCTAGGTAGCTGCAAAGGAAACTTAGGTATCATGGTGGAGCGATCGGGAGAAGGGCAAGTGAGAGGCATTGCGAAGACAAAACAGTATTTTCCAAGTTGTAACAATACATATATATATGTATGTATGTGCATTTGAGGGGTGAGGATGGAGTGCTGGCCTGTGAGGATGAGGAGCCTCCCCTCGGGGAACTGTCTCTAGATACACCAAGAGAGAAGGGCGAGAGGGCTGAGGGTGTAGTGTGTTTTACTCTGTGGGGTTAAGATCCCAAAACAAAGAACATATTGAATCATCAGTAATTTTTTAAGACAAAATTATTACTGTCATGAACTACCATATTGGAAGTTTAATTCACATTAATTACTATAAAAACTGCAGGGGAAGGATAAATTAATGAGCTGGGAACAAGTGAGAAAAGATAGAAAATCACATGCTCCCAGGATGCAGCAGTGATTATGGATTTATAACAAGTAATTATTTTATTACAGAAATAATTGTTAAAATTACTTTGAAAGTAATCTAGCAGTCCATTAGCATGTGTCTTCTATACAACTCCATAAAAGTGCAAGAAAATTTGAAGTCTTATTTTAATTACATCCACGGAAGCATTAACTGATGGTGTGTAGGTCTCAGACAGACATTGAAGTACTTCCCCCTGAAAACTGTGCAGAAAATATAATCAAGAAAAATTCAGATCAATGGGGGTGTGTATGAAACTTCCTTTTTCTTAATAATAAAAAGAGAAGGTGGTATTCTTTGTAAATTCATAGAACATTTCTTATAAATATTAGACAGTAAACAAGAAAGAAGGAAAGGAGAGAGGGAAGGATAAGGGAGGGAGAGAGAAAGAGAGGGAGCAGGACTACCTGAGATCCTTCTAGAAAGAGAAGAGGCAGTTATGACTTGATTCACAATGTCCTGACAAAGACAAAGGCCATTTCTTCTGCCATTCTCCTACCCAGCAGGAACATCCAAGACAAACAGAAGACCTTCTCGTGAGTTGTACGGCCTTGATTGAAGGAGTCCTTGCTCATACCTACTGTATTCTGAGTCATTCTTTGGGTTATGTCATTAATGACATATAGATTTAGAGGCAGTGAGTGATGTACTTTTGATAAAATGAGAGAAGAAAAACACACACACACACACACACACACACACACACACACACATACACACATACACACATACACACACACATACACACACACAAACCCAACTGAGGCTCCACCAGCATGATGTGTATATGTGTGGGAGAATGTTTGTTTTAGGGGGCTACTCCCATGGGAGAGAGGCTCTACCCAAAACCCATTTCTTTACCTATGGAGCTATGGAGATATAGGCAGGCCCCCCTTTGGAGAGATGAGTGACACAAGGCAATTGCGGTTCCAATACAACATGTGGACCATGGGCTATATCGGCAATATCTTTATTAGGAGTGTCTGCATTTTAAGAATTTAAATGCTTTTATTTTGACTGTGTCACAGAATCTTAAGAAGTGGGGAGATCCCTACATTTCACTAAAACTAAATTTCTTTCTCACCTGAAGCCAGAAAAGCGTATGGGACGTTAGGCTTGTATGTTACACTTGTGATGTGCCCTTAAAATATAGAGCCACTATGTAATCCTAAGAAATTGATGTTACTCTCAGAGTGGCTCATCAGAAGAGATAACATACTTTTACTGCTAAGTCTCACATATGAAATTTTGTTTAACCAATGGGTAACAAGTTATTACAGACAGTTTAATAGCATAATTGAGTAATCTAGAGAATGTAAATAAATTTAAGCGATCCAGGATAGAATTTATTAAATGAAGAATATTCATTAATGATTGTATTCAGCTTCCCACCCTTCCTCGAGAGCAAGTATGTATCTACTTATTTCTTAATATCACAGAGAACAAATGACTGCTTAAATGCTTTATTCCCTCACCTTTATTTGCATAAGTGTCAAATATCTAGGCAGACATCCAGGGGTAGATGTTCTGGAACCTACTCAATGCTGACAAACTTCATCTATATTTACTTAAGTACAATTAATTGGTTTGAAGAGGCATGTACCAGTGTCAATCTGTCCCTTTAAACTCACCTTATAACTCAGCAACAAAAACTTAAAGGGGAAAAGCATTTAAACGCACTGTTCTCCCAAGACTACAAACAAATAGTAGCCATCACACAAGACACACAATCCCACTATGAATCAAAATCACAATGGGAGAATGTTTCATACTCACCCAAACAGCTAGTATGAATAAGCAGGGCACGGTGGTGAAGATGTAGACAAATTTACATTCATAACCGCTTCACACTGAAAGTGGTCCATATGCCTACAGAGTGATGGATAGGCACATCTCCACGCCATGGAACATTGTATAGTAATAAATGAATAAAACATGGACACGTGTCACAATATGGAGAATTTCAAAAGAGTCGTAATGACTCCCAGGAATTCAGTAAAAAATAATGTAGACTCTCTGTAAGTTCAATATAAGGAAACTCACAGGGCAGAATGCAGTCCTGCGGCTATTTAAAGGGCTGAGAGTGGCTGAAGGGAGTTTTTGTTGTGGTGGACCTGCTCACTTTATGCTTTGATTACTGAATAAGTAAAAATCACCAAAAATCCACTAACATTCAGATCAGGAAGATGGAAAACGAAATGCTTACTATCCAAGAACAGGAGTGTAGATGCCCAGACCCACAAAAAACCTGTGCAGATGGGTGTACTGCCGGAAGTCCCATTGCTTGAGAGGTAGAGAGACAAGGGATCCTTGGAGTAAGCTAGCTAGCTAGAGCTGCTGGAATTGGTGAGCTCTGGTTTTATCAAGAGATGTTGTCTCAATTAATAAACCATAAAGGGGTCAGAAAAAGGCACCTAACAGTGTCTATGGGCAACTACACGCAACTACATACAAGCATAGGGCCTACACACATGAGAACATGCATGCACAGACATCACAAGCAAACACATGCACACATACAAATGCCACAATTTATTAAACTATACAAATAAAAACAAAACTAATTTTTAAAGATTTTATTTCTTTGCTGCTAAGGTGCAGTAATTACCCTCACTTATATTCCCCACTGAGGCTATCTCCAGAGACCAGGAGAAGCAAGGAGGTTGTATCTTTGCTCTGTCAGATTCCTTAGCCTGTGTAGTCTACACTAATCTCTTATGGTAAGTCACCTTCAAAGTCACATGCTGAAGCCTAATGTGTCAGTGCACAGTGATGCTACTGGAAGGAGCTACCTTGGGGAAGGAAGTCATGGGGATTACCTTATGAATGAGGTTGGTGCTGATTTTAAAGAAACCCCAGAGAGCGATTTTGTCCATCCATCATGTAAGAACACACAGAAAAGTCCCATCTATGAGTCAGGGCCCTCACAATGAATTTCTGCAACTGGCAAGCCAATCATTTAGAGACATTCAGTTTCACAATAGCAGCCCGGGTGGCATCTTCAAAATGGAAGAACCATCCCTGTGGTCAGTGCCACTGTGTCAACTCCATAGCTTTTCCAAAAAGCCCTTAGAACAAGACAAACTGGCAGGTCCACAACCCACTCTTGCCTCAATGATCATTATGTAATTTCTCCCATCAGGCAGTGTTTTAATGGAAGTGACAAGGACACTCCTCAGCCATGCTCAACAGCAAATGAAAAACAGTTTTTAATTTCTTTGTCTTAGATGTATCTAGCAAAGCATAAGCTGGAGACCAAAGCAGGAAGATAGAGGCCAGAGAAAGAAATAAAGAATGGGCTACAAAGCAAAATTGTAAGAAACAATCTATTATCCTGCTGGAGCATGCGCTCTAAGGCTTCTTCAGAGGACAGCCGCCATAAACAACACCCTCCCCTAGGAGCTGCGGCACCTGCTACTGATTTTTCTCCCCTCTCAAGTTGGAAATCATGGGTAGAATTCCCCATACAGTAAGGACATTTGCTGCCGCTTTCAGACAGCTGGGCAATGTGTTTTCAATATGTCCATGAGAACCCAGATGGCAGCCTGAACCCGGGGATGGATGGCAAAGAAAAATAGGAGAGACACACAGACAAAAGCAGTTGCAGAGGAGGAGAGAGGCAGGAACCTGAAGAGATGGAGAGAGAAAGAAGGAAAGATATAGGTTTGATTTCTTGGGGTTCCCTGCACTTCTTACTTGGCAATACTCTAGTCTGAGGACAGTTCCCATACGTCATAAAGCCTCAGTAATCCTGTCGCCCCAAGCACCTTTTTATACTTAATTGTTAGTCTCATATGCAATTTGAAGGAAATATAACCCATATGTTTTTGTTCATTTATACTTAAATCATCCAAAGATGGTGTTTTAATCCCAATTTGTCATTCGCAGAAACTTTGGAGATTTCAGTAAATCTCCAGAGGCCACCTCAATCCCTCCAACTCCTGTCTGTGGTCTTTGAGTAAGTCCAGAGATTTGAAATCAAGAGTTTGAGGTCTGCATCGGGATTTACAGGAGGTTTTGAAACAAAGACTCCCTCCCCTGATTGGTTCCTATCCAATCTCAGTGCCTGGCCATTCTCAGATTTCCTTGCTAGGTCTCTTTCCTCGGTGTGTTCATGTTGGATGGCTCCAGGAGCCAGTAGCCATGGGTCCCTTTTCCTGTTCAGCTCTTCATCTCCACGGGGATCTTCTTTAACCTTGTGGTGACTTGAATGAGAATGGTCCCCATAGGTTAATATATTTGAATTCTTGGTCCCTAGTCAGTGGAACAGTTTGCAAAGGATATGGAGGTGTGGTCTTGGTAGAGGAGGTGTGTCACTGGAGATGGGCTTTGAGGTTTCAAAAGTTCACCTGAGACCCAGTTTCACTCTCTCCACCTGCAACTTACTGGTCAGAAGTGTGCTGTCAGCTACTGCTCCAGTGTCATGGCTGCATGCCTGCCATGGTGCTCCCTGCCCTAATGCTCCCAAGTTCATCCTCTGACACTGTAAGCAGGCCTCCAATAAATGCTTCTTTCATAAATCGCCTTGATCATGGTGTCTCTTCACCACAACAGAATGGTAACTAAGATGGTTTCCTTGCTCTAGAAATCCCCTTTCCACCCCATCCTCCTTAGTGTCACCCTTATTTCTCCCAGCTCTCCTTCCCTCTACACTCTGCCTTATTCCTGTGTCCTGACTCCCATTTGACATTGAACTCCTTTGAGTGGACCTCTAAGTTAGCTTCCCAGTGTGTTGATGTTGCTTAAGAGATGAAAAGCCACGGCCTTGCCCCAGGTACAGGACATCTCAAAGAAGCCTCTTTGAAACTGAAATGGTTATGTTTGTAGCACTGGGCTATAACTTTTAGAAAACAATTTAAAGTTCCTAAGGAAGAGCACTACATTCTCTGTGCTGTGGAGGATTTTGTGCATTAAAATGCTGAAATGATTTTTAGTCAAGTTGTGAGAGAGACATAGCAGCAATATACACACATTCTTCACCTCTGAAACCACCATAAATACTGCTGTCTTTCAGTTAAACTCCCACCTAATGTTATGAAATGCAATACTTGAAGCGGCTCTTAGCATTCTCAACCATTCACTTCCATCTCCATGCTTTAGCCTACTCCCAGTTCCTCAAGAGCAGGCAGTGATTGGTTTGCTAACTTAGCCTCAGTCCCCAGCAGTGTTCCTGGCCAAACTGAGTGGCGCTCAAACACTTGCCAAATGTGCAAATTGCTTTTATAGACTTTATCACATGTCGTGCCCATAACAACCCTGACAGGCCAGTACCAAGATCCCCATTTAAGAGTTGAGGAAATTAAAACTCAGGGAGATTAAACCATTGTGTCATAGGTGCACAGTTAACAAGTGCCACAAATTTAACTCCAGCCAGTATCTTGTGAGTTACAAATCCCATATTCTTTACATTATGCCATGGTTGCTTTCAGATGCCATTTGTCTCTTGACTGAGGAAATGACCATCATCACCACTTTCTGGGTCAAGAAAAGCAGAACTTAAAACCTTGCCAGGTAATTCTGTTCTCATCTCTGGCAACTGCAGGAACCAAGAATAGGAAATCAGCCCAACTGTTCATTCCTCAGTCAATTTTCATGCATATAATGAACACCATGTGTTCCTTGATCAAATAATCCCACCAATAAGATGAGCACAGACCAACAGGCCTGGTGTAAAACTTCCTCACAGTTGGTGGTAACAGAGCTGAGCAATATGCTGGAGGCAGAAGTGCTTAGAAAAAGTATCACTTCCTCTGACCTCCTAACCAACACACTGAGGAAATTACCAGCTGTGTGCCTCTGATGACAGTTTGATCTTGTGACATGCATGCTATCTTATCTAGATCTTTCTCACTCTATGGCTGCACTCCCTTCATTTTGTTACAGTCTGGCCACAAGAATCCCAATCCTGCATTTCTAAACCTCTGAAGCAAGCTTGTGAACGTCCATAGTTGAAGTTAGAACCAGAGCTTGCAGCGTGGCACAAGGCCATGCACAGATCATTCGGCTGTTTATCTTGGCAGACTCTTCAGTCAATACTCAGGGCATAGAGAACACATATACTCTAAGACAAAGGTCCTGGGATCAACTCTCACCTGAGTTAATAACTGTGTGGCCTTTGGTAAAGCCAATCTTTTTGTGTTATGGTATTTGTATGTGAAAAAAAAATAATAATGACAGTATTCAACTCAAAGCATCTCTCCAGGGGTTGGAGAGCTATCCCAATGAAAAAGGCACTTGCTGGGCAAGTTTAAGTGCCTATGTTCAATTTTGAGTTTCCACATAAAACCAGATTGGTATTGTAGTACGCTTCCCCACTCCCTGTAATGGGAAAACAGAAGCCAGAAGATTGTGGGGTTTGCTGGCCACCACACTGAAAATGGTGAGCTTTGAGTCCCATTAAGAGACCTAGTCTATAGACTTAGTCTCAAGAAATAAGATGAGCAGCTCCTGAAAAAAATGACCCCTGATATTTATCTCTTGCACATACATACATTCATACATACTTGGAAGTAATCTACATATATGCACATACACACAAAAAGAAAATAAAGTTTAAGTTCATGAAGCCCCATTTATTGTTCATTTTAATGCCTGTGTTATCATGGCCCTGCTCTGAAAAAAAAAAGACTACTTTGCAATTTCATCTTACTCCAGTTAGAATGGAGAAGATCAAAAGCAAGCAAGCAAACAAATACCCAATGCTGTTAGGACTGTGGGGAAAGGAGAGCACCTAGTCACTGTTGGGGAAGTGCAAACCCATGCAGCCACTAGGGAAATCATGGTGGAGGTTACTCAAGAAGCTAGAAATAGGTCTACCATATGTATCCATGTTGGCCATATGCCCGAAGCTCTTCACATTCTACTAAATACCTGCTCATCTATGCTCATTCCTGCTCTATTCACAATACACATAAAGTGGACATAGCCTGGTTGTCCATCAACTGATGAATGGACAGTAAAAATAGTGTTCATTCGCACAATGAAATATTATTTAGATATTAAGAAAAATGAGATTATGACATCCACATGTAAATGAATGGAGCTAGAAACAATCATTCTAAGAGAGCTAACGCTGATCCAGGAAGACAACCACCACATTTTTCAAATACTCCTCTTATCTGGGGGGGGGGGGTTATTTTGGAATCTTCAGATATACGTGTTTCATTTGGCATACCAGGTTCATAGGGGATGCTTTTAAGGGAAGGAAGATGGAACGGTTTTATAAAGGAGGAAAGGGGAATATATGGAACAGAAGTGTTAAATGGGGCAGGGATGGGAAAGGCAGAGCAAAGGAGGGGATCATGGGAAGGGTAGCTGACACTGGAGGCCCTTTGAAAAAGTTGTGGAAATATACTACTATACTTGCTATCTAAAATGCACATGAATACAGAGTTTAAATGAAATTACCCTGCAGTTGGGTGATATGACTTCTATTAGAACCCACAGATTAACAAATAAAAAGCCCGGTCCCCAGGGTATGCTACTTCTTTTGGAGTTGTTGGCCTGTGAGGTCCCATAGACCCTAACCATTACATGCCACAGACAATGGTCTTAGTTACTCTCTAGAGATTGATAGTAAGAACCTATTTCTGAAGATACCACATACTTGACTCAACTTGTAGAACATAAAGAAGTCAAGCTGGTGCTGACCTGGAAGTTTCATGCCTACTGGCTGGCTAGCCATCATATTGAAGGAAAGTTATGGTTGTGCACTGCCAGGGAAGAGAAGTAGTGCTCTATCTTAACCAGCTGTGACTCCTGTGACAAGATACATGCACTAATGTAAGAGTGACAGCAGTAACAAGAGGGTAGCTATTCACTTTATTGAATTTAAGTCCTTCCCCACAAGATGAAACCCATACCCACACCTCTAGCTGAGGAGCTATTAGCAATTGCCAGCTGAGGGGAGAGGAAGAGTCAGTTTTCTTTAAAGAAATGGCTCATAGTTGATCAGCCACACTTCAGTGGGTGGCCATACAGTATAGGGGCAGCATGAACTGGGCTTGATGGAGAAAAAAAATAAACAGGAAAGGAGGGGAGGTTTGGAAAGAGTTGAGAGATGGAGCTGAGTATGATCAAAATATATTGTAGAGAATTCGCAAAGAACTAACAAAAGAAATTTAAAAATAAATAAGAGCTTTAAATGGCTTCTGAAATGGCTGTGGCAACATATGCCTTTAACTTCAGCTCTCAGGAGGCAGAGGCACCTGGATCTCTATGAGTCTGAAGTCAATCTGGTCTTCATAGTGAGTTCCAAGACAGCCAAGACTACAAAATGCTACCATGTCTGAAAGAGGGGGAGGGGAGGAGAGCTGGGCAAGGCAGAAAAGAATCAGACCCGTGAACATGTCCATAAAGGGTACTCACTCTTGGATATCTGATCAGCCTGAAATGGAATTTATGAAAACCAAAGTCCCCAAGTCTGCTCTTGGGAGAGAAAAAAAAATGGATAGATAGACAATCCTCAGATGAGAGCTGGCTTATTAGAGCTAGATTCAAATGTCTACAGGAGAACAACGCCTACACTGGAGTGCAGCTTTCGTGGAATGAACTAGAAGAAACTATTGTTACAAAGAGTAGAAGTAAGACTAGCTATTCAACGAATTCATGAGTATACACCCTGATGGGAAAGAAGAAGAACTGCAGTCTAGTAAGACTAGAGGCAGGAGCCCATACACATCCACACACAGGTACCAATATGGAGGGACCAAAAGGTAAGAGGTCTGTGTGGCATTGAGTCTTACTATCAAGAGGAACCATGCAAATGGTACTTGGTTCACCAGGGCCAGTTTCCAAGCTAGCACCTGTGTTCATCATGCCTGGCTGTAGCCAGCGCTCACTCTCTCAGTCATCCAGAGCAGGGCCCAGAATCACCACCAACTGGGAAAAAGAATTAACGTGATGATGTTGCCTCTGATGAAAATACTCTGTCAGCTTTAAACGGTTTCATCTCAATTTGACTCCATTAAATTCACATGTGCAGCCAAGCAGTCAGAGCCTCCTATCAGTTACAACATATGGATTTCACAGTGAGAGCGAAGCCAAAGGCAGGGGGAGGGGTTAATTGGAAATATGTTTATAAGCTGCCCTAAAGCAGCAAGGATGATTACTTACCAACTAGGAATGTATACACGTGTACACACACACACACACACACACACACACACACACAC
>JANHMN010000009.1:67498163-67541115 GCA_030674055.1 Rhabdomys pumilio
GTGTGTGTGTGTGTGTGTGTGTGTAGAGTTAGGGTAGTTGTTAGAACATAACACAGGCTACACGTGTGTAAGATACCATGACTCCTTTGTCACCATGATTCCAAGATGGTAGAACCTTCTAGAAAACATTCCTAACTTCTAGTGTGTGCATCTGAAGATTCAGGAAGGAAAGTGGACAGGTGAGCCCCAAACCCAACTCCAACAGTGTATGGGCAGTTTAGACCCATGTTTATGGAGTGATCACTTCCAGCTAGGGTTTATTTCTAGTGACTTTTCACACCAAGCTCATGCTTTTGTGAGGTTTGTCCCAGGAGCATGACAGGCTCCCCCAGCTCCCAGATGTTGCTCTTGTAAGGTACTCCAACAAGAGAAGCTTTGACCTGGAAGCAAACATTGCTCCGAGAAGATTAGATAGATGCTTAGATCTTGCTGAAGTCATTTCTGTCATAATTGGGAGAGAGGGGAGTGATCGATGAAGATCCAGGTCAAATAAATATTTAAATATGCTGTGTGCAGCTATAGCAGTGACACTATCAGGCCATGGTTTGCATGTTTATTTTTGAGCAGAGGGGACGGGGAAGCAGGGCATTTCTTATTCCAGGAGTGAAATGCTTCTGTATTATTCTACAACCAACCTCATCTTTAATCAGTCAAATGACTTTCTGTTAACCTAGTATGTGACAGGGAGGTATTAGGCGGCCACTATTGCTAACAAGAGGTCACTAAGGAAGAGGCCAAAGGCAGCTGGTGAAGTCATTAACCACAGCCCTTCTTATCCGTATAAGCCTGGTGCTTGTTTGAAATGTAATCCAGCGTTCAAGAAAGGACTAAAACCTCTCAAGATGTAAGGAAGTTTAGTTCAAGGAGACACAGAATCCTAGAGAAGAAGGACCATTCCCACCTCCCACAATTGTCAGCCAAGATGTTCACAGTAAACCATTCAGTGCAGAGGAGTCCAATCATTGACCTCAAACAGATAGAAACAGAAGCTGGCCACTCTGGGTGACAAAGACTGCTTCTGGAATGGATGCTGTGGAAATATATGTCCTCAGCATAGAGAAGACATGACCTTGATTTTGAAAATGAAGAGATGGCCACAAGTAATGCCTTGTTTTTTAGAGTTTGAAATAACTTTTAAACGCACCATATCTAATATTGGGAGCTGCAATTCTGTCAGTTTGATATGGTCCTCGGGCCTCTGGCATTGACTATATTAGGGGACCAGCTCTTAGCTTAATGCTGGATCTCACCATGAGAAAGCAGAAGCATCTTGGTGGATGAAAGTTAAGCTGAGGAATGGGGAAGAAAATAACTGATGAGGATTGGGACTGGAAAGGACACTGAGCTATTTGCTAATCAAAGCAACAGGGCAGTCATTTCCCCTGATTAATTAATCAGGAGGGGGAGTGGCCTGCTAAGCTCAGTGATCTCCATGGTCCCAGCCTCAGAGCTTCCCGCTTCCACCTGCCAGTCTCCTGTAGTCTGTTTTAGGGAGGGCAGCTCATAACACTGCCCAGGTGCAGCCTTCATGCTGATAGGTCAATTATTCCGTATGCATCTCTCTAGATTTCAGCCTATGGCTGACTCTCCAAGACTGTTTCTCTTATCAGTCCTGTCCTAAACAACCTTCTTGGATTTGGTCAACATGTGGAACTGTTTCTGAGCCTCAGCCTGGTCCCAAAAGCCACTGGCTTCCCAGAGATCGCTGTTGGTCCTCAGCAGACAGAGGGGATGCAGGAGGCAGGTCTCCAGGGAACACTTGTGGACCCAGGGTTTATAGCTTGTTGGGTTTTTTTATTGTTGTTGTTTTTGAAAGTTCTAACCCTTGGGCCTGTGGCTGATTTATCTTCCCTGGGAAGTGCTAGCTGAGGAACAGCGGCTCTGGCCAGAATGGGAAGAAGTTGCGTCTAGCTTGAAAAATTGAAAGCTTTAATCATTTTACATGTCTCTGTCTACCGTCACCGCTATTAGCCACGCGCACTGGGCAGTTGATGGATGATTTTGATGATAGCCATCTCCCCATAATCAGTTAGCAAATATGGAATTGATGCTAATTTCACAGTCATGCAACTCGAGAGACTCGCCGTTGTGGCAATGACTCCGAATGATTGGCAGAATACAGTAAAGGCTGCTCTCCCTAATATGGGACAATACTTAGAATGGAAAGCCTTATGGCACGATGCTTCCCAAATGCAGGCAAAGGCCAACGCTAACGCGGAAGGCGACCAAAAGCAGTGGACATTTGAGTTGTTAACGGGGCAGGGACAGTTTGCTAATAACCAAACAGATTATGATTGGGCGGCTTATAGCCAAATCTCCGCCGCCGCCATTAAGGCGTGGAAGGCTCTTTCAAAGAAAGGCGAAACTGGGGGACATTTGACCAAAATCTTGCAGGGTCCCCAGGAGCCATTCTCGGACTTTGTTGCTAGGATGACAGAAGCAGCAGACAAGATTTTTGGAGATGCAGAACGGGTTAAACCATTGATAGAACAATTAGTGTATGAAAATGCCTCACCAGAATGTAAGGCAGTTATTACCCCTAGAAGAGATAAAGGATTAACTGACTGGATTAAAATCTGCCGAGGACTAGGAGGCCCGCTAACTAATGCTGGTCTCGCTGCAGCCATTTTGCAAGGTCAGAATAATGCAAACCTTAGGGCACGTGAGGTCTGCTATAATTGTGGTAAACCGGGTCACTTGAGAAAGGAATGTCGTACTCCCATAAAGAAAAAACCCCCTGGGTTATGCACGAAATGCAGAAAGGGCTATCACTGGGCTAATGAGTGTCGTTCAGTCAAGGACATTCAGGGAAGGATTATTCAGCATGACCCCTCCCCAGCAGGGACTGTAGACAATCCAAAAAATGGGTATCAGGGCCCCAGGTCTCAGGGCCCCAAGAAATATGGGACACGAGCTCAGGGCCGGGGGATGTTTGCAGCCGCAGAGCTACAAGAGGCTCAGCAGGATTGGACCTCCGCGCCACCTCCCAATTCTTACTAATGCCACTGGAAGGCGTACAGCCTGTTCCAGTTGATTTTAAAGGTCCCCTGCCTGAAGGAAGTGTAGGCCTTATTTTAGGTCGCTCCTCTCTTGCCTTAAAAGGGCTCGTGGTTCATCCTGGTGTAATAGACCAAGATTATACTGGGGAACTTCAAGTTCTCTGCTCCTGTCCACAGGGTATATTTTCCATCTCCCCTGGGGATAGGATTGCTCAGCTAGTTATCCTTCCAAGTTTACATGATTGTTTCCCATCCACCGGGGTGCCCAGAGGTGCCAACGGGCTTGGTTCTTCAGGAACCGACTTTGCTCACCTGGTAGTCGATCTTAAAACTAGACCCACTTTACAATTAATGGTAGAAGGGAAGAGTTTTATAGGAATTTTAGACACAGGAGCTGATAAAAGCATTATTTCCTCCAAATGGTGGCCTAAGGCATGGCCTGTTACACGATCCTCCCATTCCTTACAAGGACTGGGATATGAGGCCAGCCCTACAGTCAGTTCCCGCTCCCTGAATTGGCAGACACCAGAGGGTCAAACAGGAAGTTTTATACCTTATGTGCTTCCTCTCCCCGTTAATCTCTGGGGAAGAGACATCTTACAAGACTTAGGATTAACATTAACTAATGAATATTCTCAGCAAGCTATTGGTATTATGAAAAGGATGGGATATAAGGAAGGAAAAGGTCTGGGCAAAAAGGAAGAAGGAAGGTTAAATCCAGTTTCACAAGAAAGTAATACAGGAAGACAAGGTTTGGGTTTTCTCTAGTGACCATTGAGGGATCTATGCCCATACCCTGGGTTACAGAGGACCCCGTGTGGGTTTCTCAATGGTCGTTATCCTCTGAGAAACTGGAAGCGGCTACAAGGTTGATTAAAGAACAAGTACAGCTTGGTCATTTAGAGCCTTCTACTTCTCCTTGGAATACACCTATTTTTGTCATAAAAAAGAAATCAGGGAAATGGAGACTTCTCCATGATCTAAGGGCCATTAATGCACAAATGCGGGTGTTTGGCCCAGTGCAACGAGGTCTACCTCTGCTCTCTGCTTTACCTAAGCAGTGGAGGACAATAATTATAGATATTAAGGATTGCTTTTTTTCTATTCCCCTACACCCACAGGATAGGCAAAGATTCGCATTTACCCTCTTGCTGTCACTCCTGATGGCGGGACAGGCGGAGCTGAGACGGAGATTCCCCTTTTCTAGGTTTTACTGAACAACTGGATCCCAGAGTTCGAGGAAAACCTGAGAGATCTTCAGCCCTCTCCTTTTAAAATTGGGTGGGAATAGGCCTGTTGTTAATAAAGATAAAAGGGATTTTTTTTTTTATCAGGGGAAGTGTGGAGAAGAACAGACCTGTTTAGTATAACCCTGGGCTGTAAATACATTCTTGGTTGGTCTGCAAACTCAAAAAACCCAACAGAAGTGTAATTAGGCGATAATTGCCCAAGTACCTGTTGCCTTAAAACAAAGTTCCTCCCCCAAGGTCTGGCTGTCTGTGCTACAAAGTAACTAGCGCTTGAGGTCTCAGCTGTTGCACTCCACGGGTTCTACCCATTGCACTGGATCAGTGAGACAAAAGCCTGCGCTCTGTACATCTCTGGGTAGAGGTACACTGTGATGTACAAAGGATGTTCCTCAGAGATAGATTCCTTGAAGGCATGTCTAGTTGCACAGAGGTCGAATTGCCAAAATCCTCTCCCTGTCAAAGGCAATGGGATGGGTAGATAAAAGTACACTCATGGACTCAACGACCAGGGTGGAAATTCTTTACAATATCCCAATATTCTGCACAAGGGACTAGACCTCTACCTTCCTCTACAAGAGAGATAATTCAGAGTCGCACCAGACGCCATTCAGTCATTCAATAAACAAAAAGGGGCGGATGTGGAGGGCGGTCCTTGCCGCCGGGCACAGGGTTTTAAGGGCACGCCTGATTCCCGGCGTCACGCCATTGAACTGCGCATGTATATCGCAAAGGAACCTGGGAGTTTGAGCGAACAGCCAACCATGATTGATTACGCCCACCGGGTATAAAAGACGAAACGTTACATACGGCAGGTCTCTTGCGGGTAACCTTCTCTGTACTTCGGTTCTTCCTCTATCTTACTCTTTCTGTCTCCCCCACTCAGGTTAAAAGAATAAAATCACCACGAAAGGATTCCCCACGTGTTCGTGTGAGTTCCTGCGGGCAGGGATACCACGCGCGTTACAATGATACAAACTCCAGTCCAACCCCAAGTTTAAAACTACATTTAGTCACCTTTGTCCAGCGTCACAGGGCAGGGGCTATGCCCTAGGCGGCGCAGCAAAATGAAAACCACTTACTTGTGGTGGTTGCTCCTTACTCTGCCACTAGCTAGCTAGTGTCCCCATGCCAGCTGCTGGCTATGTGACTCCATTCTCCCTGAGTCTCCTTTGGAAGGTTACATGACTTTTCAGGAAGCTACTTGGTTTTTTCTCCTTCCTATGTGGGAATGGGGCCTTAAGAGTTTAGATAAGAGGGCTGGGGAGACTAATCAGAGAACACTTGCTCCTCTTGCAGAGGACCTGGCTTTCAGTTCCCAGCACCCACACGGAGACTCACAACTATCCAAAAAACCCAAGCAAACAAACAAACAAACAAAACAAAGAAAAAAAACCCCAAAAACAAAAACACAATTCCAGGGGCTCTAGATATCTTTCTAGCCTCCACAGGCACCACATGAACATAGTACACAGAGTACACTCAGGCAATACATTCATGTGTATATATATATATATATATATATATATATATATATATATACACACACACACACACATATATATATATAATCAATTTTTTTGAAAAAGAATTATGATGAGGCCAAAGAGCACACATGCAAACAGCTGTAAGTGTAGATAGAGTTTAATATTTAGAAGGGTGTTGGGGAAGTGTTCGTGATGAGGAAGGATGGGGTGCAAACAAAAGGACACGGGGGTCCTGAAAGACAGTACAAAGCTAAATTTTCTTCTATTTTTGTCTCTGACATGCTTTCCTTCTTTTGTAGAGAATAAATTATAAAGATGAAATTGACAGTGAAAATGTAAGAGCTGAAGTGAGCTCTAGGGTCTCAGAGTGGCCATCCCAACTGTTCCTGAGGTGCGTGGCATTAGACCATTCCAACTGTCCCCTGAGATGAGAGGCATTGGGTCATTCCAACTGTTCCTGAGATGGGTGTTGTTGAGCACTAGATAAGCCTTTGCTTCAGTGGTTGCCTTAATCTATCTGTGTGATGTTTTTATCTGTGAGTTCAATAAGGATGTCTTTATTAAACAAAAAGGAATTAGGATGAGGGCTTACTAGCCTGTGAAGATTGTCCAACAAGATATCAGGATAGCTTCCACAGGCAGAGGGATATCTTAGAGACCAGTTTCAAAGGAGACTCCCAGTCCACGTCTGCCCCTTTAGTCCATCAGATATCTTTTCTTGATGACATGATAATGCCTTATTTTTCTTTTTAAAATCATTGCTGCAAACTTGTGCTTCCCAGCCTGGCAGATTATTGCTATCCCTCCCCCACCCCTGGAGAGTTGTCCCTCAGAGCTCAGCCATCCATCCAAATACTTGGTATCACTTCCTTCCAGAAACCACTCTTTCTCAACAAGAAGGAAAAAATAAACCAGACAGCTTGTTATTTGTAAGTGGTAGGAAGAGCCTTTCACACGATAAGCCTGGACTTCTATTTTAAGGCTTTATTTTTCAAATAAATCTATGTAAACAAGCATTTGGGAATCTAAATAAGCAGTGAGAAGCAACTACTCTCATTGCCTTCTTGGCTGAAGCCAAGGCGGAAGTCCCCTGGGCTGGATTTTTGTATAGTGGAGTCTGGGAGTGGTGATAACAATAATAAATTTTAAAAAAGAAAAGAAAAATCTCCACATTTGGAAGGCATCCCCCACCCAAAGTAGAAAAGGCTGTGAAAGTCCAATCTGAAGATCCCATACTTGCTTTCCTTTATAGATGTGTATGGAGAGAGAACATGTGCATGGAGAGAGAAAACATGTGCATATATATAGAGAGAACATGTGCATGGAGAGAGAGAACATGTGCATGGAGAAAAAGCATGTGCATGGAGAGAGAACATGTGTCTATTTGCTAGGATAACTGAAAGGATAACAGGAAACAATACAGTGTAGCCACAGAGCTATCAATGGGACAGTCTAGTCCATACATGTTTATAGAATGAGAAAACACCTATTTTCACACTTTCCTTCCAGTGTTGCCTCCACTCCTCACCTCCCTTCTCAATACACTTTAATAGACTCAATTTAGGGAGATTGTTTTGGTTATGTTTTAAAGCATAAACATAACAATGTTTTGAAAAGTAAACTCTTTGTTTATGTGTTCACCTGGGAAATGGTTTCCATCTTTATTTGCAGGAAGGTTTGCAAAGCAATAAAACAAAAAGACTCATTTTTACAATTATCTGTGCAGTTTGGACTCGAAGAAGATTAGAGGCCTGGCTGCAAGAATCATGTCATCTAACATGTCATCTGGGATGCTCCTCTTCATTATGTCGCCCACATGACTCAGGGGTACTGGCCCATTTGATCACACTGAGGCTAACAATACTTTATTTCCATTTAATTCTGGAAAAAAATGAGTCCCAGAATGAGGAGTTATTTACCCAAGATTACTCAGAACCAATTTAAAAAGCTTGCAATGGAATCTCATGGTATCTAGTTCTAAAACATTAAAAAAGATTTTTTAACTAATTAAATTTACTCTTAGACAATTCCATTCATGTATGTATCACATTTTGGTTGTTCTCCTTCTGTCTTGTTTCCTTCCCATTCCACTCATCTTCTCCTCCTAATAAGTCCCTTTTCCACAACAGTTACTTTTTAATCATGGTAAAATACACGTGTATAAAATATAATATCTTAACCATTTTGTGTAGCCTTCCTAGTGATGTGAGATATTTTCACATTGTTGTGTTTCAGCTTCCCACAGAAGCTCTATGCTCACTCAGAACAGCACCCCACCATCCCTCCTAGGTGTTGACAGCTAGCATCCTACCCTCCACCTGTATATAATTGACAATCTACAGAGCACACATAAGTGGAAATATGCAATATCTGTTTTTTGTGAGGATGAATAAGTTTACCTAACACAATGTTTTCAATATCCATGTCTTTAAATGTGTCATAAATTACATTCGATGTGTCATGAATGATTGATATGTCCTTACATATTATATATTAACAGGTATATAATCATGTAATGTATCTGTCTTCTAAATCCTATGAAAAGTAAAAATTCTACAAAACAAAGTTATAGTAATTTAGCATATGTTCACCTTTGTTAAAAAATGTTACAAATTTGCATGGCTTTGAGGGTGCCTGGCATCCATTCATTTCAACCTGAAGCTTTTACTTTCACATTTCTTATACAGTTAGAATAGTGGTAATGAACTTCTTGGAAAAAAAAAAAAAAAAACTTCCCATGGCCTGATTTCTCCTCTGTGCTATAGAAGAACAGTTTGCTGGGTATAAAATACTCAACAGCTTTTGCTTTTAACTGTGAATATGCCATTTGTTCTGTACAAATTTTCTGCGGTAAAATCTGATTGTTCTGTTACTCAAAGATGCCTGTGTTTGCTAAGTCTCTTTTTTTCACTGCCTTAAAGTCATCTTTGACTTTCTTCTTTGACTTCAACATGATTCTCTTCAAATTGATTCAATCTACAGTTTGTGGTGCAGGTTGTGTCTTTTCTTGAATTTGAGGACTTTTAGACCATTATCTATTTACGTTCTCTGCCTTGTTTCTCCTTTCTTCCAGGGACTTCATAACTATTTAGACTTATTTGCTGGCGTCCGTAAGCTTGTCAGTCTCTTCTGTTCGTACCTCTGTCATTTTTTTTGACCCTTTTACTCACTAACTTTCAGTGACCTGTTGTCAAATTCAAGGACTTACTTTTTCTTTGGCCTTTCAAGTCTGCTGTTAAGCCAAATTAGTAAAATTTCCAACTCCATTACTTCATTTTCAGCTCCATGCTTTTCATGTGGTTCTTCTTAGTGATTTCTTTTTCTTCATTAATATTCTCATTTTGATTGTATGTCTTTTCCATGATTCCTTTTGTCTAGGTTCTGCTTTAGAGCTCAGAGTGTGTGTTGTCATTGTGTGTCTTTCCTATAATTCCTTTTGTCTGGATTCTGCTTTAGAGCTCAGAGCATGCATTGTCTTGATGTCTTTGTCAGGCAAATCTGAGGGCTATGTTTCCTTAAGGCCAGTTCCTGGGGGCTTATTTTGAATGAGCCACTTTTGCCTGTTTCTTTGTACAACTTGTGAATTTGTTTCAGATTCTGAGCATTTGAAAAGTATGTTACCACTCTTAGTTCTTGCGAAACAGCTCTGCACAAGACTCACTCTCTAGTCAGACATGAAGTCAGGCATGAAGGTAGACTGAAGGTCGGTTCTATTCTGGACCAGTGCTTCCTCTGATTCCCTTTCCCTGTTTCTCTCAGTAGCTCCCTTTAAACAGCCTAACTCACCTGTGAGACCCACACTTCATCTCAGGACTCCTTCCACAGGAGTCCTCACAGCTCAATCTGCTGCTGTTCCCTGTATCTCAGCACTCACCCCAGCCACCTTTAGCAGCCTCCAATCTGATGGCCAAACCATGCTACCACTGTCCCCCCAGCACTCCCAACCAGGTGGAGCAGAAGTTAGTGCCCTGGTCAGTCCCAAATGAGCCAAAACACTGTGTACACGTCCTACTAATTCCCTGCTGTTTGTCACCACACAGGAACCAGGAATTGGGAAAGATTCTCCTGTCTGCACAGCCCAGAACCAAAGGAACACTAGGCCATGTGGGACAGGGGCTGCTCATCCTTGGTTAGGCACTGGCTAGCTTACAATAGAGTCCCAGTTTCTAGCATCCCCACAAAGTCCCATTGGTCCACTTGCTGCTGTTTGTTCTCACATGGGAGAATGAAAATCTGAAGTTCCTATGGTTTGTTTTAAGGACAACACCCTCAAGCCTGTAGTCATTATCCCTAGCATACTGCTTCCCACCTAAAGATAGAGCAGAACACAGACACACCGAAAACTCATATCCAACTAAATAGAAGCCAAAGGGAGGGAGGAGGGCTAAGCTAGAACAATAGTAAACTTCCAGAAAGAGGAGAGAGTTAGAGCGGGGACTTGTACATTACAGTCTCTAGCATGAAATAGCTTCATTGCTTCAATGAAGAAAGAAACCTTAGGATTCCTGATCCTTCTAAAACCATTCTGAAACACTTTTATCAAGTCCAAACACAATAATCATGTTGTTGTCCTGGGATCAAAATCAAGACCTTGTGCATGTCAGACAAGCAGTGGTCCACACGTAGCCATACCGAGCGCAGGAAGCCGAGACTCATCCCCTTGCAGCAATGGTGAGACCTATTTGTTTGCTCTGCCCCTGACCCCCCCTTCCTTTTTTCTAGAAGACATCTGGAAGTAAGCTCTGGTTATCCAGTCTTTCATACCTGTAGGAGTTACAAAAACTCACCCCTTACCAGGCACGAAGCACTGTCATTAGGAAAACAAGGGCGGCTGGAATATCTGGTGGCCTGGCCTAACTCTCCTGCTTGAATAAACTGCATAGATCAGGGTCGAGTTGACATTTGGTGGCTGCAGGGCGCTGTGGTTGGCGGTTGACAGCTGCCCTGGAAGGCTCATGTTTGACTCTATATTGTTTTTAATTGTTCTACTTGCCAGACCTGTGCTCCCAAAGAATTTCCCACCAGAGTAGCGAAACTTGGTTTGAAAACTCAGCCCTGTGTTTGCCATAAGCCTTAGACTAAACTAAATAAACCTGGATGAAAAGGGTGCTGGAAATGTGTTTGAAGATTCTAAAGAAATCCTCGGAGCAAAAACAACAAAGGCGGGACCAGGAAACAAAGTATTAATTTCACGTCCCCCCATTAGCTTTCCACCTGTTCTGTCTGATCCTTACTCAGCACAGCGAGGGGAAAGGGCTAATGCGAAGCACATTTATATCAACAAACCTGCTGGAAAGCAGAGCTAATTCTCCCACTGAGCCCGTGTCCTCCCCTAGTGAAGGCAGTTTCCCCTCCTGGCCTGGAGCCAACAGTGGCTAGCTGGCATCCCTAACTGTGGCTAATGACAGCCCACTTTCACTACAGGGGTGCCATAATTGCCCAGAGCAGTTTACAGATCCATTATTTTATGGCCATATTTCAGAAGAAGGGGTCAGAGGTGGGCAGAGCCAGAGTCTTCACAGAGCAATGGGCAGAACCAGCCTCACTTTGGCCCCAGGTCCTCCCCTGATTGAAAAATTCAGTAGGCTTGCATTCTTGTTTACTTTGTTTTATATTGTTGTCTCTTCTCTTTTTAAAAATATAGAACCTTGTGCAGGTATGTGAATGAACACATGAGTGCATGCATATGTGTGTGTGCATGCCTGTGTAATGTGTATGTGTGTGTGTGTGGTTGCATGTGTGCATGTGCACATGTGTGCCTCTGTGTGTGTGTGTGTGTGTGTGTGTGTGTGTGTGTGTGTGTGTGTGTGTACAAGCCTGAAGCCAACTTTGGGTATCATTCCTCTGCAGTCATCGAGTTCGCCTTTTGAGACAGAGTCTCTCCTTATCTTGCAACTCACGAAGTTGTCAAGGAGTGACTCCTCCCTGGTACCTCCCTGCTTGTTTCCCCCTCTCTAGAGCTGGAATTACACATGTGTACCACCACACATGACTTTTTTGCATTGATTCTGAGGATCACATGTCTTCAGGTATGCACAGAGATCATTTCACAGTCTGAACCAGCCTCTGAGCCCAAAGTATCTGCTCGTCTGATAAAACTCTATCCATGAGCCACACAACAGTCACAGGAAGAGCTAGAGGGTTGATGGGGTGCTGGACAGTGGGTCAGAAACCTACCCTCAACTTCTTATCAACTCTACAAAACCTGAACAGCCAAAAGATCACAGAGCCCAGAGGTGCTCTCCTTCCAGGCCAGCAGTGTGGCGAGCTGCTGTCCTCATGGGTCAGGATTTACTGAGACTGCCCTGAATTATACTTATGCAACCCCAGAGAGAATATCCCAGAACACACCTGTGTTATATAGTTTAACCTGTTGCTCTCAGGCTACAAACCTATGCAGCAGATTACTGCTCTGAATGCTGTAGGCAATTCTGACACAATGGCAAGAATCTATAAATCTAAATACATTTAAACAGAAAACAGATGCAGTAAAAATATGATATAGAAGATTGTTCAGGGCTGCTCGCATAGTGAGTGTGGTGGCCAGGGATGTTACCCTACACTCTACACTTGAACTGTAGTATGGCCATAAGAATTATCTCCTTAATGATAAATTAGGTCACTGTGATTTTCCAAATTGCTCACTGCAGCAGAGCATCATTACAAGCATACAGTGGCAGTGTGCATAGTGTGATCATAGCTATGACCTCCCAGGCATCGGGACTTCTCATTCTGTTCTAATGTCACAGGACAAGTCATGTATGTGGACTGCCACTGAATAAAATGTCATGGTACAGTTTAAGACCACACATATGCAATGGAAGAAACTATGGTAATTTGCATTTCATCAAAGAAATCGTGGAGATAAATTAGAAAGAGTCTGGGGCTGCCATTCCACCTGGCTGTGATGGGTATTTCCCAGAGGAGAGCAAGGGCTCTGCTGAAGAAGTAAAGGAGGCCTGTGTGTGTGTGTGTGTGTGTGTGTGTGTGTGTAAGTGTGTGTATATCTGTGTTTCTATGTGAGTGTGTATGAGTCTGTGTGTCTGTATGTGTGTGTATATGGGTGTGAGAGTGTGTATATGACAGAGAGAGTGTGTGTGAGTTTGTGTGTCTGTATATGTGTGTGTGTGGATGTGATGGTATGTGTGTGTGACAAAATGTATGTGCATGTGTGTGTATCTGTGTCTCTGTATGAATGTGTGTGTATGAGTCTGTGTGTCTGTCTGTATGTGTGTGTATGGGTGTGTGTGTATGTCTGATAGAGTGTGTGAATGTGTGTGTTTGAGTAAAGCGGGAGTTGTCTAGCTGAGGAAACTGCTGAGCTCATAGCAGGAATGGAAACTGGATTTGTGTGATTGGAAGTCTGAGAAAAAGGAAAAACAAAGAAAGAGGAGGAGGAGAGGGGAGGAAGGAAGAAAGAAAAGGAGGGAGTGAGAGAGGAGGAGAGAGGGGAGAGGAGAGAATGAAAGAAAGAAAGAAAAGGGAAGAAGGGAGGAAGTAAAAGAAGGAAATGGAGGGGAGATGAAGGAAAAGAAGAAGAAGAGGAGGAGGAGGAAGAGGAGGAGGAGGAGGAGGAGGAGGAGGAGGAGGAGGAGGAGGAGGAGAAACAAGAACAAGAACGGGAGAGGACTAGAAGGGGAAGTAAGGGAGAAAGCTAACGCCCATGGCTAGCTCTGGGTAAACTCATTGGGTTACAAAGAAACCCAAAAAGTATCTGTGTGAGAAGGGGCCTTGGAGAGAGGAAGAGAACTGACTTGGGTGGGAGGGAGAAAGAGACAGGAGTCAGGGGAGAATGATCACAGTACAAATGTGTCAAATAATGCATTTAATAAAGGAAAAAGGCAACGTTTGCTTTGCAAACCAAAATATAACTTGGCACTAAGAAACCATAAAAGGTACTCAGTAAGAGTAAATTATACTCATTGTTGTTAGAACTGCCTGGGGGTCTTTAATAGACATCTCTGAATTATATTGAATGAAATAGGAGTTACTCATCTTTCCTCTATCCAGATATTTCATTTCTCATGTCTTTCTCTGTGGCCATATACAGTCCTTTCAGTTTGAACTTACGCCCCTTCCTAAGCCCTTCCCTGTGTAGTGGCAAGTGGAGAGTGGAGAGTTTCTCCACGTCCTCGCCTTCTGTCCGAAGCAATGAAGATCACAGCACCCACAAGTATTCCAGGTACAGCCAGCTCTCCAGTCTGACTGTGACTGGTGTCAGTTTGGGCCATCATACCATGCTTCTCCCCAGGAAATTCAGTTAGCAACTCCAACTGGAGCCCACTTCAAGCTGAGTCTCCACGATGGATCTCAAAGTTGATGCTACTACTTACGATTTCCAGATACACATGATCGTGCTACTATGCCCCTGTGTGACTGCCAAAGTCTTGTCATTTTACACAAAAGACAGTCACAGTCCCAGCCTTAACTTTGATCTTACAGAGTCCAATTAAAAAGGACAATAAAAGTAAATCATAAAGTGTGTAACTGCCCCTATGTTGACAGAGGAGAAAGAACCTCACATCTTACTAAATAAGGATGAGAGTCACAGCGGCCTCCACAGGAAAAGGAGTGAAGTTGAGTATCCATATCAGAATTTATCCATGACCTCTCCACATTGATGCTGAATGTGCAGCTAGAAAAACCGGAACCATACACACAGCACAGCACCCGTCCTATCACTGCAAATTGGTTTGCCTGTCTGAATGTTGTTCTCCCTTCTCTAGCCAAAGCACTCATTCTGTCTCTTACTACTGGTCATTAAATGTCCAAGAAAAGAAAGCTGAGTTTCAGAGAAGGAAACCATTGATTCTTCTGCTTCTGTTGTAAGCAATCTCTTCTTCTACCTTCCTATCCATGTAATAGCACACACCATTCATCACAGAGGCAAAGAACAGTCCTTTTGAAGGTTCTGCACATGTATCCTGGAATAGCCAAGGTTCAAGACAGAAACGAGTGGCTGTGTCTCATTCCCCCAAGTCAAAAGGTCATGAACAATGCCCAAATAACCTGGGTCACGTCTGTTAATATCTGTATCAGGTAGATAGATAGATGATAGATAGAGATAGAGATAGAGATAGATAGATAGATAGATAGATAGATAGATAGATAGATAGATAGATATAACTGGGTGAGAATTTGTATTCCTTAAACTACAGAGATTCACTAAAAATCTTTCCCAGAGATAGAATCATGAGGGCAAAACAGAACCTTTACACAAAATAGGGAGTCAGTTTCCTGAGATGTCTGTAATCTATTTAATCTATTTCCAGGAGAGATTAAAAGTCAAGGCAAGGGTTGGGCAATCTAACTCAATCCAGTGAGCCAGTTCACATTAGCACCTCATCACTTACAGATGCCAACCCTCAGAAAGAAAGCCAAAGGAGGATACAGCCTCGCAGCCTCCACTAGAGCCTCACATCTGAGTTCTTGTAGATAAGTACTTGGGGAGTTTATTGTAAGAATCGGAAATGGTGAGAAGCCAGTTACCAGAGGCACGACAGGATTCCTTTCAGAGTCCAAAGGACTAGGATGGCACACATGGTCCTCTAGAACTGAGCCCACCTCTTCTTCTTCAGCCTCCTGTGGCTATTTTTCTGCTACATGTAGTCTTATCCCAAGAAAATCAGCTGAGTTACCATGGTACCAGAGAGACATACCCTAGACCATGGTGGCTACTGGGAGATGGTAGCCAGAGATCAATCAATGGGAGACCAGACTCTTGCCTCAGAATTTATGCTTGAGTATGAGAAAGTCTAAAACTCAAATCTCCCCCAAAGTTTATCATGCACATTGAAGTGAAAAAAATGTAATTAAACAAACCATCCATCATCAATTTTTGCATGATTGGTTTCATAGTTCAAATATGCAAAGAGAAAGAAGAAATAAAGGTGCTATTGATTCCCAATTAACTCCCACTCCTTGGGTGACTGAAGACCGTGCTGGCTAGCTCTTAGAAGTAGACACTGCTGCAATATTTCTTCCCCTGGAAGGTTTCATGGTCAGACTTAAACAAAAATCAAACATCTCCTGGAGACAGATCCATGACAAGTTGACAAGTTCCTCAACTATTGTCTATATAAGTTAGATGTCAAGTCACACTAACCCAATATTACCAGAATGCTCCCAAGAGCAGCACCAAGCAAAATGACAGCAAGCAGACTTTTCTAAACCTCATCAGACACATAAATGCCCAAATCATAAGCTTAAGTGTCCCCTGGAGCTCAGGGAAGTCTGCAGAATACATTAAGATCCCAGCGGTATTTTCTCTCCTTCCTAATATTTCCAGCCAGTGTTTCTATAAGAAGTTTTGGGGTCAGGCAAAGGGTATCAGGTTTCCTTATAACCTATCATTTGCTCTGGGTTTTACTCCACATGGATTCTGTTGAAATCATAATTTTGCCAGTGAACTACTTAGATGTCTTAAGAATCTCAACAACCTGCATCAAAGAAGACCCAACTCTTAAGGAACAGGGCGCTAAATGTGACTTTCGGTGATTTCTTTAGTAAAAATATAAATGTTTTCAGGAAACACATTTTTAACTCTTTCCATTTCAAAATGTCCACCCACAAAATGATATGCTTGGCCTCTCTCATGCTGGGATTACGGCTGGCATAATAAAACTCCAGGAATTATACACTGAGCATAATAAAAGTGATAGTTTATTAAATACAATATAAGGCAATAGACAACACAAAGGCTAACATATTAGGAAGGTAAGCCATTTTGACCTGGGCTGCAGCTTTATAGAGTTTTACCATCTGCAAGTAGTTACACACGATTTTACTATCTCCTGCTCAATATAGTGTTCTGATTAAAAACCTACTTATTACTTATCTGGTTATTCTTTTATGAGCTTGCACCCAGCATGT
Source organism: Rhabdomys pumilio (assembly GCA_030674055.1). Taxonomy (NCBI): domain Eukaryota; kingdom Metazoa; phylum Chordata; class Mammalia; order Rodentia; family Muridae; genus Rhabdomys; species Rhabdomys pumilio. The sequence continues at coordinate 67,514,769 of JANHMN010000009.1, forward strand.
ATCACCTAATGCAATTTTGTCAGACACCTTGTCTAGAAGCAGATGGGAGGAATGCTTTGAAAAGGATGAACAGGCACCCATTAAAACACATGAAGAAGAAAGCTGAGAAGCCAAGGGCGGCTATGACCCTCTGATGGAGAAATCCGTCCCTTGAGCCCTAATCTGTCCTCTGCAGTGTGAACAAGCAAACCCCTCCCCCCACCACACACACACACATGTTCCGCTGAGACTGGGATGCAGCTGCCACCATGGAATGGCTGAACCCAAATCCAGGCATCTGAGCTGCAGGCCGGAGTGAGCATACTCAGACATCCACAAGGTTGCCATACTTTCTTCCCTGCCTGTGTGCTCTGGTGCCTTCTGAGGGTGGGAAAGGGCAGGTGCAGAGGTGTAGTGGGTCATACCAAAGAAGACAGAAGTGAAGGTAACTGTCAAAGACAAGGACAAGGATAAAGGGGCTAGTCGAAACAGGTCAGGCTTCTGAGGACAGCAAGGCAGAGGCTGTCTGCAGGGAAGCCGCCAGGATGGATGAACCAAGCAGTCCCGGTCAGTTTACAGAGAGTTCACTGGCAGTACTGAACTGGGGAAGAATGTAAAAACATGTTTCATGACTCCTCTGTTGCAGGATCTAGGGCAGCAAGTAAGCTGGTGAGAAAGGTATCCCAGTGCCCATCTCTATGGGAGGACTGGGAAATATCCACCTGTCCTGACTCCATGTCATCTTTTATGAGCTTGAGACCAGACCCTGTGAAAACCTTCAAAGCCTTGTTGTTTACCTCATGTAAACAGCCTGGGGCTGCCATTCCATCTGGCTATGACGGCCACTTCCCTGAGGGGAGCAGGGGCTCTGCTGAAGGAGTGAAGGAGGCGTGTGTGTGTGTGTGTGTGTGTGTGTGTGTGTGTGTGTGTGTGTGTGTGTTTATATAAATAATGTTGAGAGTTTGGTTTGGGTTGGCTTACTAAAAGCTTTTATACATTTTTATTGTATGTGTCTGAGTCTTCTGTGTGCACGTGTGCATGTGTGCATGCATTCTTGTGCACAAGTGCACGCAGAGCTTGCTGAGGTCAGCCACCGTTTGACCTCCTGGAACTGGTATTACATGTGGCTGTGAGATGCAGTGTGAGCCTTGGGAACTGAACCCAGGTCCTCCGTGAAATTAGCAAGTGCATTTTTCTGCTGATCCACTTCTCCAGCCCCTGTTTCTGGTTTTCATATTGTTTGATGGAGGGTATTTTTTGGATGTAATTTAAAAGTAGCCATTACATAAAAAAATAAGTTTAGAAAATCTTGGGTTTTATTTTTCTTGGTTCTGCCTAAAACATTGTTTATAGGCTTCAAAACTATGTCAGTTCTCCTATACGAAGGCAGATATGCAGCTTGAGAGCTTTATTGTTTTTCACTGAAGTGGTCAATGTGTGTTAAGGCTGTGACTCTTGAGTAACTTTGGGAAATGCGTTGTTTCTTATCAGAGAAGAAGACAGATACAGCAATGGCTTTTACTTGCATAGTAGCTTGCCACTATAAGGCATGACTCACATTTATTAATAAGCAGCTGCACCAATCCCATGAGCTGAATGTTGTCCCATTTTAGAGGAAACAGACATCAAAATTAATTGATTTATGCAGAAGCCTTACTATCTCTACAAAACCATGGGAGACTTAAGGTAAGGAAACATAAGCAACATTTACTTTTGCCTTCTAGGCATAGAAGTAGAAACTCTGAGGTTGGGGAGATGGCTCAGAGGTTAAAGTGCTCACTTTTCAAACACAAGGACTGGATTTCAGATCCCCAGAACCCATGGAAATGCCACTCTGGCAGAGCTGTCCATAGCAAGCTGGATATCAAAATCAAGCTATCTTGTCAAGTTTTGTGTTTGACTGAAAGACTCTGTGTCAGCAAACAAGATGAGAGCAGCGGAGGAAGATTCTTCATACCAACCTCAGGCTTTCACATGCACATGCACACATGTGCACACACACTAGCACACACGTGTATGCCCACACACATGTGAATGTACATACAATATCCAGGCAGACCACACACACAAACTCATGAAGAGAAATGTAAGTTGAACGTCAGCCCTTGCTCCAGGAGCTACGGATTTATGGTCTGGTGGCCTATGACTTGCAGTAAGGCACAATGGACCAAGATCTCTGGCTCTCTGAACCAGACACAAGGGGATGGGCAAGCAGGAGAGCTGGGAAATCTATCTAAGTAAACAAGGGGTGCAATGATGGTGGAGAATAGGTCATTCCTGGCTCCACAGCTATCATCTAGTCAGAAAAATGCTCTACCACACCAGACACACAAATTAAGTTTCATGGTTGTTCAGCTTCATGGTTGTTCAGGGCAGCTTCTCTAAGATGCCATCTCCAAAATGCAGATAAGCATATAGAAAGTATTCTCTGTAAGTACACTCCTGTGAGACCCTAAAAGGCAGCAAGGGCAAGCAGAGGAGAAGTTGCTAGGTTAGCTACACAGAGGCCAAAGCCAAGTCTGTAGGGAAAACACTGAAGTTAGGAAGACTGAAAGGACCTCCACCCAAGGACAGAGACGCAGGCTTTGTGCACACACTGTTTGCCCACTCATCAGATGTGAACTGCTGATGGACGTAGCAGAGCTCTTTTATTAATGCCCTTGTCTAGAGAGGGCTGATGACTGAGGGTCTTGGACCACCAGTACTGCCTGCTTATGCCAGGAAAGGTTGCCAGTCCTGAAGGGGCTCTCAGTGCCCACTACAGTAGAATGACCAATAACATCCTAGTGCCCTGACCTCTTTTGATCATATTTGAACTTGACTCCAGGTGCTAGGCAATCCCAGAATGCTTTGCTGATTCTGTGGCGTGGGGCTAGTGAGCACCATGACACACTGCGCATAACCCACGTGTTCATCCAGCATGCTGTTGTCATTGCTGTTATTTACAAATGCCTTTTGAGGAGCTGGAGGGATGAATGGCTGAGTGGTTAACAACTCTTGCTGCTCTCCGTTCCCAGCAGCAACATAGGGGGCTACAACCATCTATAACTGTAGCTTTTGAGCCTGACACCCTTTTACCCTCTTCTGGCTTCTGTAGGCACCACAGCGCACGCGCGCGCGCACGCACGGGTGGGGGGAGAGAAAGAGAGTAAGAGAGAGAGAAAGAGTAAGAAAGAATAAGAGAGAGAAAGAGAGAGAAGAGTGTAAGAGAGAGAGAAAGTAAAAGTAAAGTAAAATTCCTAAAAGCACCACGTCTACAGGGGCCATGTGCTGAGGCAGAAAGCATGCAGAGCGCCACTGATCAGTCTCTTTACAAATGGCCCTGAGGTACCTGGGAAGGACACACGGAGCCTTGAGCAGCACAGAAAACTGTGACAACCCTCTACTTCACCCAGACTTTTGGTTTTCTTTGGATGGGGTAGGGATGTGAATCACCACTTGTGTTGAAAAGTATTTTTATTTTCTGGGAAACTTTGATTACTAAAGATAACTTAATTCCCTCTCTGCATCTGTAGTCAAATATGTGTCAGGGAGAAGGCACACTTCACTATTTATTACAGGCTCCAAAATCCCCTTCCTTACCAGGAAAGCATTTGTTCCAGACCCAGCATGAGCTAACCCTGAGCGTGGGGAGCCATGCCCTCAGTTTGGAAGCCTGTCCGATGTCTGCTATATTGATGCTCCTCCCCCTTTGCTGGCAACTGTGGCCACTCTTTTCACTGGGAACAAATTTCCCCTCCTTTCCTTATCATCTGGACCAGCAAAGTACTTTCCCCTCCCCACTCCAGGCCCCTTCAGCTAAGGAGTGGGGGAGGAACAAGAGAGGCTCTCTTCTCTGTTTCCTCTGTCTCTCTTGGTCTCTCTCTCTCTCTCTCTCTCTCTCTCTCTCTCTCTCTCTCTCTTTCTGGAAGTTAAATATAGACCTGACAGAGATGAGGGCATAAAAGGGCGGGAAGTAATTTCTCTTACTAGTGGTTGCCCAAATAAACATTCCACACGTTTCTGCTGCCTAAGTACTTTGCTCCTGACCTCTCTGGAGCCCAATTGTCTAATGTTCCCTCTGGTTCTGTACAAAGAGCTGTGACTTGCCAATGAAGTGCAGTTGTCTCTTGAGGCTCTAAGGTGGCAACTGTGAAAACTACATTTGCTTTCAAGGAAGTAGAGAGATAGATGATCTTGGTTTCTCTTAGGAAGGTTTGAGAAGATGTTGAAGCAGAAGCCCAAATACTCAGTACATGCCCACAAAGCTTTTAAAGGTAGATATGCCAGCACCATAAGAATATTACATTTTAAACAACTCATGGGTTTAGATTTTCTTCTGCAGAGTTCTTTCTTTCCATATATAAAAAGATCTACAGAATAATTGATACCAAGTCTTAATGCCAGCCTCTCCCCTTGACAGTGATGGGAGATGAATTTTATATTTAAACTGATCTCCTGGTATGACTGGTCAACCAAAGAGCTAGGCTCTCCTTCTAGAAGGTGGCATCTTTCATTTATATCCAATTATGGGTTGTGGATGTGTTAAGGAGCACATTATCTCAAACTAGGGAGGATATGGAGAAAAGTTCTAGTAAGTCTGTATGAATTACTGTTGTGTTGCTGTGACAAAACACCACAACCAGGGCACTTTATGGAAGAAGGGGTTTATTTATGCTTCAGGATTTCAAATAAGAGTCCATCATGGCATACGGGCATAGGTATGGTTGTAGGAGTGGAAGCTGAGAGCTCACACGTTGAACTGCAAACACGAAGTAGAGAAATGGAGAAAGCACACTGGAACCTCACAAGGCTTTGGAATCCTAGAGTTCACCCCTAGTGACATACTTCCTCCAGTAAGGCCACACCTTCTAGATCTCCTCAAACAACTCCACCAACTGGAGGCCAAGTATTCAAATGAATGAGCCTACAGAGGACACTTCTTATTCAAACCACCACTAAGTCCTCTGCAGACCCCAAACCTAGAAGAGATCAGCTCCACAGATGACCCGTGAGCACTTAGTATGTGCAATTAGCAATGCTAGCTTCTCTGGCTGCTTTCAAGGTGACCAGGATGTAGGCCTTTAAGGAGCTAGCAGATTCAAGATTGTTAGATGAGACAGGTTAAAACAAACCAAACCAAACAAAAAGTAAAGGCTGCAAGACAGACACAATCTGTCTGGGGCTGGGGTTCTTAGTGAGAAGTAAGACTTTATCAGATGAAGTAGAAGAATGGGAGGTACTTGAACATGGAGAAACCATCTCCTGGTCGCGGCCAGTGCTGAAAACAGTTCCTAGGCTGATATCGCACATGGGAAGATGAGCTCTAAGCAGATCTGCCCTATCCTAAAGAGAAGGCTCCTAAAGGCCTTGGTGATGCCACCGCACTTTCTTCAGTGAGACAACAGTGTCTTCAATACTACACTAAGACAACTGACTCCAGTTCCAAATGGAAACTGGGTCGTGGGAGAGAGGCCAACCTTTTTGTTGTTACAACACAACAGTTCACTTGGGACACATCATAGGCCTAAATATAAAAGATAAATCTACAAGCTTCTATTGAAAGAAAATATAAATATTCCTTCATGGCCTTGGGTTATTTTAATGATGTTTTAGAAAAAAAATTAGCTATTAAAAAAACCCCAAATATATTGAATTATTAAGCCTCTAGTAATCAAAAGGAACTCTTAAAACAAAAAGCAAATCATGGAGCTGGAGAGATTTGTTACACATAGCTTTGGTTTTTATAAACATGAACAACAACAAACATGGAAAACATTCTTACAGTGAAAATTCATGCAAGAGACACTGGGCAGTTGGTGCTTGAGAATTCACTAGCTGCTAGCTTTTCATTGATGGAGAAATGAAAATCAGATACAGCATAGCTATCCTCATAGCTGAAATCAAAGACAGATAACATCAAAAATAAGGAAGAGTATAAGGGAACTGTAACAGAGTCAAGCATTTGGGGAAAGGCTGGGCAACCTCTTGGTAGACAGCTAAAAACACCGTGGGGTGTCAAATCTCCATCACAAAAGGAAATATGCGTTCATAGAGAGATATACTCTGAGATGTTCATGGCAGCTTTATAACTGACAGAAGTAGGAAGTGAGCTAACAAGACAATACATCAATGAGTTGTGACATAGGAAGCAAAGAGCCACGCCATGGCAATAAAGAAGAAATAAATGGCTGCCAGATTGACATTTTGATCTCAGGACCACCTTCCCTACTGAGGGCCACAAAGAGTCTTTATTACATAATCCATGACTGTCAGTGTTGTCACGTCAGAAAGTAAAACACCAATAATGTTGCTGCATGTTAAGTGAAAGTGAGTGAACGGTTTTAATTAAAATAATCAAGCTCATCAAAAAAATACATGTAGTGATGAAAGTGATACTGTGAGTTGGATGTAACAGTGATAGAGAGCTTGCCTAGCATTTTCACAGACCCTCACTGCTATCTTCGGCACTCAGGAAAGTACACACACACACACACACACAGAGAAACACATACATACATACATATGCACATACAACCATATACAAAAAATACATACATACATGCATGTGCACACACAAACACACACACAAAATACATACATACATATGCACACACAAAGACATTGTCATACTTTGGGGGAACGATGTCTTCAATGGCTGGCTTAGTAAAAAGACATTTGGATTTTCAAATTTGCTTCTCAATTCACATTACAATGTCATATTTCCTGTTGCCTTGGAGAAAAATATTAGAGAGTAAAATTATTTTGTAGTCCACAACAGCACAGAAAATGGAGCAGGACAATTGTTAGTTATAAAACCACTTGACCTTATGGACATTCTGAAAGGCATCTTGGGGACTTCCAGGGTTACACTTCGGGAACATATGTTTCCCAGCAGCCTTAGGGAGGCAGCAATCATCACTGGCATAGCTTTGGCCTAAGAGAGGGGGGTGTCAAAGGAAGGAGGGGTTTGATGAAAATGGTTCCTGTGTGCAGTGAAACTCAGTGAGATAGATGCATAGCTTTTAACTGTGTGATTCTATGTGTTTTAGTCACAGACACAGAGTCAACCGATATATTCAAGCTAAGCAAGATGGCAAGGGAAAGAGGAAGAGTACCTTTAAAAACAAAGTAGACAAATAGAAAATAATACAGTTGATACTTGTGCCACAACGGCATAAATTTAAATTCTTACCCCCTTTCTTCAGGCACACTAAGCAAATGCCCCACCACAAAGGTACAGCCCATGAAGTTTGTTTTTCTTTGTGTAACGGAAACTCATGTAGCACAGGTTAGCCTTGAACTTTTCGTCCTCCTGTCCCCAACACTGGAGTGCTGGAATTATAGGCACACACCACTAGACCCAGTTTCCCCCAGTATCTTTTAATATTGTTGTTATTGTCATAATTTATAATTAATTAATTAACATTGAGATACTGTTTTACTAAATTATTCCAGATGGACTTTTTCTTACTGATGTTCCTCAGCCTCCCAAGCAATGGGAATTCCATGCACTGGAGAGCCCAGGTTACCTTAAATTTGTTTGCATGAACTTACTTTTAATAATTCTCATGAAGTAAAAACTTTTAACAAATATAGCTCTAAGACTATTTTTCTCTAGTTGACTCATGGCTCTATTTGGAATATTTAGACAAATTTACAGAATAGACAAACGTATCACAGTAATACTTACAAAAAAAACATCAGTAAGAAATGGAAACAGACTCCTTTTCCTTCAGAATGTTAAGCTCTGAAGACCTGGGCCTTTCCAAGATTTCCACAAGGAACCCAAAGCTGTGGATTGACAGGGCTCACAACTGAGATGACCTTCAACAATACTCATTTTGTGAGCAAGAAAAATAGACTCTCCCTTAAAGCACACTCTGGCAGCTGCTTCCTCCCCTACCTCCTTCCTGCAACCACCTTGTTAACAGTTTTCTCAGAGGCTTCCCCTGAGAATCTGCCACCTCTCTTAGGTGACTTGGGGCAAACAATTCATAGAAGTATCTCCTACATCATGTGGCCTCCTTTGGACTTTGCTAGGTCCTTAATTGGGACGTTAGCAGAAAGGCTGCATGCACTTTGGATAGCACGGGACATGTACACTAGCTGCTCATCCTTCAGTGATGACCAGGGAGAGAGAAATGGATCCCTGAGGGCAATTCAAAGGAGAAAACTTACAAGTGTTTGTGGAGGCTGTCATGAATTTTATTGCATTTTCCATTATTATTATTATTATTATTATTATTATTATTTCAGAGGAAATGTACACACATGGAGAATCACAGGGTATTGCTGCATGAAACCATCCAAGATCTAGTTTTCCCTTTGTCTTCCCAGGGCAACATGACTTAGTCCCCCAGGTATGTTTTGCTACAGAATAAATTTACAATCCAAGCTGTTCAGAGATTCCTTAGGACCCACTATTTTAAAACAATATTCCAGGGAACGTGGAAAGTACCAGAGGCAGTCCTTGCCTTTGGGTGGTCACTAGCTCTGCTTCCACACGTATATGTATATGCCCTAGAACCTTTCACAGAGTTGGACCAGTGGGTGGTAGGAGTCTTAGTAGTGACCCATTAGAAGCATGTGGCTGGGGAGATTTTTGTCCCAAGGAACACAATCTCTAGCCCGAAGGAAGTAATCACCAGTATTTTTTTAATCACATGATAGCTTGCTTTAGACTAATGGATGAGTAGACTTTAAAATCTTCGCAGGTAGGTATGTGGTACTCCAATTTCAAAACTAACTTCTTTTAAGCAATGCAGTATATTTACAAACACTAAAGAGTCAAATTATATTACAAAATTCAAAAAAAAAGTGTGCAACTCAGGGACACAGACAATTCTGTAGCCAGAAAATGAATTTGCAGAAAATGCCAGGATCATTAAAGGACTTCATGCCATCCAGAATATGGCAGCCTCTGACATCTACAGACAGAGAAAGAAAAGGAGTCCTGGCTCTTGTTTTCTTTCTTGTATCCCAACAAAGGGCTGGCTATCACATGGCAGGAGTCATATCATCCCAGGCATAACTGCAGGAAATGTGTGCCTGGGGCATCAGTGGATTGCCAGGCTCCAAAACACAGTAAGTCTCTCATTAGGTCAGACTTGGCTGCCACACCCTCAACTTCACCTCCGTATGGAGAGTACATTGTGGGTCTAACAATAACTGTCCAGGCTACAACTGTCCAGGCTATACCCAGCTTATCCTCAAATACACATAACGGGTATCTGAGTCCATGGGCAAGATCGGGGTCTTTTTGCAATCCAAACAGGGTTTCATTTCTCCTTGTGAAGGAGGTCATCTAACGAATGCTGTTGTGTGAGGGGAGGAGAGTCAAAAAGATGGCTAAATACCCTCTCCTAGGAGAGGGGTTTGTCGTCAGTAGCAAAGCATCATGTCTTCTCTTAGAAGCCTCTGCTGTCCTTTCGTACAAGTTGCTCTCTTATACACTGCCACATTTTATAGGTGTGTAAAGAACTTAGGGTGCTGTGGTAAATAGATCTCTGTCGACCTGTGTTCCTTTTCTAGTTATATCCTTCATCTATTCACCTCTGGACTGGAGTGTCTTCCTAGAAGCTAATTAATTTAGAGATCATTAGCGCTGTGGTCAGATTCAAACGGATGCATTTGTCTACTTTCAGACTGAGGATGACAAGCTGTTGTTTGCTCCTGACCACATGTATCAAGGCAAAGGAGAAATCTCAACATGACAGAGTTTCTCAGAATCCACCTGTAAGATCTCACTCCAGAACCAACGTGAATCACTTCTAATAGATCGTGCAAAACTCTCAGGTAAATATTGTACGTGGGTTCTTTTCCTTCTAAAACAGAACTGGCCAATTGTACCACAACAGTGGTGGTCCATAGCCAGCTCAGATCTTTTTTGGTCAGGAAAACTGAAGAACAGAAGCTCCTTTTCCTTGCCAGGTACTGTAGCTCTAATCATTGGTTTGTTTGTCTGTTTTTGTTTTTGTTTTTGGCTTGTGTTATCATACAGTTCAGTTTATAGCTTTGCCTACACAGAGCTGTGTTCAATGGGAGGAAGTGCCCTCTGTCCTGAAGGTCACAGTACTCAGAATCTCTACTTCTTCCAAGAGTTTATTTCCCCACAGGCTTCTGATAAGAGTTGCTAGAAGGCCAGCAATAACATACACGTTTCATTTCTAAGTGGCAAGGAATGGACAGATACCCGAGTGAGATACCCTGAGGTTGTACGTCCTCTGGTCCACAGGTTGGATTTCCAACCTAGGACACCCACGTCAGACCCATACACCTTTCAATAGCACCAATACATCTATCAAGATCTATAAAGCATTCGTATGGGTGGGGGGAGTGGAGATGGGGTCTGTCTGCACCCCTACTGGGTGTTCCCAATAGCACAGCGCTTGGACTTTCAAAATCCAGTAGGTTCCTGGCTCACACATGGCATAAGAATGGTTGTTACTATAATGTTTATTTCATCTTAGATTCAAAACTGTTTTCACAGCTTTCTCCAGTCACTACCACTCCCCACCTCCCATACACACATACCCAACCCGGGCTTTTACAACCATGTTTTCTCCTAAAATCAGCCATCAAATCTTACTCAACTTCAAGTCTTTATCACCCAACCCAGTGCTTACAAACAAGAAAGGAAGGCCCCAATACAAACAGTGCTAGCTAGCCTAGAGGCATGAAAACGCTCTCTGGAAATGCACAAAGGAAATTAAGTTAACCCAGGTACTGCCCACTCTAAGGCTCAATGAGGAAGAAGAAGTTTGCTCTAGGCCTTGCTATGATGAGAAGGAGCTCCCAGGACAGGAGAAACAAGACACCTTAGCAGGGCTCTGCTGAAGAGATTTAGTCTTGGGTGTGCCCATTTCTCGCCTGAACGAAGAGTGGAACAGAATGCCTAGAGCAGCAGAGCCTAAATGAAAGATATAGAAGACCACAGTACAGAGATTCGTTACTTGAGCAAGCTACCTGTGAATTTAATTAACTACAATAATATAAATTATTTTAATCGACCTCATTATAATTAAGCAATCAAAGTAAGGGCGAAAGCACAGGCAGGGACTTGCCAGATGTGTGGGCGTGGTCTCCATCTTCTGGGTTGCCCAGACCTTACAGAAGTTGGCCCCGCCCCCAGGCCACCTGCTGGCCTGTCACACCTGGTGTGCATTCCTGGAGCAGCCTGCAGCCACACCTCTAGGGCAGGCAGGCCTCTAAGGTGCAGTACCTTTAGGGATCCCCAAGGCCTCCTCAATCAATAATCCCCACGGGGCGGGAAAGGGGGTTGGTTTTTATGAGAGTTGGATTATGAGGATTTGGTAAGATGTCGATTAAGCGGTACTTCAAAGAGTGGCTGTAGCCGCACCTGCACCATTTATGAAGGTGTATTAATAGAAAGCACCGTGTCTAGCACTAAGCCCAGGCTCATAGAAAATCCATGATTTATGCCTTAGGGCCAAAGAGCACTGAGGATTTCAGTCCACCTGCTGCCTAGAGGCAGGGTGTGATGGCCCCCACATCTGGCCAAGGGTGAGACTGTCACTGGGTTGTGAGGGACCCTTCTGGTCCTGACAGTAAATAGAAAATGATTCTTTAGACCTTTCTAGGATCTATACTTTTTCCCATCCTAGGGTGGCTGTCTGTTGTCATGCAACAGGCTCTAGTCAAACAGATTGAGCCTGTTAAGGTCTAGGTGGATGCCAGGATCTTTAATGTCAGAACAAGGCTGGTCGGTTGCTAGCCTGTCTTCTCATCCCTCCTTTACAGCTCTACCATTCTTATCCTTTGACCTGCATAAATTCTGGAATCTGTCGTCGGGTTCCTGTTTCTTCCTAAATACTTGTGTATGTGACTCTGTCACTAAGAGCCAAGAAGCAAACCTCATTAATTTCATTGCTCACGTTCATGTTGGGAAGCCCAGCTTAGTTTTGCTGAATACATGAAAAAAGACAAAAGTGTGTTTGGATCATAGAAGGAAAGACTCAGATGGCACAAAACTGAAAAACAAAAATCCCCCAAAGAGCACAGTCAAATTAACTTCTGCTCATCATCTCCCTTCTCCTCCCCCCACCCCTGTTCATTCTCGTTCTCCCTCCTCTTTCCCCTTCTCTGATTTTCTCTTCTTCCAATGCTGGGCAACAGAACCTACAGTCTTTCATATTCTAGGCAAGTGCATTGAGCTAGACTCCAGCCCTTGTCAAAAGAGAAGTTCAATAGACCAGGATGGCTGTATGGGGTGGGTGTTCCCTGGTATGCAGGCTGGGTTGTCTGTTTACTGCTGTGTGATGACCAGAGTGAGAGAAACCTATGGGAGCTTAGTTCCATTAATGACCACCCTCTACTCATAAAAGAACAAGTGTGTGCATGTTTACCTGTGCTTGTGCATGTGTGTGCAGACAGCTCTACCAATAAAAAGGCTTCTTATTGCTTTTTTCTCGCTAGATTGAATCCAAACGTACTGTCTATTACCAATTGCATCAAATCTTTAAATTAAGTCTTCATAAACAAAACTAAAGCTTCAAACTATAATATTTTAGGGAGTGATCATCCTTGTGTAAAGAATTCTACACATCCCCAGAGTTCACCAAAACCTTCCTTCCCTTCCATAGATAACTGTTTCCAGAAGGAAGGAGAGGACTGAGGTGTCTGGGAGGCGGTGATGACAGTAGGCACTCCGTTCCAGGAGGAAGCACCGTTAGACACATCGGAAGTGTGTCTCAGGCTGGAACACTCTTAATGGAAAGAAGGAACAAGATTGGACCCCACTGAGTCCCTACAGGTGATGTCATAGACATTATATGTAGATTGTTTCTTAAAACCTGAAGACTATGTGAGTATCAGGGAGAAATAAATCCATCTGTGAGTTAATTGCTAACATTCTGCTGCCTTTCTTTCCAGTGTCTTTTGCAGTGCTGAGAGAGATGATACAGACATAAGTACAAATGTTCCCGTAAGTCAAACATAGGGTTTACAGTCTTACTCTACAGTGAGTCCATCTCATGCAGACTTTCTTACTCAATTACATATCTTAAGATATGAATTTTTATCCATTTAAAAGTTTGTTTGTGGGCTGGAGGGATGGCTCAGCAGTTAAGAGCACTGACTGCTCTTCCAGAGGTCCTGAGTTCAACTCCCAGCAACCACATGGTGGCTCACAACCATCTGTAATGGGATCCAATGCCCTCTTCTAGTGTGTGTCTGAAGACAGCTGCAGTGTACTCATTCATATAAATAAATAAAAAAACAAATCTTTTAAAAAATACTTTTAGAAAAGTTTGTTTGCAAGTTAAGTTTTCTAGCCATTTTCTTCTTCAACTGAATATTATCCCCATGTGTGGGGTATGTGTAAACATGTGTGCATGAGTGCATGCATGTGTATAGGCTATGCTGGTTTACTGACACCAGAGTTTGACTTTTATATTATAGCAGATATTCCTCTATGGCTCTCCATGTTATATCTCTGACAGGATCTTTTTCCTGAGCCTGAACCATTTTAGCTAAGATGGCTGGCCAGTGAGCCCCAAGATCAATCCATCTCTGCCTTCCCCAGTGTAGAAGTAACAATCATGTGATACCACACTTACCTTTTAATTGGGTGTTGAGTATCCATGTTGGGTTCCTTATGTTTTCTCAGCAAACACTTTATTGTTGAGCTGTCTCTCCAGCCTTTCACTGGGGAGACACATAAGCATCCTTCTTCATGCTAATAGGTAAGATATCACAGACTCAACTGCTCCCCACCACTCACCCAGAGATGCTTTCTTGGGACCAATGAGGGTGTGGATGGAGTGTATTAAAGGAGCTTACAGCACTGCTCAGATGAGCCATTTCTCACTTGCTCTGGGAGTCTGTGCCATTGACTCTGCAGCATTTCATCTCCAACCCACAAGGGCAGGTAGGGTTCGGTAGAGAGTAGTCCAGGGCTCAGACAACACAAAACCCCACTGCTGAAGTCAGAAATCTACATTCTACCTTCCTCCCTTTCTGTTGCCCATCCCACTTCTCATACCACCCCAAAACACGAGCTTGCTTCGCTCACTCTGAGATAATACTCACCCCAACAGATCAAGAGGAAAGGATTCAGTCCTGGGTCCTTGAGACTTGTCTTTGGAGTAATTAGTTATAATATCCAAGAGTCTTCTTTTTTTTCTTTTCTTTCTTTTTCTTTTCTCTTCTCTTCTCTTCTCTTCTCTTTTTTTCTTTTTATCCATATCTTCTGCTCTCCTCTGCACCATGGTTTCTGCCTCTCGCTAGATTCTGTTTAGAGGACATAATGTCTCCTTTTAGTTTGAATGGGTTAGAATGACAAAATATGTGTGTGACATATGGGCACACACACAGGAAACAAGTCATATTCTCTATGCTTCTATGTTTTTTTTCTCTTTCTCTCTCTCCCCCTCCCCTCCTGTCTTTATTCATAATGTTCTAGTTTGGCCAGCTTGTCACCTCAGGATTCCTGACATTAATGAGGTATCCAGAAGTGGAAAATTGCCTGCTGAGAGACAAACTTCAGGAAGACTGTTCTGAGCCTCTTGCTCAGCCAAACTGATAAGATTAAACTATCCATAACCCGGTAAACAAACCACACGGGAAAGACCAGAAGTTTATTATTCTTTTTTTTATGGCATTAGTCCACATAATTTAATTTCAATGATCTTATGCTTTAGTCAAAATGAGTCCTGCTTCTGTCAGAACACAAGCCATGGGGCTGTTTTCCTATTTGCAAATCTAAAGTCTGCTGTTAGTTTTTATAACTGGACTAAGGAAGACCGACAGGAAAGAGAGCCCTAAAATAGCTCATGTCTGATCACTTCTTCCCTAAAGCATCATCTCCTCTCCTTCCTTCCTTCGCCTTCTGTTGAGTCCCCACATCCTCCTACGGCCCTGGGGCTGAATCACTGCCTGGCCCTAATCCAGGCACATATTATCATGGAGTACACTCTAATCACTAGTTCATCTGTTGTCCATCATCTGAGATAATGTACCAACACGGGACAGTAAGCCTTTGATCATGTTGTGCTTGTTTGCCTAGTGATAAGAGGAAACCACATTATCCCTCATACACAGATGCATGTGTATCTGTGAGCAGCAGAGGGATCCATATTCAAGGACTGACTCTGCCAGCTGTGTGGTGAGAGGGAGCCATTACCACTTGATCTGTTCAGCAGTAATGAGGGTGTTCTACAAGCTTGCCCCACCACAGAAAACTGTTGTAAGAGTTAAAGGAGCTGTCTACCAAGCAGGCTGCAAACTGAAAAGGCCTTTCTGTAGAACATAGCAACATTTTCAAGACTCATCTTAAATGATTTAGGCCACATTTCACTCCTGGGCAGATGGTAAGTTCCCCATGCATGTCCACCATCAGTCTTCAGGGTCTGGCCCTTGGATTGGGTATCTTTCTTCTGCTTACTGAAAGCATTTGTGATTGACTTTTCCCCCTCACATAATTCTGTAATTATTTCACACCAAATTAAAAGATGACCAGAAGCTACTAAGATCTACACTAACATTCAGTGTTAAGGTTGGTGGTCTTCTATGGCTGGTGCTTGGATTTTATCTCTAGCCAATATCCCTCTGCAATAAGACTCTCTAGCAGTTTTTTTTTAAAGTTTCCTCTTAGAATTTGCCTCTTTGAAAGCAAAAATTGGTACACATACACATTGTGCCCCAAAGATTGGCTAAAACCAACAGTAATTTAATTTATTTACTTAACATTGGCAGAGAGAGGAAATAGAGCTGTCTTTCCCATATATTTTCTCTCTCTTTGGTAATCACTGAGATTCAAAAAAGTAGGTAATGTCGATGTCCTTTTGCTTATGGAAACACCTATGCCAAGAAGGTTTAACATCTCTTTAATTATTTATTTTAATTATGTGAATGTGTATGTGTCCATGTAGGGGAATGTGCACCATGAGGGCAGGTGCTTTCAGTGGCCAGAAGAGCTAAAGTTACAAGCAGTTGTGAGGTGCCAGCAGCAGGAACTGAACTCAGGTCCTCTAGAAGAGCAATACACATTTTAAACTCTTTCCCAGCCCTCAAAGCTTTCTACCTTGTAATCTGTAAGTGTCTAGATTGTATCTTTTTAAATTTTTCTGCTCTAGTATTGAAAATGTATATTTCTAAGCAAAGTGTAGATGTCTTTCAGGTTGAATCTAAATTTTAGCATTTTATCTGTGATATTTAATCCACTTATAGTTAACACAATTAACTGACTTTTATGAGTATATAAATGTTGCATTATGAATTTTTGTTCCTTTCTTATCTTTTAGAAAAAAATTGAGAACTAGAAAGATAGTTCAGTGAGTACAGTACTTGTTGTGCAAGCATGAAGAAGTGATGTCTGACCTCCAGCACCCATGTACAAAGTGAGTTTGATGGTGGTGCACCTGTAACCGCAGTACTGAGTGGACAAAGAAAGGAGGATCCAGACAGATCACTGTCTATCCAGTGTAAGGAGATTGGTGAGTCCAGAGGTCAGAGAGAGGCTCTCAAAAATAAGGTCGAGAGTAATAGAGGAAGATACTCTGAGTCAAACTTTGATCTACATGCACACACACACACACACACACACACACACACAGAGAGAGAGAGAGAGAGAGAGAGAGAGACAGACAGACAGACAGACAGACAAATGCACAGACACATACAAACATGCACACACAAATACAAACACACACATGAACACACACACACAGACAAATGCACAGATACATACAAACATGCACACACAAATACACATAAACACATACATACACACACACACACATGAACAGACACACAAATGCACACACACACACACATACATACACCATTACAAAGACAATTACATAAGTCACCAATTTTATTTTTAAAATGATTGCAACTTGCCATTGTAACAGATGATGGACAGACATATGGACAGGCATCCTCATAAAGAAGACTTCCCAAGGAAAACAAACAGAAGGAAAGAAAATAGGATAATTGAGGGCTGTAACCTCCTCTTCACCAAGAGATACAGTGGTATATGGCATATTCACTAAACATGATTAAAATGCTTTAACATAAATCAGACAGCAAACACACAGTATAATTAAAACAATGTTAAAGGGTTGGCATAAATTTAAGAAACCTTTTCAAGATGTATATGCTATAAATTCATAAAATGATTGCACAGCATAAGAAATGTGCTTTAATGCTACCAAACTATGCATTTAAATAGAACAAAATAGTAAGTTTTATGTTATGAATATTTTAACCATAATAAAAATGTTCACAGAAAGAAAACAGAGGAGGCACAGAAGATCAAAACTACCACAGAGCAATTATCCACTGAATGATAGACATTCTCTGGTCACTGATGAGGTAGCCACGTAGCATAGTTGCTACTGTCTGTATAACCAAGTATGGAAAAACTGCAGATGTCCAAAGGAAGCAAGGCTCTTGGGAAACGTAAACCAAAACGAGAAAACTCTAGAGAGAAAGAAAGAACATCCGCAGTTGCATATGGAGAGAGGTTCGTGCCCCAGGCAGCCAGTACAGCAGCTGTTAAAAGCAGGTTCTTGAGGGGCTTTTAAATCCTCCTCTTGCCCCTGATAATAATCACTGCATGCCTCATGACCAAAAACATGGCAGTCCTAGCACTCAACAAAGTACTATCAGGAGAGGATCAAAGCCCTCCTGAGTAAGATGAGAAATGGATAACAAGGGACTCTTAGCACGCACCCCATGCCTCCCTCCTCTAGCTACCAGCTATGGTGAATTAAAAATCACTTCATGAATGATGGGTCATTAATGCAGGTACAGAGGATTTGCTTGGTTGTGTGGAGGCAAAATGAACTACGACAATAAGTTGATAACATGAAAACCCTCCAAGCTGGATAACAATAGTCCCTCTCTTTTCATTGTCAGGGAGAAAGAAATGCACCGGGACTCAAGCCTCAGCCCTTCTCTGAAGCATCATGCCTGATAATATAGGTGATGTACTGTGGGAAACAGGAGCTTGTGGACAGATATGTGCATCTAAAGCATTCATCTCCTACAAAACCAAAGCCAACCAACCAAAGAGGAGTAACTTCTAAACAGAGGTAGACATACCAGAAATACAAAGTAAACAAAATAAAATATTCTAAAGTACAATGCTAGTGTTACAAAATAGGAACAAGAAGTCATAAGAAACACAAAAGGCAATGGGAAGTATAAAAAGTGTGTAACCAATATATGGAATCAGAGTTGTTTCCAGCAACAGAGAAAGAATATAACACACGAAGTATCATACAGTCATGAAGAAAAACATAATTATGTCATTTGCAGAAAAATAGATGGAGATTGTATTAATAAAAAGAAGTCAACCTCAGAAGGACAACAGTCTTTTCATATCTTAATAAAACTAAATCAAACTTAAAGAAAAAATAAAATTTTGAATCTGACACAGAAATACAAGTATCTGGGAGGGCAGCAGGGGCCAGCATGGTGGGAAATGAGAATGTAGCTCAGCTTGAGTGTGAATAAAGTCCAGTGACAAACACAGATAGAAATTCTAGGCAGCCCTATATTCTACACCATGGTTTGGGAAGTTTAAATATCATCAGTGGGAAAAAGGGGTCTAACTGGTGGTATAAGCAAAAGAATTGATAATGGTTTGGGTTTAGATATTTGAATGTTTAAATTGAAATTGTCTCTAAGAAAGAAATAAGAAAAAACTGGGTTGGAGTTGATGATGGAGCTCAGAGATACAGCACTTGCCTAGCATGTGGGAGCTGATCCTGAGAAATAAACACACACACACACACACACACACACACACACACACATACACATACATAAACAAGCAAAACATAGCAAAACTTAGTCATCATGGAGGAGCTATGAGTGAAAGTGAGGCAGGCTGCAAGTTAGGCCTGAGAGAATCCAGGGAAATGGGAATTGCAAGTCCGCACTGTGTCTCCTCATGTTCCCAATCCCCCTTTGCACTGAATATCCTTGAAAGTACAGTTAGGTTCTTCCTACTAGATCAGAAACTCAAACTTGGGTGCCAGGATACTCAACCAACCACCCCATAAGTGCGCTAATGAAGGAGCTGTGTCACCAGAAGACCCATTAAAATGTCCTTTACATCATACATTTTATGGCCTTCCATTGGCTCTCCTAGAGTAATTCCCTAAAAGAGAGATCTGGTCTACCATGAGGAAGAAGGAGAAGGGGTCACCTTACCTTACTCCAGTGAACATGCCACAAAATGTCATCAGTATTCATTACAGTTTAACTCCTTCTAAAGTAAAATGCTAATTCCCCCTCTTTTAAGTCAGTTTGTTCTCTTTCTCTCTCCTGTTCTCCCCCCTCCTCTCTCTGTCTCCCCACCCTTCCTCCTTGGAATATACTATCCAATTTGCTTTGCAAAATAGTTTTGAAGTGTGTCTTTTGGCTGCAGTCTCCAAGATGACAAGAACTGAGGAGAAAAGTTGACTAGGAGCAGATGTGTCAATAGGCTGATAATTTCTGAGAATTATTGAACAATGATTAAAACCTCAGATGGACAAGGCTTTTTGTATGCCTAAGTATGCTAGAGTAAAATCTAAGATTTTCAGAGATAAAGACACTATTCAAAACGTTTCCAAGAAGAGGAGAAAAAAATAACCCACAGTGGAAAAATAATAAAATTTATGTCATATAACTTGCCAGAAATGTGGACTCAAGAAGTGGAATTTTTAAGGAAAATACCCACATTCTTAAATTTTATATTCAGTGGAACTGTCCTTTAAATATGAGGATTAGTAAAAATATTCCAAAGCTCATGGACCTCAGGATATATTGGTTTGAAAGAAATTTCTGGAGAAAATATGAAATAAAGATTAAAGGATGTTTTATAAGAATGCAGTGGGAAGGAGCACGATATTGCTGTGTCCTTAGAGGTCTGCCAGAGCTTGACACATTCAGAGGCGGATGCTCACAGCTAACCACTGATATGATCAAGGGTTTCCCAATGGAGAAGTTAGAGTGAAGACTGAAGGAGCTGAAAGAGTTTGCAGCCCCACGAGGAGAGCAACAATACCAACCAACCAGATCTCCCAGGGTCTAAACTACCAGCCTGTGAGCACTTAGGGAGAGACCCATGGCTCCAGTTGTATATGTAAGGGAGGATAGCTCTGTCAGGCATAGATGGGAAAGGAGATCCTTGGTCCCATGAAGGTTGGATGGCATGTGTGGGGGAATTCGAGGGTGGAGAGGTGGGAGTGTGGGGGTAGGTGGGGGCACATCCTTATTGAAGCAGGAGGAGAAGGGATGGGATAGGAGGTTCCTGGGTGGGGAGGGGGATGGGGAAAGGGGATAACATCTGAATTGAAAATAAAATATCCAATAAAATAAATAAATACATTAAATAAATAAATACATTAAATAAATAAATTAGATAGATAGATAGATGATAGATAGATAGATAGATAGATAGATAGATAGATAAAAAGAATGCAGTGGGACAGAGAGGGAATTCAAATAGTTCACTTAAGAGCTAGAATTAACCAAGAGACAAAAACACACAATCCAGACTAGCATGGTGTTGGGTTCAGGTTCCCTCCCTCTCTCTCTCTCTCTCTCTCTCTCTCTCTCTCTCTCTCTCTCTCTCTCTCTCTCTGTGTGTGTGTGTGTGTGTGTGTGTGTGTATGTGTGTGTGTGTGTGTGTGTGTGTATTGGTGTATGTGTGTGTTGTGTGAGCGTACATGCATGCATGTGTGTTCTTTAATATTTTGAGATAATGCTTTCTCTGTTCTGTTCCTTCCGGGTTCATCATCAGAGAATGTTACACTGTATCAAAGGCCTTTTCTGCATTTATTGAACTGATCTTTCTTTCTTTTTTTCTACCTTACTTTTCTTTTTTCTTTTCTTTGTTTTTTTTAATCCTTGAGTCTATTTGTGTAATTGATTAGGAAAAAAATTCTTGGTTTTATGAATTGGCTCAAGAAAAGTATCAAATAAACTTTAACACATATTTATATTTTAGCCACTCAAGGAGCTAAGTATAGAATTATAAAGCATGCATGTAGCTGAAATACAACAAGTGTATTATTTTATACAGAGTAGTTAGGAACATGTGTTTAAAACATAAACTGACGAACTGACAAATATTGTAATACAAATACTAAGTATGCTCTGCTACCATGGACGAAATCTGTAATGTAATATAAGAGGAAATAAAGCTGTGGGGAGTAGGAGAAGAGATATAGCTCATCTATTGCAGTCACTGCTGTAGGAGAGCCAACTTCCTGGCATGCTACTATACACTGCAGCCACACAAAGCCCTCGGCTCAGCAGGGTCGCAGGCTTTGTTTAATACTGTGATTGCCACACTGGAATTCCTAAAGATTTAACTGCTATTTGTAAATAAACTTTATTGGAGCAAAGGAGGATGCCCACAAGCAGAGGAGAAATGTGACAGTTTCATTTCATCCTTGTATTCTGTCAGCACACTGAAGGTTCATGATAGCTCCTGAGCATAGCAAGGGCACACAGCTGAGTAGCACTCAAAGCAAGCATAATGACTGTGTTACATTCGTGATACTGTGGCCTGGACAGGCTGGAACAACCATGCTTCAAGTAAGAGCTTCCTTTGAATGCAATAAGGTGATGGTGTTTCTAGAAACATAAGGGAACCTCTTAATGACCAAGGAAACCTCTTAATTCCTTTAGCTCCTGCCCTTCCTTGTGTCAACCAGGGACCTATGCTGGTGAGTGGGAGACCAGGGCTCCTTATTCTCTCAGTTCTTCCATATCTGTGCAGAAGACAGAGAGTCGGGGGAATGTTCTGTATGTAACAAGGACTGAAATGCAAGTGTACTCTGGGACAGAGTTCCCATGCTCTTGTATGATGCATTAATATAAGGGGCCAATTCTGAACACATATTCAGTGTTCTTACTCTTGGTTTATGGCTAGAAAAATGGCTTACTAGTTAAAGTCATGTACTGCTCTTGCAGGGGACCCAAGCTCAGTCCCAAGCATTGGATAACAACCACCTATAATTCCAGTTCCAAGGGATCTGACATTCTTACTGGCCTCCATGTGCAACACACACACACACACACACACACACACACACACCCCAGTTTGAAGCCAGTATGGGTTACATAACAAGACTGTTGCTCAAAGCTGAAGAAAAAAAAACAATAAAGAAAAACCAAGTTCTCAGAAGTGGAAAGAGAACCTAGAGTATACAACTAACTTCTAAAATCTGTATCATTTCTCTAAGCTATAGTCAATTAGAAAAAATATTTAGATAATGTGAAACATTATTTACAAAACTAATAAAATTCCTCAGATCTAATTTAATTGAGAACACCTTAGAACTCTAGAGAAATTATTAATAGACAGTCTAAGTTCTTGGTGGACAAATATGTACACACCAGTTCTCCCCCAGTTAACCTACATACTTAACAGAGTCATCACTACAATCTCAGCTGAAGTTTTATTTAAATACTTAATAAATTTATTTTAAAACCTTGTGTGGACAATAAAGGTTCATGCATAGCAAGGCAACTTAGAAAAGAGCAGGTGTTTAAAAAGAATAAGCAAGCATACACATAATATACACATACATGCTCACACACATGTACACACTCACACACACATACATACTTGCACAAGCTCACATACACACTCCATAGAGCTTGACTGAAAGATTGGGAAGAAATTCATTTAAAACCTAGCACATGGCAAGAACAGTCAGAGAACACACAGTGGGTAGGCAGCTTAGTTGATAATCTGGAGCAAACAGGCTCCTGGCATAAAGAAAAAACTACGCAACATTTTACATAAATGTAGGCTCTAGACAAATGAAGTCCTTAAATCCAAAAGTAAAGCAGTTCTCGTCCCAGATGATAGAACAGACCTAACTTCATTGTGTGGGACTCAGAAGGGTGTGGCTCAGATGGGCCAGGGTTGAAATGCTCTATTGTTGACATTCAGTGTTTAAGTTACACCTTCAAACTGCACAGAGCTGGCATGTGGGTACGGTGGCTTTCCAATGCCATTTGAATGTTTAGTCACCAGTTGGTGGCACTGTAGAAGCAAGAAAGAATGTCTCAAAAAAAAAATTAAAAATCCAAATTGTCTTAGTTAGGGTTTCACTGCTGTGAACAGACACCATGACCAAGACAACTCTTACGAAGACAACATTTAATTGGGGCTGGCTTACTGGTTCAGATATTTAGTCAATTATCACCAAAGTGGGAACATGGCAGCACCCAGGCAGGCATGGTTCAGGAGGAGCTGAGAGTTATACATCTTTATCTTGACAGAATAATTGCTTGCAAGCAGCTAGGATGAGGGTCTTAAAGCCCACACTCACAGTGACACACCTACTCCAATAAGACCACACCTACTCTAATAGGGTCACACCTACTAGTGCCACTCCCTGGGCTGAGTATATACAAACCATCACACAAATTATAAGTGAAAAATCGACAGAATAACACGGATAGAGGAGTCAAACAGCACTGTTGTATACAGTGTTTACAGAGACACCAACCTTCACTGAGACTTTCAAGCTTGCCACTGCATTTTCTGCTATTTGCTGTTGCTGTTTAAGACAGAATTTGTGCATCTCAGGCTATTCTCGAACTCACTGTGTAGTTGAAGACAACTTTGAACTTCCGGTCCTTCTGTTTCTTCCTCTCCAGTGTATCCATGACAACCATGAACCCCTACACCCATTTCATATGGTTCTGGTGACAGATTTGGGGCCTCCTGCATGTTAGGAGAGCACTCTACCCACTGAGCTGTGTCCCAAGATCCTTTCAACTATTTCATAGGAACAACAAATCTGACTCAAATTATTTTATGTACTTGTTTTTCATAGTACTTAATTATTCTTCCCAGTTTTAGTAACAATTACTAGAGATAAATGTATTTTGGAATAAACATGAATACCTGGGTAACACAGGATTCATGTGATAATAGAAAGTGAAGAAGAGGATATTTGTAGATTTGCCTTGGGTTTCAGAAAATATGCTTTATGGAGAATATCAGATAATTCTGAAAGTCAGACTATTCAACACAGCATTGTAGATTACAAGAATATCTTAAATTTCTGAAAACTTGTACCAACTCTTAAAGTTATTATGTCTTTAAGACTTGGACTTTTTTTTTTTTTTTTTTTTTTTTTTGTTTTCAACAAAGTATGAGAGTGACTCTCAGAATAACTCATTCTCTTGGCACAACAGCCGGGGTCAAGTTTTTTTTTTTTTTTTTTTTTTTTTTTATTTCCACGTTAAATAAAAGCTTACAGAAACATGTAAGCATGAATGCATTAGTCAACTTTCTATAGAGGAAAACCTGAGATAATCGACTTATAAAGAGAAAAAAGTTATCTTGACTCACAGTTTTGGAAGTCCATGACAAAGAGACCCTGTTGCTTTGAACCTAAACATACATACATCATACATCATCATGGTGGCAACATGTAACAGAGCACAGCCATTGACATCACAGCCAGGAAGCAAAAGAAGATAAAACAGGACCCTGGGGAGTTGGCTCGGTGGGTAAAGTGCCTTGACACCAAACTGATCTTGATCTGAGTTTGCTCTTTAGAGCCCATGAAAGAGAATCCAAGCATGGTGATGGGCATGTATAATCACAGCAGAGGGGTGAAGGAACAAGAGCTCCTTGGAGCTCACTGCCAGGACAGTTTAGGCTACCAGATATGTTCTAGGTTAGTGAGAGAGGTGCTGTCTTAAAAACTGACAGGTAGATGATGATTCAGGAATGACCCTCGAGGTTGTACACTGTCCTCTGAATGCATGAACACACATGTGCATGCACCTACGGACTAGATTAATTATTTTTCTGTTGCTGTGATAAAACACCATGACCAAGACAACTTATAAAAGGAAGAGTTAGTTTGGGCTTATGGTTCCAGAGGGTGAGAGTCCATCATGGCTGGCAAGCATGGCAGTAAGCAGCAGTGATAGTGGCAGAAAAAAAAGGTGAGAACTCACATTTTGAGCCACAAGAAAGAAAGGAGAACCAAAAGTGGGAGAACTGAATTTCAGAGCCTGCCCTCAGTGATGCACTTCCTCCAGCATGGCTGCACTACTTAAACCTCCTTAAACAGGGTCAGGAATGAAGGACCAAGTGTTGAAATGCCTGGGATTGAGGGGGGCGGGATTTTTCATTTAAGCCATGATACACACAACTACACTGAGATGTACATGCAACATGCACACACAAAGCAAACGAGCAAACAAGGAAAAACCTGCCAAGGAACAGAATCAGCTTGGTTAGGGGTCCTGAGAAAGGGGTGTTTGGGAGTGGTCAAAGTACTACTCGAAGTCAGTCATGGGTATAAGATGACAGCCTTTTAGGGTGCTCCAGATGATTCCCTAGGTAGCACTCTGTAGATAGTTCTTGGCTCTGTAGTCTGCTCAGGATAACTTTCTGCTCAGAAACAGCTCTCTGCTCGAGACAGCTCTCTCATGCTAGAGAAAATTCTAAAAGCTCTCTGGATAGCTCACAGGTTTTCCAACTGAAGTCAGGAAAGCTGCCAGAAAACATTCTAAGAGAGCTGTGTCCATTCTCCAGGCAGTTCTTTCTGAGCAGTTCTTACTTGCAGACCAAAGCCCAGTCTTTTATTTACATATCAATTCAGTCATTTATCCCAGGTTCCCTTTTGATTATCCCATGAATCCATAGTCTATGACCTTAGCCCCTTGACACTTATGAAAAGACAACAAGTACTTTTTTTCTAAACATAGCAAAGGAATTCAGAGATCTGCCTGCTTTTGTAAGCACAGACAATAAGCAATCTGAGTGGGATCTTGCTCTGAGATTGCCATTCCCACAATGCCTGGGCCTAACCTACTATGTCCCAGGCTGACCTTGAACTCAGGAATCTGCCTGCCTTTGTAAACACAAACAATATACTTATCTGGGTGGGATCCTGCCCTGTGATCACCACTTCCCAAATCTTTTTATCCTCTTCTCTAATATCTTCTGACAAGTTTGCTCATAGTGAAGCTGCTTCTTCGTATCCTGCTGGCTCTGCTCTAGGCATGGAGCACCATCCCTTCTAGGCCATATAGGACTTGGCAAGAAAAAAAAACAGAAAAAGAAATGAAAGAGGACATAATCTCCTTGAGGTTATGATCCCAGTGACCTAAAGACTTCCAACAAAGATTGAACCTCTTTAAGGTTCGATTCATTCCTCTGTACTAGCTTGGGTTCAAGTCATATCATGAACCAAAAGACATTTAGAATTCAAACTATAACAATGTATTCAGATTGTTTCCTTCAGTAAAACACACACATCAAACCATCTATTAACTTTTTCTCAGTCTCATTCCAACTCTTCAAGCTAAGCTCCAGTAAGAGTAAATCTAAAAATTATATATATATATATATATATATATATATATATATATATATATATAT
>JANHMN010000009.1:67541125-67568355 GCA_030674055.1 Rhabdomys pumilio
TATATATATATATATATATATATATATATATATATATATATATATATATATATAAAATCGCATGCTGCCTTCTTTCCTTAGAAGGAAGAACTTTTACCAGTGTCACAAAAACAGGTAATTACTCTGGTTAAAAAGTATGTAGGAGTCTCACTTCAAAGTTATGCTTGGAACAAGCATGTTATGTGAAAATAACTAACAACTTTCTCTTTGTCAAGTTGACTTGACAAATGTAATTTTGATGACTTCTCAGACATTGTCCCATTTTTAATGTCAACAAAAAACTAACTTTTCTAAAATGCAACTAAAATTTTTGCTGCTAAATTTGATGTTTTTAGTTGATTTGTGTGTATTGGGGCTGGGTACTCTTTATCAAAGCAGCAGCATCTTTCATCTTTATCAGTATTTATTAGGCAGACTGGGGTCTGTAATAAAACTCTCATGTACCTTTTAATCTACAAATGTAAAATAATCGTTAACGGATTTTTCTGCGCTGACCAATTCTTTCATGCTGTATTGGTCACTATACATGCTTTGGACTGAATTTTTATATCTTTATTTAGAATTCTTACATATTTGCCTATGAATAACGTTGATATGTAGCTTTTGGTTATATTTTTCTTTAGTTTAAGTGTCAAAATTTAGCTACTCTGTTTTTAAAAATTACTTGAGGGGGTAAGAAGATGATTCAGTGGTAAAGGGCATGCTTTTCAAGTGTGAGGACTATAATTTGGATCTACAGAGCCCATATAAATGCCTGGTGGGCATGGCAGCCCACCTGTAATTTTAGCAGAAGAAGGTGGAGACAGGGGATGCTGCCCTGCCCCCAAGGTTAGCATCATGCTAAGGGGAGAAAACCTTAAAGCAAGCTGGCTAGAACAACAAGCAATATCCAGGAACAGGAATGTCAGGTTTGATTGACAGACCCTGCCTCACTGAATAGGAGGGAGCCCTATAGAGAATGATTCCCGACATTCACTTCAGGCTTCCACTTGTACACTTATTTGTATGCACTATGTACCCCCTGCCCCCAAGACACACAAAGATTGAAAAAGAAAAGAATGACTTGAAACCCAGCAGGATAGCACATGCTTGTAATTGTAGCACCTGAGGGCAGAGGTAGAAACGTTATGAGTGTGAAATGTGAGACTTGCTTGGGCTCTATGCCAACCTAGGATATTCAATAAAACCCTGTCTCAAAAATAAAGAAAGATGAAAAAAATCTTTCTAGTTTTCTATATTCTAAAGAACGTTTATACAACAACAATTACATCATCATCATCATCAACAACAACAACAACAACAACAACAACAGCTACTACAGAAAAACATAAGCTAGAACTTTTCAAGAAAATGACCTTGAACTTTCCCACAGAGGAGTGGGTCTCTCTGCCCTTTATGTATCTCATTAATATAAAAATCTCTTGAGACTGAGGCCTGTAGTTATGCCCTCTATCTTTGGAGGGGCTGGTAAGGGTGTTGCTCTATGTGACTGAAAAGTGCTGATCAATGGAGGTCTTGGCTATGTGTCAGGAGCCTGGAGTCTGGGAGCGTGGCAAAATATATGCTTTCCCTTTGTAGGGTGTCTGGCCATTTCTAGCCAGTGCTCTACCAGAAACCAAGCCAACCTTCATGGTCCCACAGAACACCACCATACATTTTAAATATGGTCACTTCATCTGTGTATATACACAAATATTATAAGTAATTCTAATATAATTTCTTCTTTTTACCCAATTTTAGTTAGAAAATTATTGTATAAACATCTTATATCTTTAACACTTGATTTTTAAAGAAAACACAATTTTATTAAATTATAGTCAAAGCTTATTAACTTATTTTCTCTTATGTCAAGATTGTCTTCATGTGTATGTGTGTGCAAGAATGCTACATATACATACAGATGCCCACAGGGGCCAGAAGTGGGCATCAGAATTCATAAAGCTGGAGTTATAGGCACTTGTAAGCTGCCCAGCAAGAGAGCTGTGAATAAAATTTGGGTCTTCTGGAAAAGCAACAAGAACTCTTAACTGATAAGCCATCTCTTTAGGCCCTAGTCATTAGTTTTCATTCATAAATTTATTTATCTCATTTGTAGCTAATATAGTGCTCATTCTTAAAACATACTTTCAATCGGCTAGGAAAAGATACTTTTTCTGTTTCCTGGTTAACTAATTATATACTCATATTTAACCAACACTGTTAATTCAACTTTTAAATATACATTTTATGCTATGATGGCATTTTTCAGTCATTGACAATGTTGAAGTAACTCACTTACCACCACATTTCTGGATTTCTCCTAGAATTACAGCAGATTTTGCCTTATCTAGTGCTGTTTGAGTGGCTTGCTATAGAGTCAGAGCCTTTGATTTCTATTCACAGTTTAGAAAGGAGACATTATATTCTTAACTCTCTTTCCTGCCCATCCTCACCCCAAAAGTCACTTGAGATACTTACCCGATTCAGGTAATTTTTTGTTGTTAGGAAGGTATCCTCTACTACTATGACAACACAGTCTCTATTCTTCTTCTCTTTTTTCTCCAACCACTGCCAGCTGTACTTACACATCTTTAAGTATGCTGTCTTCTCTCACTAGACTTAAGTTCCTGAAAGGCAGAAAATGTGTTTGCTGAGTTCCATAATCCAAGCATTCTTATAATGCCAGACAATTCATTGATGTTCATTAAATAAATGCAAATGTTAATGTAGTAGTTTTCCTTTGGGTCTTACTATTCCTAGTGTTAATCAATGAATTTGCCCAATATATTCATTTCTGGTAACATTTATTTTAGGTAGTTCCCCAGGAATTAGCATGATATCAACACTCACTTTTAATGCGAAAATTTAACCCATTCACATTTACTGTAGTATGATCTATCTGGACTCATTTCTGCCATTTGAAGTTGTTTATTACTTCCAGGCACAGTTGCTCATGTAAATAGTCCTAGCACTGGTAAACCTAAGTCAGAAGGATTGTTTAGACAGCCAGGAAACACATCAAGAGCTAGCCTCAAAAATAAACAAATAGGGTCTGGAGAGATGGCTCAGTAGTTAAGAGGACTGGATACCCTTGAAAAGTACCTTAGCATAACCTCCCCACCCCCAGCACCCATGTGACAGCTCATAATAGTTTTTAACTCCAGTTCCATTGGACCCATTGCCCTCCTCTGGCCACTGCTGCATGCTTGTAATACATAGACACACATGCAGGCAAAACACTCATGTACATAAAATTTAATTTAAAAAAAAAATAAAAATAAATTGTGAAAAAAATAAATGAAAGTTATTTATTATTATTTTCTCTATTGATAAATAGTCTTGATTAATAGCTGGCATACATGAGTGCACCAAACCTGTCACAGATTTTGAATTTCAATATTTACAACTTTAGGATTCATTCTGCAAGGGAAGGCCCTGTGAGTGCTAAGTTGTCAAAACAGAAGTCAGATATCAGAAGACTTTCTTACCCTCTGGTTTTCCCTTCCTCTCTTTTCTGAGGTTCTGATTTTTAACTCAAATGACTTAAGCCAGTGGTTATTAACCTGTGAATCATAACCCCCTCTAAGCATTGAAAACCCTTTCATGGAGGGGGGGCACCTCAGACCACTGGAAAACATAGATATTCATATTACAAATTATAATTATGAAGTAGCAATGAAAATAATTTTGTAGATGGGGGGTCACCACAACATGAGGAACTGTATTAAGGAACTCATATTATTAGGAAGATTGAGAACCACTGCCTTAAATTTCCCACTTTCTTTCTCTTTTCTTTTTTCTTTTTGGAAAGAAAGAAGTTTATTTCATCTTATATCTTACAGTACATTATGAATGGTAGTCAGGACAGGAAATCAAACAAAAACTTGAAGGTAGGCACTGAAGAAGAGGTCATGAAGGCATAGAATTACCATCTTGTGCAGACTGATTTCTTATTCTAGCTGTTCAGGGATGGCACTTGCAATAGTAAACCATCAGTCAAGAAAATACTCAATGATCTTTTGCCTACTAGACAATCTGATGGAGACATTTTTTTCAACTAAAGTTTCTTTTTTCAGTTTGATTCTTGTTAGACTGACTATTTGATAAGAAACAAAAAAAGAGCAAAAGAAAGAAAGAGAGAGAGAGAAAGAAAGAGAGAGAAAGGAAGAACAAAAGAATGAAAGAATGAATAAAAGAAAGAAGAAAGGAAGTAATGAAAGAAGGAAGGAGTGAGGGAGGAAAAGAAAGAAAGATTTTCTCAAAGAACCAGCTCCTGGTTTTGTTGATTCTTTGTATAGTTCTTTCTGTTTCTACTTGGTTGATTTCAGCCCTGAGTTTGATTATTTCCTGCCATCTACTCCTCTTGAGTATATTTGCTTCTTTTTGTTCTCGAGTTTTCAGGTGTGTTGTTAAGATGCTAGTGTATGCTCAGTCCAGTTTCTTTTTGTAGGCACTTAGAGCTATGAGTTTTCCTCTTAGCACTGCTTTCATTGTTCATACCCATAAGTTTGGGTATGTTGTGCTTTCATTTTCTTTAAATTCTAAAAAGTCTTTAATTTCTTTCTTTATTTCTTCCTTGACCAAGTGATCATTAAGTAGGGTGTTGTTCAGCTTCCATGTGTATGTGGGCTTTCTGTTGTTTTTTGTTGTTATTGAAGACCAGCCTTAGTACATGGTGAGCTGATAGGATGCATGGGATTACTTCAATCTACTTGTATCAGTTGAGGATGGTTTTGCAACTGGTTATACAGTCAGTTTTGGAGAAGGTATCATGAGGTGCTGAAAAGAAGGTCTGTTCTTTTGTTTTAGAATAAAATGTTCTATAGATATCTGTTAAAAATCATTTGCTCCATAACTTCTGTTAGTTTTACTGAGTCTCTGTTTAGTTTGTGTTTCCATGATCTGTCCATTGAGGAGAATGGGGTGTTGAATAATTATTATTATGTGCGGTGCAATGTGTGTTTTGAGCTTCAGTGAAGTTTCTTTTATGAATGTGGGTACCCTTGCATTTAGAAGTATAGATGTTCAGAATTGAGAATTCTTCTTGGTAGATTTTTTCCTTTAATGAGTATGAAATGTCATTCCTTATCTTTTTTTGATAACTTTTGTTTGGAAGTTGATGTTATTTGATGTTAGAATGGCTACTCCAGCTTGTTTCTTAGGACCATTTGCTTGGAAAATTGTTTTCCAGTCCTTTACTTTGAGGTAGTGTCTGCCTTTGTCACTGAGATGCATTTCCTGTATGCAGAAAAATGCTGGGTCCTGTTTACATATCCAGTCTGTTAGTCTACATCTTTTTATTAAGGAGTTAAGTCCATTGATATTAAGAGATATTAAGGAATAGTGATTGTTAGTTCCTGTTATTTTTGTTGTTAGAGGTAGAATTATGTTTGTGTGGCTATCATTCTTTTAGGTTTTGAAAGATTGCTTTCTTGCTTTTTCTAGGTTGTAGTTTCCCTCTTTGTGTTGGAGTTTTCCATCTATTACCCTTTGTAGGGCTGGATTTATCCTTTGTGGAAAGATATTGTGTAAATTTGTTTTTGTCATAGAATATCTTGGTTTCTCCATCTATGGTAATTGAAAGTTCTGCTGGGTACAGTAGCCTGGGTTGACATTTGTGTTCTCTTAGGATCTTTATAACACTCTATACAGGATCTTCTAGCTTTCATATTCTCTGTTGATAAGTCTGGTATGATTCTGATAGGTCTGTCTTTATATGTTACTTGAGCTTTGTCCCTTACTGATTTTAATATTCTTTCTTTGTTTTGTCCATTTGGTGTTTTGACTATTATGTGACAGGAGGAATTTTTTCTCTGGTTTAGTCTATTTGGAGTTCTGTAGACTTTTTGTATGTTTATGGGCATCTTATTCATTAACTTAGGGAAGTTTTCTTCTATAATTTTGTTGAAAACATTTACTGTCCCTTTAAGTTGGGAATCTTTACTCTTTTCTATAGCTAATATCCTTAGGTTTAGTCCTTTTTTAAATAATTTTTTTAATTGGATATTTTATTTACATTTCAGATGTTATCCCATTTTCCCATTTTCCCCCACCCAGGAACCTCCAATCCCATGAACCCTCCTTCTGCTTCTTTGAGAATGTGCCCCCACCCACCTACTCCAACCTCCCTACCTTCAAATTCTCCCACAAGGGGGCATACAGCCTTCACCTCCTCTCCCACCTATGCCTGACAAAGCCATCCTCCCCTACATAAACAGCTGGAGCCAGAGACATGAGTCCCTCCCTATGTGCTCCCAGGCTGGTGGTTTAGACCCTGGGAGCTCTGGTTGGTTGGTAACATTGCTCTCAATATGGGACTGCAAACCCTTTCAGCTCCTTCAGTCTTCTAATTCCTCCATTGGGAACCCCATGATTATTTCAGTGGTTAGCTGTGAGCATCTGCCTTTGTAAATGTCGGGCTCTGGCAGAGCCTCTAAGGAGACAGCTATATCAGGCTCCTGTCAGCATGCACTTCCTGGCATCCACATGAGCATCTACCTTTGGTGACTGCACATGGGATGGATACCCAGGTGGAACAGTCTCCAGACGGGCCCTCCTTCAGATTCTGTCCCACACTTTGTCTCCATATTTGCTCCGTTGAGTATTTTGTTACTCCTTTTAAGAAGGACCAAAGAACCTACACTTTGGTCTTCCTTCTTCATAAGATTCATGTGCTCTGTGAGTTGTATCATGAATGTTGAGAGCTTTTGAGCTAATATCCAATTATCAGTGAGTGCATACCATGTGTGTTCTTTTGTGATTGGGTTACTTCACTCAGGATGATATTTTCTAGTTCCATCCATTTGCCTATGAATTTCACGAATTCATTATTTTTAATAGCTGAGTAGTACTCCATTGTATAAATGAACCACATTTTCTATATCTATTCCTCTGGTGAAGGACATCTGGGTTCTTTCCAGTTTCTGGTTATTATAAATAAGACTGCTATGAACATAGTGGAGCATATGTCCTTGTTATATGTTGGAGCATCTTCTGGGCATATACCAAGGAGTGGTATAGCTGAGTTCTCAGGTAATGCTATGTCCAATTTTTTAAGGAACTGCCAGACTTACTTTCAGAGTGGTTGTACCAGTTTGCAGTCCCACCAACAATGGAGGAGTGTTCCTCTTTCTCCACATCCTCCCCAGCATCTGCTATCACCTGAGATTTTGATCTTCGCCATTCTGACTGGTGTAAGGTGGAATCTCAGAGTAGTTTTGATTTGCATTTCCCTGATGACTAAGGATGTTGAACATTTCTTTAGGTGCTTCTCGGCCATTTGAATTTCCTCAGTTGAATATTCTTTGCTTTGCTCTGTGCCCCATTTTTAAAAATAAGGTTATTTGGTTGTCTGGAGTCTAATTTCTTGAGGTTTTTTTTTTTTTTTTTTTTTTTTTTTTTTTTTTTTTTTTTTTTTTTTATGTATTGGATATTAGTCCTCTATCGGACGTAGGATTAGTAAAGATCTTTTCCCAATCTGTTGGTTGCCATTTTGTTTTTTTGACAGTGTCCTTTGCCTTAAAAAAGCTTTGCAATTTTATGAGGTTTCATTTGTCAATTCTTGATCTTACAGCATAAACCATTAGTGTTCTGTTCAGGAACTTTTCCCCTGTGCCCAGGTATTCGAGGGTCTTCCCCACCTTCTCTTCTATTAGTTTCAGTGTATGTGGTTTTATGTGAAGGTCTTTTATCCACTTGGACTTGAGCTTTGTACAAGGGGATAAGAATGGATTGATTTGTGTTCTTCTACATGTTGACCTCCAGTTGAGCCAGCACCATTTGTTGAAAATGCTGTCCTTTTTCCACTGAATGATTTTAGCTCCTTTGTCAAAGATCAAGCGACCATAGGTGTGTGGGTTCATTTCTGGGTCTTCAATTCTATTCCATTGATCTTCCTGCCTGTCTCTGTACCAATACCATGCAGTTTTTATCACTACTGTTCTGTAATACAGTTTGAGGTCAGGGATGGTGATTCCCAGAAGTTCTTTTATTGTTGAGAATAGTTCTCGCTATCCTGGTTTTTTTGTTATTCCAAATGAATTTACCAATTGCTCTTTCTATCTCTATGAAGAATTGATTTGGAATTTTGATGGGGATTGCATTGAATCTGTAGATTGCTTTTGGCAAGATGGCCACTTTTTACTAAATTAATCCTGCCAATCCACGAGCATGGGAGATCTTTCCATCTTCTGAGATCTTCAATTTCTTTCTTCAGAGACTTGAAGTTCTTGTCATACAGATCTTTCACTTGCTTGGTTAGATTTACACCAAGGTATTTTATACTATTTGTGACTATTGTGAAGTGTGTCATTTCCCTAATTTCTTTCTCAACCTGTTTATCCTTCGAATAGAGGAAGGTTACTGATTTTTTTTTTGAGTTGATTTTATAACCAGCCACTTTGCTGAAGTTGTTTATCAGGTTTAGGAGTTCTCTGGTGGAAGTTTTGGGGTCACTTAAGTATAGTATCGTATCATCTGCAAATAGTGAAATTTTGACTTCTTCCTTTCCTATTTGTATCACTTTGACTTCCTTTTGTTGTCTAATTGCTCTGGCTAGGACTTCCAGTACTATATTGAATAGGTAGGGTGAGAGTGGGCAGACTTATCTAGTCCCTGATCTTAGTGGGATTGCTTCAAGTTTCTCTCCATTTAGTTTGATGTTGGCTACTGGCTTGCTGTATATTGCTTTTACTATGTTTAGGTATGGGCCTTGAATTTCTTATCTTTCCAAGACTTTTGCCATGAAGGGATATAGAATTTTGTCAAATGCTTTCTCAGCATCTAGTGAGATGATCATGTGGTTTTTCTTCCTTTGAGTTTGTTTATATAGTAGATTACTTTGATGGATTTCCGAATATTGAACCATTCCTGCATTCCTGGGATAAAGCCTACTTGATCATGATGGATGGTTGTTTTGATGTGTTTTTGGATTCAGTCTGTAAGAATTTTATTGAGTATTTTTGCATTGATATTCATAAGGGAGATTGGTCTGAAGTTTTCTTTCTTTGTTGGGTGTTTGCATGGTTTGAGTATGAGCATAATTGTGGCTTCATAGAAAGAATTGGGTAGTGTTCCTTCTGTTTCTATTTTGTGGAATAGTTTGAAGAGAATTGGTATTAGGTCTTCCTTGAATGGCTGATAGAATTCTGCACTAAAACCATCTGGTCCTCGGCTTTTTTTTGGTGGGAAGACTTTTAATGACTGCTACTATTTCTTTAGAGGTTATGGGACTGTTTAGATGGTTTATCTGCTCATGAGTTAACTTTGGTACCTGGTATCTTTCTAGAAAATTGTCCATTTCATCCAGATTTTCCCAGTTTTGTTGAGTATAGACTTTTGTAGAAGAATCTGATAATTTTTTTAGTTTCCTCAGTTTCTGTTGTTATCTCTCCCTTTTCAGTTCTGATTTTATTAATTTGGATACTGTCTCTGTGGCCTCTGGTTAGAAGGGCTAGGGGTTTATCTATCTTGTTGATTTTCTCAAAGAACCAGCTCCTGGTTTTGTTGATACTTTGTATAGTTCTTTTTGTTTCTACTTGGTTGATTTCAGCCGTGAGTTTGATTATTTCCTGCCATCTACTCCTCTTGGGTGCATTTGCTTCTTTTTGTTCTCCAGCTTTCAGGTGTGCTGTCAAGTTGCTAGTGTATGCTCTCTCCAGCTTCTTTTTTTATGCACTTAGAGTTATGAGTTTTCCTCTTAGCACTGCTTTCATTGTGTTCCATAAGTTTGGGTATGTTGTGCTTTCATTTTCTTTAAATTCTAAAAAGTCTTTAATTTCTTTCTTTATTTTTCCTTGACCAAATCATCACTGAGTAGAAAGTTGTTCAATTTCCACATGTATGTGGTCTTTCCATTGTTTTTGCTATTAATGAAGACCCGCCATAGTCCATGTTGATCTGATATTATGCAAGGGATTATTTCAATCTTTTTTTATGTATTGAGGTCTGTTTTGTGACCATTATATGATCTATTTTGGAGAAGGTGCCATGGGGTGCTGAGAAAAAGGTATAGTCTTTTGTTTTAGGATGAAATGTTCTATAGATATCAGTTAAATCCATTTGGTTCATAACTTGTTAATTTCATTGTGTCCCTGTTTAGTTTCTATTTCCATTGATGAGAATGGGGTGTTGCAATCCCCCACTATTATTGTGTGAGGTGCAATGTGTGCTTTGAGCTTAATAAAGTTTCTTTTATGTATGTGGGTGCCCTGGCATTTGGAGCATAGATTTCAGAATTGAGTGTTCATCTTGGTAGGTTTTTTCTTTGACGAGTATGAAGTATCCTTCCTTATCTTTTTTGATAACTTTTGGTTGAAAGTCGATTTTATTTGGTATTACAATGGCTACTCCAGCTTGTTTCTTAGGACCGTTTGCTTGGAAAATTGTTTTCCAGCCTTTTACCCTGAGGTAGTGCATTTCCTGTATGCAGCAAAATTCTAGGTCCTGTTTACATATCCAGTCTGTTAGTCTACATCTTCTTATTAGAGAGCTAAGTCCATTTATGTTAAAAGATATTAAGGAAAAATGATTGTTGCTTCCTGTTATTATTGTTATTAGAGGTGCAATTATGTTTGTGTAGCTATCTTCTTTTGAGTTTGTTGAAAGATTACTTTCTTGCTCTTTCTAGATTTTAGTTTCCCTCTTTGTGTTGACGTTTTTCCATCTATTATCCTTTGTAGTGCTGAATTTGTAGGAAGATATTGTGTAAATTTTGTCTTGTCATAGAATATCTTGGTTTCTCCATCTATAGTGATTGAAAGTTTTGTCTGGGCTGGCATTTGTGTTCTCTTAGGGTCTGTATGATATCAGTCCAGGATCTTCTGGCTTTTATAGTCTCTGGTGAGAATTCTGGTAATCTATAATTCTGATAGGTTCACCTTTATATGTTACTTGACCTTCTCCCTTACTGCTTTTAGTATTTTTTCTTTGTTTTGTGCATTTGATGTTTTGATTCTTATATGACAGGAGGTATTTCTTTCCTGGTCTAGTCTATTTGGAGTTCTGTAGGCTTCTTGTGTATGTTCATGGACCTCTCTTTCTTTAGGTTAGGAAAGTTTTCCTCTATAATTTTGTTGAAGATTTTTATTGGCCCTTTAAGTTGGGAATCTTCACTCTCTTCTGTACCTATTATCCTTAGGTTTGGTCTTCTCATTGTGTCCTGGATTTCCTAGATGTTTTGGGTTTTTAGCTCTTTGCATTTTGCATTTGCTTTAACTGTTGTGTCAATATTTTCTATGGTATCTTCTGAACCTGAGATTCTCTCTTCTATCTCTTGTATTCTGTTGGTAATTCTTGTGTCTATGACTCCTGATCTCTTTCCTAGGATTTTTATCTCCAGGTTTGTCTCCCTTTGTGATTTCTTTATTGATTCTATTTCCATTTTTAGATCCTGGATGATTTTGTTAAATTTTTTTACCTGTTTAGTTGTGTTTTCCTATAATTCTTTAAGGGAATTTTGTGTTTCCTCTTTAAGGGCTTCTACCTGTTTACCTGTGTTCTCCTGTATTTCTTTTCTTTTCTTTTTTTTAAATATTTATTTATTTATTTTATGTATATGAGTACACCATTGCTTTCTTCAGACACACCAGAAAAGGGGATAAGATCCCATTACAGATGGTTGTGAGCCACCATGTGGTTGCTGGGAATTGAACTCAGGACCTCTGGAAGAGCAGTCAGTGCTCTTAACCACTGAGCTATCTCTCCAGCCCTCTCCTGTGTTTCTTTAAGGGAGTTATTTGTGTTTTGTGTTCGTCTTAAAGTCCCCTATCATCATCATGAGATGTGACTTTAAATCAGTGTGTTGCTTTTCTGGTATGTTGGGAGTATCCAGGGGTCTCTGTGGTGGGAGAACTAGGTTCTGATGATGCCAAGTAGCCTTGGTGTCTGTTGCTTATATTCTTGCCCTTGCCTCTCAACATCTGGATATCTCTAGTTTTAGCTAGTCTTGCGGTCTCTGACTGTGGCTTATCCCTCCTTCAACCTGTGTGTCAGTACTCCTGGGAGACAAGTTCTCTCTGGGAGGAATTTGGGCATGGAAAGCTGTGAAACAAGGTCAACTCCAGAGTGCAGACAGAAACCTGAAGGTTCCTGTCCCTGGCTGTTTCTTGGTTCCTGTGTCCTGATGGCTCTGGGCAGGTCCCTCTTGGGCCAGGAATTTGAGCAGAAGTGGCAGTGTTACCTGTGTTCACAGGTGTGCCAGCACTCCTGGGAGA
Source organism: Rhabdomys pumilio (assembly GCA_030674055.1). Lineage (NCBI taxonomy): Eukaryota > Metazoa > Chordata > Mammalia > Rodentia > Muridae > Rhabdomys > Rhabdomys pumilio. The sequence goes on from JANHMN010000009.1 coordinate 67,553,317, forward strand.
GCAGCTGTCTCCCATTAATATTTGGTATGGAGAGCTGTGGCACAGAATCAGCTCTGGGTCCAGATGGGATCCAGAAGGCCACTTTCTGTCTCTTATACCTGGAACATTCAACATTTTAATCATGGATATTTCAAATTTTCAAAAATTCAGTATCTTGTTTCTACTGTTCTTGAAAACTATAGTGTTGCCAGCCTACACTGCTGTTCCTCCTTTTGAAGATTAGCTAAAATAACCTAGAATTGTATTTTTATTCTAGGGTTGCCATATGGTCACCAATTTCATGATGCATATTTCTTTTCAAATGACCTGCCAACACTCAAGAAAAATTTCCCCATTACTTTATGTCTCTCTAATATATTCTCTTTTATGTTTGCTGTATTACAAGATCCTTGTATTTCACTTTCAGAAATTGGTAATCAGACAACCATTGTATGAATTTCCTAAATATTTTTTTTTATTCTTTGACTGATTCTTGGTCATTGAAATCTGTTTTTATTTTGGTTGAAACTCCCTTTCAACTCTTCCAAAAGCTACTTAGATTTTTTTCTATTTATTCTCCTTTTTTAAAAAATAATCTCTCTCTCTGTCTCTCTCTGTCTCTCTCTCTGTGTCTGTCTCTGTCTCTCTCTCTCCCTCTCTCTCTCTCTCTTTCATGTCAGCTATTTGTCTTTGTTATATCTTTATTATGTTATTGATTGGCTCTCAAATAATTTTTCATTGTTCAATCTGATTTATCACTACAGGTCACAGTTAGTTTTGATTACCAATTTCCCAGACTGTAGAGTTGACTGAGAAGGCAATTTCAATGGGGAAACCACCCTAATCAGATTGACCAGTGTGCATGTCTATAAAGAGTTATTTTGATTGTTAATTGATACACTGTGGGCAGTACCATTCCCTAGTCAGGTAGTCTTGGTCTGTTGTATGAAAGCTAGCAAGCATGAGTCTGCAAGTAAATCATCAAGTGGTGCCCCTCTGTAGTTTCTGATTCAAATTCCAGCTGGAGTTCCTACCCCAACTTCCTTTAGTGATGCACTGTGACCTGGTGGTGTAAGCCAAATAGTTCTCTTCTCCTATGCTACTTTTGGCCAGTGTTTTATCACAGAACTCAAACTAGCATACTTGTCTTAGTTAGGGTTTTACTGCTGTGAACAGACAATGTGACCAAGGTAAGTCTGCATTTAATTGGGGCTGACTTACAGGTTCAGAGGTTCGATCCATTATCATCAAGGCAGAAACATGGCAGCATCTAGGCAGGCATGGTGCAAGGAGAGCTGAGAGATCTACATCTTTATCTGAAGGTTTCTAGTGGTAGACTGACTTCCAGGCAGCTAGGATGAGGATCTTAAGCCCACAGCTACAGTGGCACACCTACTCCAACAAAGCCACACCTCCTATAGTGCCACTTCCTGGGCCAAGTATATACAAACCGTCACAATACTCCAGTAATTCATTCATTTTCTCTGTCATTGAAGAAGCACATCTGTTTCGTCATCCTCAACAGAGGAAGGCAGAACAGTGAGCATGCAGATGGGCAGACATGCTAAAAGGCAGGCTTCCTGTTACATGATGAAGAAGGAGCAGGGAAGGAGGAAGACCAGATGCAAAAGCTTTCCTTTGGGGGCTGAATGTTCTCAGGTAGTTAGTTCATCCTTGGCAGAACTGAGTTTCCCTTGTCGCCCCCTGCAACATTGAAGATTTCTAAAATTAGCTAGGGCCCTGCTCCACTTCTCTGCCAAGTTCCTCCCACAGGGGTACACTAGTCTCTCTGTGGCCAACACATGACATTAATCACTCTCATGACGAAAATAACCTTCACAAAGAGCTTTGTCCAAAAACATGTGAAAGCCTGTTTGGATTTGGATAGGTTTAGCCTCGAAATCACGCCATGAGGTTGTCTCCACTTCCCAAGGTTTCTCGATATCAAAACCAAGGCTGAGAGTGATAGTGAGACTATGGAGATTCTAGGCTTGGTCCAGGGTAAGGTAAGGGTAGGTAAGGATGGAGTCATGAGGGGGCCCCAGAGATGCTGCAATACTTGCAGGCCCACCTGGCCTCGTTTGCTAGGATGCCAGACGCTCCATTATGGTGTGAGTTATGAAATCCTCTTTAACCCTTGATCAGGTCACAGAACCTGGAGGAAAAAATATTTTTAAACAAAAGTCTGGAAGAGACAAAGGTGTGGATTATAGGGAGGTGTGCCTTAAGCACTGAGACATAGAATACTGCTATCTGAGATGGAATCTGTAATGGCTTACCCAGGCTACGCTTTGGAGACTTAAGAACCTGTGATAGCTCAGCTTCAGGCTGCCGTTACTGTGATTTATAAGCAGGATTCAAACCCTCATATATAGCCATGTGCCATTCTATTTAAACTCCAGTGTTCAAAAGATTGCTCTTGCTTGCGTCAACATGTTTAATAGGAAACACAAGCCACTCTGGAGACCTCAGGCCTATCTCCTAACCATTAGCTACTTGGATTGTTCCAGAATTTGGCTATTTTTAAAGTCTGAAGAGACAGGAGACATGCTGGGTGAGCTTCATCTGCTTCTCCCACCAGATGCTGTCTGCCACACAAACCAGCCAAAGAGGCCATGCAGTGGGCCAATTAAACAGCAGTCAACTGAATAAATGAGGTGAGGGGAGGGTAGCAAAGGGCTTTCCTCTCCACAGACAGTTAGCAGAACACAAGATTAACTTTTCTTGATGCTCTCATGGGTAACTCTCTATTTGTTCTGTCAAATCTTTGGGTTTTGTTAGAGGATCTTGAGCAGACTATCTTTGGCAAAACAGAGGGACCACACCTTAATTGCTTACAGAGAAAATCTGTTTTCCAGATCTATCACCAGGTTGTACTGGCATAAACCTGTTCTCAAACATAAGACTGTCAGGAAGATTTTCTAAGACAGTTGCCTCAAAGTTGCAGAATCATATAGAATAGGACAATTTATACAAAGGGGCCTCTGCATTCATGAGCTGATAGCTCACTTCCTTTCTTCCTTAATCTTCATGTTAGGCAAATTAAACTCTGATCTCAGGTTCTTAGTTTGGAAATGAGTGTGGAGTGGAGTTGTGGAGACCAAGCTAGACTTTCCATGTGGGTTCTCCGGACATTGCCTGGAGTCGTCTAAGACCTAGGTGGATGTTGCCTATTATTGTATTGGACACTGAGATTGTAGCTAAGAGATCCATGGGGAGTACGAGCATCACGGTCTTTTTAGATAACCCAGCTCAGGGAGCAGAAGGGCAACAAATACACATATCTCACTTTTAACAAAACAAGGACTTCATCCTTTGAGGGTGGCTTGCAAAAGCCATGGCATCTTCTGTGCTTGTGGATCAGCTTTCTTTGACTTGGTCTGTGTTCTACATCCCTGCCCTCGCCCCCCACCCACACACACAAAGGACAATATAAGACAGGCTGACTTGTCTGTGATTGCAGCTATTGGAAGGATCCTGTCCAAAGCGCCATCCACAGTATCACACAGCAGTATCTACACAAATGGGAAGAATTCTTTGGGAATCAGTTACTACGACTAACCCAGATCCTCTTTATTTGATCTGTTAAGAAGCATAGGATAAAATTCATGGTCTTTTCCTGTACTCACAAGTCCCAACCTTAACCCAGATTTATACGATTCCTTTTCTTATTTCTTTCTACTTTCATTCCCTTGATAACGTATTTTATTTTACCATACTGAATAGCATACATTTTTATAAACCTCCACGGTGCTTTCGTGAAACAGAGCAAGCACAGATTAAAAAACAATCTAGGACTACAGCTCAGTATATGTTCATCTTTTTTCTTAGGTTTGGCCTTTCTAGGCCTATTGGGTCTGGTCTGGTCTGATTATTTCACAGGGTTGGGCAAACCCTGCAGAGTACATGAACTCAATCAGTTTTATAGTATCTTGTCAATAACAGGCAGGTTGTTAGATTGCTATAAAGCACAGAAATTTATCAATCCAGACAATTTTATTTATCAAACTCACTTAAATTTCTTTCACATAGAAATGATTGGCTGATGGGGGCATTGAGGAAGAGGAAAAGGAAGAGGAGGAGGAGGAGGAGGAGGAGGAGGAGGAAGAGGAGGAGGAGGAGGAGGAGGAGGAAGAGGAGGAGGAGGAGGAGGAGGAGGGAGCAACCAGAAGAGGGAGCAGTTACATCAACTCATACACATGCTTCTCAGAAAGCCCTGGGGCTCACAGAGGGCTGGCTCAGGTCTAGTACACTGTGTTCTTTGCTTTCTTTGTGTGTCTTATACTGCAGTTAAATAAGAGTTGTTTCTTTGCTTTTATTACTTTTCTGGTGCCAAATAACATGTGATAGTACTTACTAAATAAGTCAATACCACAAAGAGGTTCCATACCATAGATAGATGGGTAGATGATAGACAGATGATTAGATTAGATAACAATGATAGATGATTGATTGATAATATAGATGGACAGATTAATTAAGATTATAATGGTAGGTAAATGATAAATAGGCAGATGACAGACAGACAGCAGACAGACAGACAGCAGACAGACAGATGATTGATTGATAGATGTAAATGACAGATAGATAGTAGATAGGTGATAGATAATATAAAATGGTAATGGGAAGTAGATGATTGATGATAGATAGATGTTAGATATTCATAGGTAGATGACATAAGTAAATAAATTATAGATAGGTATTCATAGATAAATAATAGATGATTCATAAATAGATGGATAAAAAGTAGGTGATAGATAGATAGAAAGATAGATAGATATATAGAATTTAATTAATCTTCCTCAAGGAATGGATCAAAAGCTCAGGGGAATGATAGAATTTACAGAATGACTTAGATGGGACTTGAAGCATCCCTGGAAGAGTGCTATGTGCATTGTGTCAAGAAGATGAAGATTAGTAGTCAGACACTGAAGAAAAGTGCCAAGATTCTAAGGAAAGCAAACAGTGCGTACAGAGTCACAAAGCTGAGAGAAAGTACAACACATTTGGGAAATTAAAAGTATTTCTATTTGTCTGGGAAAGGGAGGACAGAATGGTATGAACTTGGAATGTGAATCTTATCTCACAGACCATAGGGATTAGTGGATTCTAGGTAGGAGATAGGGATAGACTTATTAAATGGATGCATGTGTGGTTTGGAAGGATTACTGTGACTCAAATGACGCTTGTAAATTACTGGCAAACACTGAGGAGAGCATTCCATCAATCCAAGAGAGAAATGACGAGGAGGCTTTCAATTAGTCCTATGAGAGTTGTGAAAGGTACAGGTGGTAGCGCTGGCAGACTTAGCATGAGGACAACATGGGGATGAGAGGAGTCTACCACCTTTCTCATGTCTCTGTGTTGCTTAACAAGATGTATGTAGGTGCTATTTCCCATACCAAAAATAAAAGGAAGGAATAAGAGGAAGGTGACCAAGCCAATGCTAGATGTTAGAGACCATGAGGAAACCCAGTGAATAAGACTTGTAGGCACATGGTCTAGCTCCAAAGATTGACTTGTGCAAGCACATGCCAGTCCAGACACTGTACATGCTGTGTAGCTGCAGGCACCAGTGCAATGTGCTTTCCAAGCAGAATAGAAAGGAGTGAAGGGCAGAATACCAGGAGACATTGTTCTTTATGTGATAAGCACAAGATCATCCAAAGACAGATGCTAAGAAATATAGACAAGAATGTAAGGAGAAGCCACAGGGTGGGGAAATGGCAGGTAATTCCTGATCAGAGCATCTTGATCAATCCTTCCGAAAACAATTGCTGGGGGAATCAAAAGCTAGAAGTCATGTTTCCAATAGGAATTCTGAACTGGAAGGGAAATAAGGATCGTGTGTGAGGAACTATGACCACAGAAAAAAAATGAATAGAAGCATTGGTCACTCTTTTAAGGATTTTGTCCATGAGAAAGATGAATAGGGTAGTGACTGGTGTGGATGGAAGATCAAGAAAAGCTGTTAAGAAGCAGAGGGAGACTAGAGCATGTTACCTGCCGAGGTCACACTCTATTGACTGGGAATAATAGAATGCTATAGATGAAACAAACAAACAAACAAACAAACAAACAAAAAACCCTGAATGATTCTGGTGAAGATCCCATGTTCTGAGGAATGAGTTCCAAGTGTGGGATGGAGAGGACAGACTGGAAAAGTGACATCCCATCCACTAATCCAAGTAAGAAAGGTACAGATAATTACAATAGTTTATGCACACACACACACACACACACACACACACGTGCACGCATACACACCAAGGTAAGGGCCAGAACAGATAATTACAATATTACACATACACACATACATATACAGATGGATAGATATATGACAGATAGATAGATAGATAGATAGATAGATAGATAGATAGATAGGTGCAAGCATAGATCATACATACATATATACCAAGGTAAGGGCAGGTACAGATCATTAGACTATTTCACACATATATACATATACAAACTCTCCCTCACATACACACTAAGATAAGGACAGATATAAATGATTACAGTAACACACACACACATCCACACACGTACATACCAAGGTAAAGATAGGTCCAGATAGTCACAATATTACACATGCTCACATATACTCATACATATATACAAACACATGTATATATGTATATGCTTCCTACATATGCATATGAAGTATATGCAATATATATGTAAGAAACATTAAAATAACAATGGAAGTAGTCCATAGTAACTGTTGAAGAACAGCGAGGAGCTTTCATAACCACTTCTAGGAAAGCAGAGAGAGAACAAACTAAAGAATCATAAAACTACAAAGATTAGCTGAGATACCAAGAGTCAAACTAGGCATATGCTCCACGGTGACACCAGGTTTCTCCAGTACGCAGCAGGGAAGCCTAGGCAGGAAAGAGAGCTTTGAATTCAGAGTCGAGACTTTGGTGGCTACTGGGTCAGACATACAAGGAAACTAAGCTCAGTTGAAGAACCTTCCCAATGAAGTGAGAGCTCATGAGACTGAAACCCCACACCTCTACCATGTGCATCGGACAGGACCCAGCAGTGTGTGTGTACATGATCACACTGTCAAAGGTGGGGACATTTCTCTAAAACATCTGCAAATTTGTGTTTTCTGGATCACTGAATGCATGACATCACACTCACAGCAGCGATGGTTGCTGCTCAAGACCTGTTCAAGATCAAGTCAATTAACATTCTGGAATGGATTGAGAGAGGAACACACGAGGCACCACCCATAGCTGAAGGCGTAGTTGGCAGTTGATGGCTCCTGAGTGTCAGGGGTCATTTTCCTTTAGGGGTATTGGCTCCTGATAGGTTGCCCATGCTCTAGTGGACAGACCCACACCCATGAACATACAGGTAACACTAAATGGACTCAAAGGTTTCAGAATAAAAGGGATGTTTTAGGGGAGAGTTATGAAGAAGTTGAGGAGTGAGTGTTATCAAAATCTATTGGATAGATCTATGACATTCTTAAATAATAAATACAAATACATAAATAGAAATTCACCTTATAACTGCGGCAGGAGGTCTTAACACAGGAACTCACAACTGCTCAAGGTGCAATGACTAGGGACTGCTTGGCCCTAAAAGAGCAGCGATATAACACGTTCAGTAGCCCCAAGTTCAGGGAACATCTTAGAAGAAGTGGAAGAAAGTTTGCAAGATCCAGATATCAGCTATACGATGAATTCTGGAACATTCTCTGCTCTCTGAAACTGTGATGCAGGTTAAAGGAGGATGTTTTCCAGAGAGATAAATAGATCTCACAGAGCCAAGCACCACGAGGACATAGATAGTGGCTACTGGGTGCTAATACAATGCTCAAGAAAACCTACTGTGCTAGGAAATCTGAAAGGTCATAGACGTAAGAGGCTTAATAGAAGTGTCTCCATATTTGACAAGTCTCCCCAAATGTTTACAGCATTATCACTCCAACCTGAGGAGCAGAAAGCGAGTAAAGTAGACTATGTAAGTGAACAAAGCTAGTTTTATATCAGTAAATCTATCTGCTCACAACTATCTAGATCACACTTGGTGATGCCACTGGCCTGCAATGGACACTGCATTTTATCTCCTAATGGAATTTTCATTTGTATATTTCCATATTGCATTTATTCTAGGACAATTATTTGTAGATATTTTTCTTCTGATTTTACTTAGGACATTTTTATTAACAATTTTTATTGAGGTCATTACCTATGATGACTTTAGGGAAATGATGTCAACTTACAGATACTTGCCATTAACAGCACATTGATAGTGGTCGTGGTATGAACCACTGTTTTAGGACAGTCTCCCCCAAGATACTACACTGTCACCTCCATACAAGCCCTTTAGCTTATGACCTTCAGTGTCTCTTGCTGACTACAAGGAGACTACAGATTTGCCTCAGTCTTTGTGGTAGTTTGAATATCCTTGGCCCATGGGTAGTGGCACTATTAGAAGGTGTGGCCTTGTTGGAGGAAATGTGTAATTATCTATTCCTGCCCTAACCTTGGTGTGTGTGTGTGTGTGTGTGTGTGTGTGTGTTTGATATTGTAATTATTTGTTCCTGCCCTTACCTTGGTGTGTGTGTGTGTGTGTGTGTGTGTGTGTGTGTGATGTCTCTTTACAGCAATAAAATCCAAACTAAGACAGTTTCCTTTAATCGTCTCTTTGTATTGTTGGTATAAACCCATCTATTAGGCAACATCATCCCTAGATGTAAACAAACATCAAACCACCCCAAACAGGAAACCAATACCAAATAAATTAAGGCAATAACCAAAGCTAAGCAGTCAACAGGTGAGTTTATTAAGTTGTTTCCCTTGGGAGTCATAAGGGGGGATTGCATCAACTCAAAATAATGCTACATAAAACCATCTCAAAAACCTGGCCTCCCTTACATCACAATTTAGGGAGAAAAGCTTACAGATTAGAGTCTATTACCTAGGGAATTCAGGGCAGGAACTCAAGGCAGAAAACGAAAAAAGAACATGGAGGAACACTGCTTACTTGAGTGCTTCCGTGGCTTTTCCAGCTTGTTTTTTTGTTTGTTTGTTTTTTATAATTAGGAATGGTACTGCCCACAGTGGGCTGGGTCTTCCAACATCAATTAATAATCAAGAAAATGCCCACAAGCTAATTCTATGGAAACTCTCCCTCAGTTGAGGTTCCCTTTTCTTAAACAACTCTAGTTTGAGTCAAATTGACAGACGCTAAAACAGCACAGTAGAAAATCAGCCCTGGTTGGAGGGCTGTGTGCTTGGCCCTAGTAAGGCTAGCTTACTAGAGTGCAAGGGCCATAGGCTGAACAAAGCTTCCAGCGTGGGTCTGACTGGCAGAGTGAAATTGGCCTGGTCTGTCTACAGCTGTCTGGGGATCAAATTTCCATGTCACCTGCTTTGGCCTAGGCTTCAGGAACTAAGCTGTCAGGCAAAGCCCTGTAATTGCCCCAGACTCATCCACACCTTCTCCAACTGTCTCCTAATTGAGGTTTAATGGCTTTGGTCACAGAAGGGAGCTTTTCCTGTCTTCATAGATAGACATTCTTTCATCTGAGCATCAGTCCAATTAGTTTAGCATCGGGGATAATTGACAGAAGTCAGACCTGACTGAGCGGAATTCCCCAGGCCACAGAGGTCTTTGTGGTACTTGCCTGGATGGGTGTATGTGTTTTCATTGTAGTTGGAATGCCATTTAGAAAGCAGGTCTCTGTAGAAGTAGAGGAAGTGGGAGCCTATGGGGCTTTCTGAGTTGGTTATACCTGACTTTTATTTGCATTTTCAATCATAAATACTTCTTGTATTCACTTCTTAAGTGAACTGACTTAAATATTGTTAATTTTCTATTTCAAATGGGGTGCGATTTATTTGGGTCATGTTAGATTTCATTCTTTTCCCATAAAGTTAATTCCACCTGGAGATAGGTTTAGCTTCTCTACAGTCTTGAGTGGTTATAAACTGAGCCCAACACTGGAAGGCACAAACTCTGCAGTGGCATTTGGCCCCTGGAATCATGTAGCTCCAGGGCATGAGTGAGTATGATGTTTTCAGTTGTTGGCCAAGCAAGCATGGGGAGTAGGCCAGTTGGCCACTGGAGTGTCCCCTTTGTTTAGATTGGCTGTATTTATCAAAGCCACTTAGGAGGTGTGTTGCAGTTGAGGACAAGGTTCTCTACAGCCAGCTCCTGATGAGATGGTAGCTTTGTTCAAGTGTCTGGCATATACAGTGACTTCAGGGAGCTCATGATGGGGTCTTGCCAAGAGTAAGGGGATTGTCACCATTTGGAACTTGGCTATGCAGCAACTGGTTAGTCTAGGTTTTCCTAAAGTGTGAAACAAATCAATGCAACCTTTAAAATCACTCTTTTAAAAAGGGAATGCATGAACATATTTATTGAATAATTGAGAGCTGTTTCAGGATTGGCTAGAAAAGGGATGTAGGGGGCTGATTCTTGAAAAGCCTGTGAACAAGTGTATCTTCTGCTGCTTCGTACATTTCAACCTCAAGCCAAGGTGGCTGCTCACCTGTCATATCACAGGAGGAGAGTAACAGACATACACAGGTTTCTGCTGAAGATGCTCAGACATGGATAAGTGAAAAAACATGGGAGTTTCCCACAGTTCATCTCTGAAGGAATGGTCCCCATCCATCAGCCTGCATGTGATTATTAACCTCTTTTGAGGACCATAGCCCCATGCTAGGTTGCTGGGAAGAAGGATAACACATGGTGCCTGCTGTCAAGAGAGAAAAAAAAGTTAGCAAAAATTTTCAGTCTAGGCAGAGTACAGTGAAGAATGAACTTACATAGCTCTGAAGACATTCTCTAAGGAATTCATAAAGACAATGACTAACACTTATGAAACACTAACTGTATTTAAAGTCTTTCTTCAAGGCTTGGCAAGCATCACTTTACATTTTTAAACCTCACAGTACTCTGAGAAGTAGGTTCCATTGTTATTTCCTACAAACAAGGTAACTAGTCCATAAAGATGTACCACATGCTGGGTAGCACAATTAACCAGTGACACATCCTTTATCTTTTATGAAATCATTTAATTCCTCAAAGAATATAAAGAACCACACCTTAGAAATACCCATTTAAAGACTCATTTAAGACACAGTGAAGTCCCTGAACAACCTATCTGACCACATCTCTTCCTCTTGACTTCAGAGTTAACCCTACCCCTAAAATTTAGACCCCACAATTTTAACCACTACCTTAAATTATGTGTCAAGGAAATTAGTGAGAATGATGGCTATCAGAAAGAAGACGTGGGGTTGGTTGATTAAATGGCAGCTGGGGGATTGATCCACAAAGGAAGGAGCTTTTGGAGCAGGAAGAATACATGAGGAAAGGCCAGAAGAATGCATAGGATGGGTAGGAGTCTTGGTTTGACAACATAGTAGCTTCTCTGACATGTAGTGTTTAAAGGCTGAGGAGATGGAACAGTGGGTAAGAGCCTTTGCTGCACCAGCATGAGGACCTAAGGTCGAGTCCTCAGCACATACATAAAAAGCCAGGTGTGCACACCTCTAATGCTAGTGTTGAATAGAGACGGGACAAGTGTTGAGGCTTCCTGGATGCCAGCTCAGTTCCAAGTTCAGAAAATTTGTCTTGAAGAAGGGCACAGAGGATGATAGAGCAGGACACTTGACTTCTTCTTCTCATTAATCTTCCAGGTTCATTACTCCCTCCTCAGGCAACATGTTTCTCTGATGGTGGGTATTCTGCTGTATAGAAACTATTGGCCCCTCAGTCTAGATGCTCAGCTAAGGTTGAGCATCCCACAAGAAAAGAACCATTGTCTCTGAAAGGCCAGAGGCTCCAATATTAGCTATTTTCCCCTAGTGGATCGTTCTGAAAGACAACATCAGGTAACAGTTAGTTCCAAACCCATGTGAAAGAGGGTTGGAAATGCATCCGCAGCTATGTTTTACGCGCCTGTTCAACTCTCCGTCAGCAATGCAAGGATGTTCCTTTGTTGCTGCAACCCATCTTGAAAACACTGGTGCTTTTCTATTGGCTTCCCAAGGAGTGTGTCAGGAAGTTCATGGGAAGAACACATCCTCCCTCACCACAGACAGACACAAGCCAGGAAGAGACTCTTCTCCACTCATGTAAGTCCAGGACCATGTTCCATTGTGTACAGTCAAAATTCTGAGATTCTTAAAAACCTTCACAAGGGCTGGAGAGACAGCTCAGTGGTTAAGAGCACTAGCTGCTCTTCCAGAGCCTCTGAGTCCAATTCCCAGCAACCACATGGCAGCTCACAACCATCTATAATAGGATCTGATGCCCTCCTCTGGCATGCAAGTGTACATGTAGACAGAGTACTCATACATACATAAATGAATTAATCTAAAACAAAACAAAACAAAACAAAACAAAACTCCATGAAGAGCTGGTATATGACGGTGCTCAGATGAATGCTGGCAAACTACACTGTCCAACTTCTCCCTTAATATTATAATCAGGACAATAGGCTTCAAATTTTACCTGACTATGGTGCCAAGCAACATGTTGATTTCTATAGGAACAATCCAACAGATTTATATGCCAGACACTTGGGATGAAGCCACAAATTCTGTATGTTTCTCTATTTCATAGAAGAACAAGGTTTCAATTACAAAGAGGTAAGACAGTTCAGATAGAGAGAGATGGGGTACATGGGCACTGTCACCCCTGCAGACAATGACTCAGTGAATGTAATGGGAATAGTTCTCCTTTGTATTTTCTTCTCCTCCATCACTCACGTAGCACCCTCTACCTTCCTGACTCCTCTTTACAGTGGTGGGTTGAGATCCTGAAGATTGTAGGGCCTATGCTGTCTGAGCAGAGTTGCTGGGGAAGTTACTCCATTCCAGTCCTGATCCAGGAGGATTTCACAGTTGTCCTCCTTTGACCTGTAGTTATGTTGTCATCAGGGGTACAGTTTCAGCCTTAAACAGCAGGTAGACAAAATAACCCTTTACACCTAACCCATATCTGAAACTACCTGAACCCCACACAAGTCACAGAGCCTCAGAAAAAACAAAAACAGTAAAAAAAAGAAAAAATCCCAACAACTGCACTCCCAGGTCTCTTACTCTCTCTACTGAGGAAAACCTTTAGTTGTAAGACTCTTATGGTCCAATCCCATGTGACAGACAGTCTTTTATTTTTGGAAGAGTTAATGCTTCTTCCCAGGAATAGATTTTTTTACATTACTAATGAGATATGAGGTACACTGCCAAGGTTCCCAACATTTCAATGAGCCAGTGACTTGTTACGTGGCTGAATGCAGGGTAACCAGATATGCATCTTCAGAGGAAGATAAATGATCATTTTTAAAAAGAGGATGGAAACATCTGGATATTTGGTTCCCCTTTGGGAGCTTTATTAACTTCGCAAGTAAACACAGATTTCAATTTTGAGTCAGCAAGAATTTGAAGACAGATTTTTCCATGTGAGGACTGGACTAATGGGGTCAGGTTTGGCCATTCTAAATATTGCTCCCTCTGCCAAAGGACCTCGTAGACTAAGAGAGAAAAGGCTGTGCAATGTTTGGAAATGACTTTTCTTGTGAGAAAGGAAAAGAAATGCGGGTAAAAGTCTATAATCAGAATTTTTCAAAAGGAATGACCCAAATTAGCATCGGTCTGTTTGTCTGGTCATTTCTTTTTGACATGAATGTCACAACAGACTTGCTCACTACTGGAAAAAAAATAAACAACAATAAATCTACTCTTTACTGGAAAACATTGAAACACGTCTAGTACACTCACAGAGTGAAACAGGACTCTAAACTACATAAATGAAACTCTGACCCACAACACATGGGTGACCTTCAAGTGTCTTCTGTTTAACCAGGCAGGGAAAACTGCTAGCCACCATATTCCATCTCTGAAAAGACAAAATGGTAGGTAGACTGGGAGAAACTGGTGTTGGCCAGCAGCTCAGATGTGAAGCCTGTCATATAGAGGAATATCTTGGGCTTGGTAGAACTTTTTTTTTTTGAGGGGGGGGGGATAGTGAAGGCGTGTCTTTTTGTCATATAACAGGGAAAAACTGAGCAGCACAGGAGTCCAGGGATGGGGGTGGGGGGAAAAGGCTCATCAGTCCAGAGCGCTTGCTTCTCTGACAAAGGATTCAAGATTGCTGCCCAGCACTGACATCGGGCAGCTTACAACCATCTGTAATTCTAGCTCCAGGGTATCTGACACCCCTTCTGACCTCACCAAGCACATGCACACATGTGCATACACCTACACACACACACACACAATTACAAGTAAACAATGAATGTGACAAGAGTAGCTCACTGTATGTGTGAAACTTGTGAAGTCCTGAATGAATGTGCACCATTGGCGTGTCAAGGATCTCATGCCTCAGACCCAACGCTTTCTCCGGGTGAGGCTCAGGGTGATGGCAACTCTTTCCTCTGCTTCAGAGTGTGGATGTTGACAGTGTATGTAGCAAGTGTCCACCATCGCTTTCTCCCTGTGAACACTGACAGCCTGAAGACTGCTTTCCTATGGATACTGCTTCTACTGAAAGCAGCTAAGCCTGCCTCCTGGATTTAGTTGTATAGCATATACCTTGCCTCCTTATCCAGTTGCATGCAATAACCCCATTTCTCTATTCAACTCTATATAATGAACACATTGAGCTTGCAGGGTGTTGAGGCTTCTTCATTGGAAAATCTAGTCCAGTCAGTCCTAGTTTTGCTGTTTCTACGTGTCCCTGTGGTTTTTCCTTTCTTCATCCCCGACCACTCCAGTGAGGCCAACCCCTGAAGTCCTACAAGGATGCAGGCAACTGTAGGTAAAATGTACCTAACCCTCCACTTTGAACATAGAAGCAATATTTCTCTCCAAGACCAGGCCAGTGTAACTGATCTTTGTGCCCTGAGACCTGTGCACCCATTAGCACATAAATGAGAATCATAAAAAAAGTATTCCAGAAGAAGACTGGAAGTATGTACATATTCAAGATTAAATCTATCTATCTTCTATCTATCTATCTATCTATCTATCTATCTATCCATCCAACTATCTATCATCTCTATTATCTATCTATCTATCTATC
>JANHMN010000009.1:67568365-67591574 GCA_030674055.1 Rhabdomys pumilio
TCTCTATTATCTATCTATCTATCTATCTATCTATCTATCTATCTATCTATCTATATCTATCATCTATATTATCTATCTACCTATCTATCATTTCTATTATCTATCTATTATCTATCTATCTATATATCTATCTATTTATCTATCTATATCTATCATCTATCTCTTTATGTACACCTGTCATCTATCTATCTATCCATCTGTCTGTCTATGTATCTATCTTACTATTCATACAAATATTCAGCCCTAAATTTTACTTGATTCATTCACTTCCAAAGGACTCTTAATTTCTAATAAATACTTAAAGCTTTAAATAAAAATTATTGTGCTTGGCATACAGGGTTCTGCTCCCCCTCCCATAGGCTCATGTATTTGAACACTTGGTCTCCAGCCGGTGGCTCTGTTTGGAAATATTTTAGTATCTATAAGAGGCAAAACCTTGCAGAAGGAGGTGGGTTCCTGTAGAGGGGCTGGACAAACCTTGAGATTTTATAGCCTCGTTTAACTTCTTTTTTCTATGCTTGCTGTCAAAATGATGTGAGCACCTAGCTGGCTGTTCATTCTGCCACCATGCCTTCCTTGCCATGATGGAATAAATTCTCATAACTTGCAAACTAGAATAAACTCTTCCTTCCTTCTTTAAATTGCTTACTGAATGCTTCATCATGACAATGAGAATAGTAGCTAATATGAGGTATAATGCAAGCAAATGGAAGCATTGAAAACCACAGTCTAGCACCAGGTGTGGTAGCACAAGTCTTCAATCCCAGCACACAGGAAACAGAGGCAGGCAGGAAGACATCTATAGCTTCAAGATCAGCATAGTCTCCATAGCAAGTTCCAGGACAGCCAGACCTGTGTACATAGAC
This sequence comes from Rhabdomys pumilio, assembly GCA_030674055.1. Lineage (NCBI taxonomy): Eukaryota > Metazoa > Chordata > Mammalia > Rodentia > Muridae > Rhabdomys > Rhabdomys pumilio. Next base: position 67,569,232 of record JANHMN010000009.1, read on the forward strand.
AGACTCTGTCTCAAACAAACAAACAAACAAACAAAACAACAACAACAAAAACTGTAGTCTAAACAATTGTCTGGCTGATGAGCCCCAGCGATCCTCCCGTTTCTACATCCTTGGTGCAGCCACCACTCAGGTGTTATTTTTTAAGATGAATCTCTAGGGGATTGAACCCATGTCCTCATGTTTGCAAGGCAAGCACTTTAAGAACTGGGCTATCACCCCAGCTCACAAACTCTAGTTTTCTTATATCATTACGTGGCACATAAATGATAAGGCATATTTTGTCTAGTGATTTCAAGAATTGTGTGAGATATATGAAATATACGTAGCATGGAGGCCAGTTAATAGGCTTTAGTCCCTAAAAATGTAGAAGCACGCCAAAGATCTTATCTTTGTCTCCCTTGTCTCTCTATTTTGTTTACTAACGCTTTCGCACAGAAAACAATAAATGGACAGATGGACCTTGACACTGCTTTTAGCTTAAAAAAGAAACTCAGCCAGACCATTTCTTCCAGCCTGATGTCAAATACACAGACCCTTGTCCTATCGTATCAGAGGTGGAACCCTTCTAATGGCTGGCTAGCAGTTCCAACCTCTGAGGACCATGACCCTCTGTGGTGACAAAGTTCAGCGACTGGCTTCAAAGTGACATGCTTTGAATTTTTTTTAATGAAGCAAAAATAAAGTCAAACATATTTTTAAAGTATCAGAGCTTATTACACTCTCATAATCACATTTGCTTTGTGCAACTTTTGCCTGCATCGTGTGTAGTCTGTGCATGCTGCCTGCATCATGTGTAGTCTGTGTGTGCTGCCTGCATCATGTGTAGTCTGTGCATGCTGCCTGCATCATGTGTAGTCTGCATTGTGTGTAGACTGTGCATGCTGCCTGCATCGTGTGTAGTCTGTGCATGCTGCCCCAATGCATTGCTTCTGTCAACACTTTGTGGTTTTCTGCTAAAGAATGAAAAAAAAAATCAAGGGACTCTTGGGGAATCTCTTTGGGAACCTAGGGGTAATGACTGGTTTGAATGTCAGCCAGCCACAATTTAGAATCACCTGATCGGGAAGCCTCAATTGAGGAACTGTCTTGGTGGCTTTATTTGACATGAGAAGACCCACCCTGCGTGTGGATGGCACCTTCTGGTAGCATCCCAAATAAAAAAGATGGAAGACTGTTGCCTTCCTGCTTGCTGGGCATTTCCTTGCACTGCTCACTTGATTTGGCGGTGTTGTAATCCCTGATATCAGAGACACAGTTTCTGGGCTCCATCATTCACTAAAGACCAAGTGTTCTTCAGGAACCTCTTAGGGTTTCTGCACCAAACTGGGGCTGCAGAAACCTCCAGCCTGAAAAACTACTGAAAAACTGAAAAACTAAAAAACTGAAAAACCGTCAGGTTCTAGGTCTCTCTGATGAGAGGCAGCCACTGTGATAGAACTCTTAATGAGGTGAAGTTGTCCCTTTATTGTTACTTTTGTTTGTTTTCTGATTTTTCCTTTTAATTTGCTTCTAAATCTCACAGGGAAGGAGATGTGTATATGTGTGAAACCATCAGACAAACTGGGTGGGTCAGCCGAGAGCTGAAGGCAGGACCTCGGAGCTTTTCCTACAGTTCTGCTTTTGTATTCATTTGAAACTTTTCTGTAACAAGAAGTTAGAGTTAGCCCCAGAAGAATAAAAACAAACAAACAAAAAGACAATGTATAACTTGAGTCTACAATTTCATGCTCTCCTGTGTAAGCACACTCCAGGAGACCCATGCTTCACCTACACGGTTTTGCACATGGACTTTGAACGTTTTCCAAATGTGGTAATTTGGCTTAACTTGCTCATTATTTTTTCAATATAAAAGATCATAGGTCCTGTTAGATGCATCAGAATACCATTCTATTCATCTCGAGCAAACGTTCTCCCTTCCACATTTTCTTTCAAAGAGGAGGACAGAACGAGGCTGGGGGCGAGAGGTGGGGGAGAAGAACCAACCACTGAGTTTCCACTTTCCACAGAATGGCAAGGTCCTCGGGGAGACAGTAAATTGAAATTAAGGCTGTTTCAGGCAGTCTACAGGATGTGTCTGCAAATGTAGACGCAGAGAAATGGCGAAAAAGTCTGTTTGTGCCCATTCATACGAAGTGGGGGCCTTGTAATGTGCTCCAGCCCCTGGGAATGGTGGCTGGCCGAGGAACGGAGGCCGGAAGAAAGGGATGGATTTGACATAAGTACTTTTAAGTGCTCTGAAGGCCCCCTCTCCTCCCTGTGGTTTACAGCGAGGTCCACTGGGAGCCACAAGGAAAGAGCCCAGTGAATCCCCACAGCTTTTCGTTTTAAGGATAACAAATCTTAAAACAGGTGTGAGCTCAGAAAGCCCCTTTTACTCCTTGCTTTCAGTCTTCTGTGGCCAGCCCGCTCTCTTCCTTTGTTATTATCATTCCACAGATGGAGAAGTCTGGAGTCAGGCAAGGGAGGAGAGGAGTGAGAAGCTGAATAAACAAACCGTGCTTAGAGTGACTAATATTCATGAAGTCCGCTGGTCATGCACTATGAAATTTATTAAAGTGTGGTTTCCACGAGAATGTATTAGTGGACCTAATGAACACAGATTTTTAAATAGTGGTCTCCAGGAAATGGCTTCCTGGGCCTGGATATGCCCAGTGAATAATGTAGCCAGAGATTAAATCGTCAAAAGCTTTTTTAGAGTCCAGAAGGTTGGCTGTTGGGAAAGGTGGGGGTGCCTACAGCGGGGAAGTAGGGATAGAGGGAGATTAGAAGTCTGAAGGTCCCTGAAGCTTTAATCCTTTATACTCATTAAGCCTGGAGACTGCACAGAAAGCCTCTGAACTTCAGTGCTGCCACCTGGTGGACAACAAGCGCCATGCTCGGACCTGAGAAACAGCAGCATGGCGCCTCCATCTTCAGAGACAAGAGATTTGAAAGCACTGCAAGTGCACTTCACTCATCGTTTCCTTGGTTACTACAGTGTGTTTGGAGTGAAGACAAACACGGGCACAGTCACCAATTGTGCTAAATCAAACCTGAATACTTTTGCTACTTATTTTTGTACAGAATGCCTGAGATAGCTTAGAAGGGAGCATCATTTATTTTGACTCACGGTTTCAGACTTCTGAGTCCAGCCGTCTTGGCTCAGCTGATTCTGAGTCTATGGTGACATGGTGACAGGAGCATGCAGAGGAAGATAATATTCTCCTCTAGACGATAAGAAGGCAAAAATGCTGGCAAAGGGACTGAGCTAGCTGGAATAACTTTCAAAGGCCTACTAAGTCCCCATATTCTCTATCTCCTTTGTTTTCCAGAACGTCCCAAACAGCTCTACCATCTGCGACCACGGTTGAATATATGAGCCTGTGGGAGACATCGCACATTCAGACAAAACAGGATACTGTGTTTTGTTGGTTTTGGTTTTTGTTTTCAAGTTCTCTCATTCTGCTGTTTTATTCCATCGGGACCTTCAGTTAATTTTCATGGCATCTTATCTTCAGTCTTAGGCTAATGTATTGCTCTCTTAAATGTGTTTGTTTTATAATCAATTTCAACTCTTCCGAAACGTTGAACTCATCCTGTATATATCTCTCTTTCATATATACACTCCATCAGCAAGCAAATTTTCTTGTTTATGGTCACAGCATCCCAGGACCATTTCAGTATGTACATTACCATTACCCACATTTGACCCACTAATACGGCTCCTGAATGATTGCCAGAGCCTCCTAACTGAATTCTAGGCTTCCAACTCTCTGGGCTCTGGTCTACTTCCCCATTCTACCAGAATGGGGCAAAAGAACATGATAAACACTAGTTTTATTTGCCCAAGTCTTCCAAGCTCATCAAATTATTAGTGTTAAACTTCCACAGTGTGTTTCAAGGCCGGGTCCCTCACAGGTTTCCACTCACTCCGCTTCACTGATCTTCTCGCTGGTCCCCAGTGAGGCTACCCTCTCAGTGTCCTGTTCAAACACTTGACAAGAAGTGACTTAAGAGCGGAAGGGTGTATTTTTGGCCTGCAATTCCATAAGTTAGAGTCCATCACAGCGGGGAAGGCACGGTGACAGCCATATGAGGCTAAGTCATATTGTATATATAATCAGAAGTAGAAAACAGGCCTAAGGTAGGGGGCCAGGCTAAAATCATTCACATTCTACTCTCTGTGACCTACTTCCTCCAACAAGGACCCACCCCCTAAATATTTCATAACTTTCTGAAACAGCACCAACAGAGGACCAAGTATCTATCCCTTGAGCTTGTTTAGCATAATTCACAACCAGACGCCAGCAAGGCTAAGCACATCCTTGAGGTGGCTCCCTCTGCTTGGAATATTGGTCGCCATGTGTCTCTCTCTCCTTCCTCCTGGTCTCTAACCAGCCTTATAGACTAGCATTTCCATCACCACCTTCTTTAAACAATGTCCTCCATCCCTTCAGTCCCATTGTCCTTTCTTTAGCTGATTTATTTGCTTTTACAGTTTTACTGTGATAAAATGCACATAAAGTGTTTCATCTTAGCCATCGAATACGTGTCGAATGGACTGGATATGTGCACTGTGGATGTCTTAGTTGGGGTCATTATTGCAGTGATGAAGCACCATGACCAAAAGTAACTTGGGAAGGGAAGGGTTTATCTGGCTTACACTTCCACATTGTTGTTCATCATCCCAGGAATCTCAAGGCAGGAGCTGATGCAGAGGCCATGGAGGAGTGCTGCTTACTGTCTTGTCCTCATAGCTTGCTCTGCCTTCTTTCTTATAGAACCCAGGACCACCAGCTCAGGAGTGGCCCATCCACAATGGGCTGGGCCCTCGCCCACCAATCACTGATTAAGAAACTACCCTCATGGGATTGCCTACAGCTTGATCTTATGGACCCATTTTCTTAAAATTGAGGTTTTGTCCTCTCCGACTTTAGCTCATGTCAAGTCGATATAAAACTATCCAGCACAGCGAACAATTTTCATTAATATACCGTATCTCTACAGAACACTTTGCTATACTCACTTAATAGTAGGTCCCTCTTCCTCCTCTCCATAGCCCCTAGCAATCAACCATTCTCTTCATTTCTTCATGTAAATATATAGCCACTGAGCCCAGCCTTTACCTAAGCACAATGATGTGAAAACTGAATAATATTTCATTTTGAGGATATAACATGTTTGGCTGAACTTGTTTACTGTTCTGATCAGCTCTTATGCTACTTTCCCTGATTTACCATTATGGATAATGCTTCTATGAGTGAAGGGGTGTGAATATCATTCCAAGATCCTGTTTTAAATTATTTTAGTTATTATTATGGTTTCAGTTGTGAGATGACCTGGCCCCCCAGGCTGATGAGACTGTTTGGGGACATTGAAGAACATTGGACATGGGGCTTAGTTGGAAGGCAAAAAACTGTACAGAGGTGGGACTTGGGGGTTATAAACTGGTTCCACTTCTGCCTGAGGCTTTCTGCTTCCTGACTGATCAAGCTGTGAGCAAGACACGCTGCAGGCTTCTGTCACCATGGAGGTGTTCTCTTCCGCAATGCCTTCTCCACCATGATGAACCGGATCTCCTGAACCTGAAGCCTAAATAAATCCCCTCTCCCTTCGGTTTGGCTTCCGCCAGGTATTTGGTAATTAATAATAGCAGAGCAACTAAAACACATATAAGCCCATAAACCCAATCACTACATGGTCTGGCAGTTTTATATTTTAATTTCTCACTGTTTTATTACATTGCTTACTTACTATCTGCGTGTGAGTGTGTGTGTGTGTGTGTGTGTGTGTGTGTGTGTGTGTGTGTGCGTGATGCCATAGCACATGTGTAGAGACCAGAAAACATCTTTCCAGAGGTGATTCTCTTCTAGCATGTGAGTCTTGAGGATGGGAGTTGTATAATCTGTCCTTCATCAGCCAGCTCTTGGCCAGTCAAGTCACCTTACCTGCCTCATATTTTATTTCGAGGCACTAGTACACACTACTAAGTGTGCCATCTTACACACTAAGACACCACACCAAGGCTCCAAATCCTCCACACCTCACCTGCACTCTACTTTCCACAGTGGCTAGTTTTTCAAGGGTGAGATGCTATCCCTTTATTTTTCTAATATGAATTCCTCTAATGATGGAATACTGTTCGAATGTATATTAAACACTTGTACATGTTCCTTGGAGAAATTTCCATTTGAGTTCTGTGATGGCTATTTTTGGTTGCCAACTTGACTACATGTGAAAATAACTAAAACTCACGCAGTCAGGTAAATCTGAGAGGGATTTCTACTTAATTGATTTGAAGTGGAAAGGCCCAAGGAAGTGGAAAGATCCACCCTGAATGTTGGAGACACCTTCTTCTGGTAATCTATATAAAGGATATGGAAGAAGGAAGGTTTCACCCTTTGCCTGCTTGCTCTCACCTTGCTAGCAAATCCAGTCTTTCACTGGAGTTAGAGCCTACTTTTTTCAGGATCCCAGTATATACTGAAAACCAGCTGAGACATCCAGCCTCATGGACAAAACAACTACTGGATTCTTGGGCTTCCAATTGGTAGACAGCCATTTTTGGACTAGCTGGCCCACAGTCTGTAAGTTACTTTGATACATGCATATGGTAACACACACATACACAGAGAAAGGGGGAGGGGAAGGGAGGGAGGGGGAGAAGGAGGGAGGGAGGGAGAGAGAGAGATTTATTTTATCAGTCTTGTTCCTCTAAAAAAAAAAAAAAGAGCCCTAATATAAGTCCTTCACACATTCTTGACTCATATTGAATTAAATTTTGCAAATTCTCTGTAAATTTAATTTCACCCATAGGATCTGTCTTCTAAAATGTGTGTGACTGCACCTAAGATGTACACAAATGTACATAAAACTTTCTTATGACCGTCTTTCATTTTCCCCAAGTCTCCTACTGTAGAAAGTAAGTTTTCTGGGGACTGAGACAGGGAATTTACAATGTGAGTAATGAGATTCCTTTATTCCTGAAGCTTCAGGAGCTGACAAAAGAAAGATAGGACTGTGTCCTATTTAATCTTTTTCTGTGTATGGTCAACATCTTATGCAGCTGTTAGAGCTCTCTACCTTAAGAGTGTCTTAGCGAAGTGTTATTATGTACAGATGTGCCCAGTTGTTTTTTGCTTTCGTTGTTGAAAAGGTATCTTGCTATTGCCTAGGCTGACCTTGAACTACAGGGCTCAAGTGTTCTTCCCGACACAACTTCCTAGTTAACTGAGATTATACATGCATAGTAACATCCCCGGCTGTCCTGTTTACTGTTCTATTGATGTGAAGAGACACCAAGACCAAGGCGACTTGTACTAGAAAGTTAACTGGGGGCTTGCCTATAGTTTCAGGGGGTGAGTTCACCATCTTCAAGGCAGGAGGAAGGCAGGCATGACAGTGCAGCAGTAAGTAGCTAAGAGCCTTTATCTTATCTCCAAGATGGAGTGACAAGGACTTTTGAAACCTCAAAGCCCTTTCTCAGTGAAATAACTTCCTCTAACAAGGCCACACCTCCTCCAACAAGACCACACCTCCTTCAACAAGGCCACACCTCCACCAGCTGGGCCACACTTCCTCCAGCTGGTCCACACCTCCTCCAGCTGGGCCACACCTTTTAACTCTTTCTAAACAGACCACCAACTAGGAAACATTCAAATATATGAGCTATGGGGGGCCATTCCCAGCCAAACCAGTATATCCAATGATTTCTTTTAAAGATATTTTATTTAATGCATATAATGTGTTTTGATTAAATTCATTCCCATTCTCTCCCCTGCTGCCTCACCTCCCTCCAGTCACTTTCCCTCCAGACTTCATTTACATGCTCTCTCCCTCCCTTCCTCCCTCCATCCCTCCCTCCCTTCCTCCTTCTCTCATTTTCAAAGATTTATTACATTTACTTATTTGTGTGTCACAGGAAACAAGACATGGTGTGGTGGAAGTCAGAGGATAATGTCCTGGGATCAGTTCTCTCCTCTCTCTATGTGAGTCCCTAGGAACCAACCCAGTGCTTCCAGACTGGAAGGCAGTGCCTTTAGCCACTGAGCCATCTCATAAGTTTCTCCTCTCCCTCCCCCTCTTCTATCCCCTCCCTCCTCTCCCTTCCCCCTCTCCCATCCCCTTCCCCCTCTCTCTCCCTCTTCCTCTTTCCCTCTCTTCCCCTCCCTACCCCATTCCCCCTCTAACTCTCCATTGCCCCCCCAATACTTTCTGAGTCCCTTTAGTGCTACTCATTTGTGTATGGCTGTGGAACCATCCATTGGAGCTCTTGGGGCCCCATCCTTGAAGGATACACAGTTGCTCTTCTTTAACCATTCATGTTTCCATTTATTGCACTGACTAAATGTAATTAGATTTACATTTAACAATTTGCTCTTTGCTTTTATATGTTTCTAATTTTGTGGTTCCTCTTTCAATGCTTCTGTAATGGCAAGAAAAGCCTTTGTGTATCATTTTGATTCCTGTTCTTCCTTATGCTTTATCTTATTAACAATTGCTTTGATTAATATACACACCACCACTTGTCATAATAAAGTTCATGATCTAACTAATGAAAATATAAGAATTTCAATATACTTTCCTGTATATTTTCTCCTTGTCTGGACCATAGCTGGCTGGCATATATGTATGTATGTTCAAATGTGTGTGTGTATTATATATATATATATATATATATATATATATATATATATATGCTTTGAACATACTGATTATTAACCAGGACAGTAAGTTCAGGCTAGTAGAGATGTGGGCTTTAGACACTATTCTGTCATGCTTTAGCCTGAGGACTGCCCGCCAGACCAAATCAGATAGTGTGCTCCAGTTGAAGCTAGCCATTTTCATGGCCTAGCTAATCCTCAGGGAAATCAAGAGACTCAGAGGCAGGGAGGAGCATCATAAGAGCAGTCTCCATAGTTCTCATATGAACTTAGGTGGCTTTCAAACTTGAAGATTTAAGGATGGTTTCTTGGTTTGCATTGGGTTCTCAATTGCATGGTGTGTGTGAGTGTGTGTGTGTGTGTGTGTGTGTGTGTGTGTGTGTGTGACAGAGGGAGAGAGAGAGAGAGAGAGAGAGAGAGAGGAGAGAGGGGGGGCTTGCAGTTCATCTCACTCAATTAGCCTGGGAAACTCCAAACTTTAAACCCTGAGAATCAGCTACCAGTTTTTCTACTGTTGTTGAGATTATTGAGTAAACTGAATGGTTTTTCCTTATCATATACTATCCTGTGGTTGGAAGGACTTCAGACCACTTAGTGCCTATGTGAACTACACAGCCTGGAGATTAAACAGAAGGAACACTGAGGCACCATGTCAACACGTCATCTTTGGAAAAATCTAAACATTTGACAAACTTCACTGACCAAGCTGGGGCAAGGTCAGGGTAGTAAAAGACTTAGATACCAATCCAGCATTCCAGAATCTGTCTTCTCCAAAGATGGGGGTAAAAAGAAAATAAACTTAAATTCCTACAAATAGAACTCAGTTAGTTTTGTGGGTATCTCCTCAGAGGGAACAAGCAAAGGGACATTTTTCTAAAGCAGTTGAAGAAAATGTGTTTAAAGCTGTACTTCAGAAACGGGACTATAATTATTTTTTTCTGGCACATTTTCTGTTGAGACATGTCTGAAGATTGATAATCAGTGAGTTTTCAAAAGCTTTCTAAGACTCTTCACATCTTGACTAATGAGCTTCCTCTGCATTAGCCTCACCCAGACTAGTGTTTTCTGAGTTAAATAACTGAGATTTATCCGTTTTCGACAAGCTACCTCACACATTCGTCTGTGTCGTGATGCTAAATTTCCAAATGCTGAAAACTTTGCACAGACTTTGAACTGTTTGCAGGTTTACATCCTTCCCACACTGAAAACAAATATTGGAAGGGAAAACTCACTGGAGAAGACTGAGAACGAAGCTGATACCAGGTTTGACCACCCAGAACGCACCAGGATTAATGGCAATCCGGCCTGACAGCATGCTGACCACAAGAGATGAGGTCACCCTAAGAAGTGTTTTAAAGAGGAAAATAAAATCAGCAGAGTGCAAAAGAGAGAGAAAATGTAAAGTTTAAGATGCACATGGCCTGAGTGTTTCTCCCTATTCATTTTGGAAGCCCTTGAGTGTTTCCAGGGAAATTTAATCTGACCGTTTCTGAGCCATTTACGCTTAACTCACCACAACGTTGTTCCATCCTAGTCACTGGTCCAAAAAACCCTCCAAATCATGCCCATAAAGATTCCTATTAAAGGCAATTGTTTTCTTTTCCTTAAAGTGAAATTATGCTTTTCCAGATTGAAAGGAACACGGACATGAACCCTAAAAAGAAAACTTAGGAGACGGGAAATACATACGCTTTGGACCAGAGCATGTCGTCCATTTAGATTTCCAACCCAGGCTGCCTTGGTTTTGGCAGGTCTGTCCTGAAGGGTTTACTACTCCTTGGAAAGCCAAAGTGGGCCCTCCCAGGCCCAGGGGTGAGGTGGGGATGGGGGTGGGGATAGGGTGGGGGTCTGGCTACCAGAAAAGAGGGGAGAGGCTATAACTGGAGTCTCAGCACTAAGAAGGTCGAAGCAATGGAATTTGTGAATTTGAAGTTAGCTTGGTCTACATAGCAAGTTGCAGGTTGATCTTGCTCCAATTAAAAAAATGTTTTTAGAGTTTTATTTTATCTTTGAGAAGGGGGCTTACTATGTAGCTAGCCTGGAGTTTTCTATGTAAAACAGACTGGCCTTAAACTCAAAGAGATCCACGTATCTCTTGTCTCCTGAGGGTTGGCATTAAAAGCATGTTATGATGCCCAGCTCACAAAAGATTATAAGAAATTCAACCTAATAGTAATAATATATGTATATTATATATGTATGTATATGCACATGTATGTATATACACATGTATGATAATATATATTATTAACTGTGCTTCAGCCAATCTCAGTGAAGTCGCATAGCATGAGACCACAGATGTAGGAAAGGCACTTCATATTCTCAAGGACTTTTGTAGTCCAGGGGTTAAGCTGTAAAATGAGAGCAACTAAATCACAGGCAATTAAATGAGGTTATTGTGTAAGGTGCTGTGATTACCTAGAAGGTAGTAAAGCCTTATTCTGATGATAATGACGTCATCACTATGAGTGTTTGTATTGACAAGCTGTCCATAAACCAAACACGTCAAAACAAAACTGAAGTTCACTCAGTCGCAGGTAGCCCTTTTGAGGATGGATAGATTATTTTTTTAAGTTGGTGAGCTTTCAGGTCTTCGTTTATTGGACTTATTAGGACTTTATTTATTGCTAGAAAACCACTGTGAGAGAAGGCATTGCTGCCTTGGAATGAGTGAAAAGAGTCTGGCTCCTGAATTTATATAATGTGTACTACATATGAAAATACTACATAAATCAAGAGTGTTTCAAGTCCTTTAAATCAGTTATGGGATATGTGTGTTCTACTCTTCACACCTTTGTGCTTTATGTGAGCATTCAGCTAAAGAGCAGTAGGAGTGGGGGCATCTGATTCTAGGTTAGGTGTTACTGGTGGGGGGGGGGTTAATTACAATTAGAGTATCAAATTAATTATACAGAATTAATAATTGCTAATTAACGTGAAGAGTGTTCTCAGTAAGGAGAAATCTGCTGAAGCATGCTGCATAGGCTGCTTTGACCAAGACTGTCTGGAGAAACCTGCATTGTTTCACCTTTCTGTCTCAAGAGTTGTTCTGCTGTTGCTTCTCATCTGTCATCTTTATAAATCAAAGGACAAAAGTCTGCCCACCCCACTTGCTGCACAGGGTTACCAGAAGTGCATGAGCCATCATTTACTGGGTCAACAAAAGTTTGTTGAGGGAATACTCTCTGACAGGCATTCAGCTAGACATGTGGAACTTAGTGCTTTTTGTTTTAAGCAAAGCTAAGGTTGGGTCAAGGAGACAGCCCAACAGGTAACAGTGCTTACTGTACAAGCTTGAAGAGCTGCCCTCAAACTTTAGGACCTATATAAAAGGCTGGGTGTGGTGGTACACGTTCATAATCCCAGTATTCCATAGTGAAATGAGAGGCAGAGACAGGAGACTATCCTGGTTTATAGGGTTTAACTGTGACCATAAGAAAAAGAAACAACTTCCACAAGCTGGCTTTTGACCATCATACAAGTGCCAGGCATGCACCCACCCTCACACACGTGTATGTATACAAAATAATAATAATAATAATAGTTGTTGTTGTAATATAAATTGTTAAATTTTTTTCTTTTTTTTTTCTTTTTTCTTTTTTTTTTTTTTTTTTAAGACAGGGTTTCTCTGTATAGCCTTGGCTGTCCTGGAACTCACTCTGTAGACCAGGCTGGCCTCAAACTCAGAAATCCGCCTGCCTCTGCCTCCCAAGTGCTGGAATTAAACGCGTGCGCCACCACTGCCCGGCAAATTGTTAAGTTTTAAGGCTAAAACTTTGTTCAACTTCTTGCAGTAGTAAACCATATATAATAAGCAAAACATATATTAAATAATATAAAGCTCTTCAGCAAAAGGAAAATTGGGGGAGGAGACTGTAGGAGGAGCTAAGGTGGGAGGAGTAAGGAGAGGAAGAGGAAAAGGAAAAGGAGGAGCTAGAGAGAGCAACCATGTAGGAGGATGGAGAGCCACACAGGTATGGAGGGTAGTTGGTAACAACTTATATTTAGGTTAGCTAATTGAGAAACAACTCTAATTGTATGGGCATACTGTTATTGAGCATTACCAAATATATAAAGCCTATGATTAATAGTTAAGCATTAGAGTCTCAAGTCTCATTTTCCTATGGGGCCAGAGTGGATGGTGGGATGGTCTGGGCAATGTCCAGCCTTGTGAGACTGTGGAAGATTGGCAGAGCCATCTCCCACGCTGGCATTTTGCGGGTGGCAGGGCTTGTGTCTCTGGCTGGCCATTTCTAGCTTCGGGCATGCACGTGGCCTCTGGCCATGGAACATGGCAGCTGAGCTAGGCAGAGTCGTGGCAGCTTAGTCAGCTTGACTAGCGGCAGTTTTAAATAATTACATCAACAGGACACAAGCAACACTAGGGAAAATAAGAGGGTTTTTAAAACAGATTTCAAGGAAGCTATCTTTTTATTAAAAAAAAAAATGCCTTGAAGCAAAGACAATACTACTATGCTGTTTAATGTTGTTGAATATTTTATTTAAAACAAAAACAGAACAGACTCAAAATGACTCAAGCAAAAAGAGACTAGGCTGTTAGTTCAGCGTTAAGAGCCGATGTTCTGTCAGCCATGGCCGGAGCCATGTTCACTTAAAGGTCACAGCGACTCTATGGACTAGGAGTTTTTCACAGGGATAAGTATTGCTCAGAAGTTAGGCGATTGGCAAGTATCTCAGTTCTGTGAATCTGTCTTTGGTCCAGGCTCTGGTCACCAGGAAGGATGAAAATTCTAGTCAAAATGGATCTGGGTATTGTCCCCTGTCTCTCCTAGCTCTGTCAGTTTCACCTTTGCACAGCAGGCGGCCACTGCATTTTCAGGAGCCATACTTAGTGGACTAAATAGACCACCTGTCTTGAGCCCCTTCCCTAAAAGAAAGCAGTCTTCCCGGCAAGTAGTAGCTTATTTTTTCAAACAGACGAGGAGCCTGCAGTGGGTCTCAGACCCATTCTTAAGCCAAATGCCTTGAAAAGCATAGGAATGATCAAAATTGATAGAGGCAATTCTTGGGTTGGGGCGGGGGCGGGCAGTCAGAGACTCAATTACAAAGAGTCCTAGTGTGGTAAAGGTAGGGTGTGCATTTGTATGGCTTTCCTTAGCTGAGACGCAGCAACAAGGGAGACTCCTGTCAAGTCCCTCATGGCTGCAGTGCATGACTATATCTCTCTGTGCTGTGAGCATCTGAATGTGAGATCCATGAACTCTGTCAATAGATCTCAGTTCATATGGAAAAGACCACAGTTTCTTCTGGGGTAATCCTGCAAATTCTATTTTCTGTCTTCAAGATTCCAGTCTTTGACTATCTTTATCATATATTGTTTTGCCCTGACATTACTGAAGTTTTGATCAGAGCAAGGCCATTCATTTTGACCTCAGATTTCAAAGTGGCTGGTTTTCTTATTTTGTTCCCCCCCCCAAAGCCTTTAGTTTGACCAAAGATCATCAAGAGCATTTTTGATTGATTGATTGATTGATTGATTGATTGGCTGATTTTGGCTACATACTGTAAGAGAGCAGAGAAAAATCCATCTGGGCATATTTTTTTAAGCAAAAAATTAAAAATAAAGGAAGCATTCTACTGGAAATTATTCTGAAATATACCTGATGATAATATATGATTATGTCAACAGTGGCTTAATTTATAGGTTCTGCTTGTCAGTGTTCATTTTCCCTATCACAGTGACTCAGTTAATGTGCCCCATTGCCCATAATTTGATCCTTAACAGAGCAGAGAGATTTTCATTATCAAGCCAACTTGGTTTTTAGCCCTGCTCAGCATCTCTCCCCAGTCACACTTATCTCTTTCCTCTGCTTGGCACAGAGACATGGGTGCTATAAACAGCTATGTTGGCCCAGCACCTCATAATGGCATTATGACAAAAACTTTATTGGTCCATAAAAATTTTGCAACTTCCCTGCAGCACAGGGTCATTTCACCAACAGTTGTAGAGCATCTTAAATTATATTTGTGCAAAATTGAGATGAATGAGCCTGCGCATTGATGCATATCTCTGAGTAATGGGGATTTTTTTTTCTTCCTCTTCTCTTTGCCAAATGCAAAGAAATTGGTATCCCAATCCAGCTCTTTGTCAGTTCCCATTAGAAACATTTAATACTAATAAAATTTATGAATGCAGTTTCCAAAGGATACTGCCAGAAGTCTTCAAGATTACTCCATCAGTACTTAAAGACAACCATTGTTCACCTTATAAAAATCTATATGTTTCCTGACAGGTAAGAAATGTAGCTTTGTGTGCTGAGTCAGCATGGGAGGCCCCCACCCCCTGGCCCCTGCCCTTTTTTTTTGGTTGAAGTGGAGTTCACGAAATAAAACCAAATGTGTTCTCAAGTCCATGAGGAAAGATTGATTTGAAACTATTCCCCCCAATAAATATATAAGTGACAGACTCTGGACAGGAAAAAAAATAAAATAAAGTATGATTCCATCTTCTCCACAGGTAGGACATAGGCTAATTCATTTTAAAGGGTTTTAACTGAATGCTCGTAAGTGTAGACACAAATGTTAAATTTGAAAGGAGATGGCCCTGTGAGGTATGTGTTGTTTTTAGAACGAGTTCTTGGGGGTTTGTACTCACATTCGTAAGCACTCATCGTATTGAGTAGGTTCTTTGGATCGTGACTGATTGGTTTGTACCTATTACATACATAATGTCTCTACTATGTATGTATGTATATACATATACGTATACATATACATTATATACATACATACATGCATGCATACATACATACATAATGCCTCTACTATGTATGTATGTGTATACATATATGTATATATTATATACATATATACATATATACATACATACATACATACATACATGCATACATACATACATACATACATACATAATGCCTTAACTATGACTTTATTTGTGTAAAATTCTTACCACTTCCACAAACAAGCTGCCCGGGGTTGGGGTGTTGAATGAGAAATGCCTGGCATAGGCTCAATTACGCAAACGAACACCTGGTCCCCAGCTGGTAGCACAGTTTGGGAGATATTGTAGAACCTTTAAGCGGTAAGAGGTAAGGCCTTTTTGAAGAAAGAACATCACTGAGAGTGAACTTGGAGACTTCATAGCTTCCCCAACTTCCAGTTTGCTCTGTCTGAGTTCCTGGCTGAGTCTGGGGGCTCTCAGCTTCCTGGTCCTGCCATGCCTGCTGCTTGGTATAGGCCTCCCACTGTGATGGACTCTTACCCCTCTGTAACCATGAGCCCAAATAAACTCTTTCTTCTGTGAGTGGGTTTTGGCTGTGGGGTGTTATGGCAGCAGCCAAAAGTAACTAATACACAGCTCCTTATTTTATGTGGTCATTATCTTTAGCTTAGTCAAAATGCCTTCCAAGTGGTAGGTGTTTAACATGCGTGTTTTGAAATAACACATTTAAAAAGTGGCTGAAGAGGTCTGCAGTTTAAACCACGGAGCTCATAAAAAGTTTCAACATGAAAGTAAGAGGTTTTCCACTGTGACATCATACATGTCATGGGAGGCCACACAGAGATTTGAGACAGTGGTCTCTGAAGTGTCACCTCGATATTCCGGAAGATACACTGAGAGGAATGTGGTATGAGTGGATTTTAAGAATATCTTTTCTGATCTTCAGTTATGAAAATGTATCTGGTTAGGAGGTTTGTGTGGTTGAGATTTCCTGTCGATCTTTCCAAATGCCTGTACACAAGACAAAGACACTTCTCATCCCTAACATGGGCTGAGGTGCATCCTGCTCCCTCACAGATATAGCTGCCAGAGCCACTATTACCTGCTGGAGAAGGCACTTGCGCTCCTCATGAATCTATATTGGGTGTTTCAATGTCTACCTGTGCTATACCCATTGCTGAAAATACAGTCTGACTCCTGAGCCACAGCACTGTATGTATGAAGTGTTCTCCTTTCAGATCTGTTTTAGGGTGACAATCTTTATGGAATGGCCTTGCCTCTTCCAACTTCCTGTCACTTTCAAAAATGCACAAGCTAAGTACAGAGTCACATGTCTGCAATTCTGCTACGCAACAGTCTTAAGTCAGGAAGATGGTGACTTAGAGGTTAGCCTAGAGTACAAAAGGAAAGGCCCTGTCTCGACAACAACAATGGAAAGCACTGCTCCTGAAGAAGAAGCTGGGGACAGCAAAGCTAAGAGAGTGCTGAGCAAAAGAACATGGAGAGCACCGGTTGTACCCAGGCACAAGCTCTTAGGAAGGTTTGGCTCTCTAGAATTTGCCAGCTGAGCAAAAAAGAACAGGAATGAGTCTGTTTACTTCGATTAAAATATAAAGTTCTATTTTCCTTTTTAAAATGCATTTATTAATTCTTTTAAGGATTCATGCAACATATTTTGATCACACCCATCCCCCAGTCCTTCTTCCAGCTCTTCCTACATCTGTCTCCCACCTCCACACCCTTGCCAGCTTCTTGTCCTCTTCTGTTTAAATATTCCAAAAAGCTTAATTAGTGCTGAACATGTATCCTGGGTGTAGGCCACCCACCAGAACATGACTAATCTCCCAGGGGCCACACTCTTAAAGAAAAACAACTCCCTCTCCCCCAGCAGGCCATCAGCATCAACTGTCAGTGTCCCCTCAGCAAGGGTCAGGGATAATGAACTCCTTCCTGCTCCATTGCTAGAATGTTAACTATGTTGACCAGCTTGACTTGATTTTGTGCAGTTCTTTTGTAAGTTTGTGGTTGTAGTAGTGCTATTGGGTCCAGAAGACAATGTTTCATTGTGGTCCTCCTCAAACTTTGGCTCCTATACTTTGGTCTCCTGGTCCCTGAGCCCTGGAGATCAGGATGTGAGAGAGATGTTCCCTCAGTGGCTGACCACTCTCCAGATACCTGCTTTCTGGCCTTTGACTAGTTGTGAGTTGCCCTGTTAACAATTAAAGCTAGACTTCTTTACAGAAAAAAGACCTGGTCCTGTTCTTTCCTGTGTGACTTATTGTGTGCAAAAGATGGTTCTGCACTAAGTTTAAATGAAAAATAGGAAAAAAGAAGAGAAGTAAAATTGATGCTGAGCTTTGTCTTAATCCAACAAGAAGAGAACCGATTGAACTTTAAAGTTCTATCTTATCAAAAATGTCTTCTCATAAATTTTGTATGATTATATGATATAGCAACATTATAATCATAAAATCATGTCATTTTGACTGACTATATACTAATGATTGTGGTAATTTAATGATGATAATTCTATACAGTATAAATGTTTTTCAACAATTGTTTCTAATTTTAAGGTCAACAAAAAATATATGTATGATATGTATATTCAGGGAAGAAAGAAAGGAGGGTATGTGAGTGGATCTCCTGGAGATGGGGTGTAGGTGCTAGCAACTGAACTGGGGTCCTCTAGAAGTGTGGTATACATATTTAACTCCTGAGCCATCTACCCAGTCACCAAACTTAAACATTTTCAAACCCACTGCTTCCCAGAAGAATGGCAATATTCTAAGTAAATGATTTTCTCCATAAATAAAAATAAAAACAAAAATAAAAGTTCAAGCCAAGCATAGCAGTGCATGCCTTTGGTCCCAGCACTCAGGAAGCAGAGGCAAGCGAAGCTCTGAGTTCGAGGCCAGCCTGGTCTACAGAATGAGTTCCAGGACAGTCTAGGCTACACAGAAAACCATGCCTCAAACAAAACAAAACAACAACAACAAGCAATTCATCTGGCATGGGATGAGCTTCCAGAAGAAATCACAGCAATGGAAAATCAGCCTCAGACTCTAGTGATGTTCACAATCTTCATGGATTTCTAGAGTTTGGAAGCATTATGGAAAATCCTTTACTATTTTGAAGGTAGTAACATCTCTGTGTGTGTCCCGTTCACAGCAATACTATTCTTAATGGCCATAGGTGGGAGTGTTCCTCCAGCCAGTCAGCCATGGAGAAATGAAATATGGCATGAACACTGTGAGACATCACTCAGCCATAAAAGAGAGGAAACTTAGATATGTACTTCATACATTGTGGATGGACCAGCTGAAATAAGCCAATAGCATAAAGATAAATGCTGGAGGATTCTCCCCCATTTTCACGTGTGTATACATTTGCATGTGGATGGGTGCATGTGTGGGTGAGTGGGCATATGTGTGGGTGGGTGCACACATATGTGGAGGCATGATGTCTGTGTTGGGACTCAAATCTCAATTGTTCTTCCTTATTCAATGAGACAGGATCTTTCTATCAAACTTAAGCTTGCCAATATCACTAGGCCCCCAAGCCAGCTTGCTCTGGAGACCCTCTCATTTGCCCTTTGAGGCTGGGATTGCAGGTTGCAGAGCCCATTCAGACTGTGCCTGGTTTCCAGGTTCAGTCTCAGGGTTACATGCCAAGTGCTTTAAACACTGAGCCATCTCCTCTGCCCATGTATTAGAGGATTCTTAAAATAAGTATTTACGTGAGGCTGAAGAGTTGGTTCACGGATTAAGAGCACTTTCTGTTATTGCAGAGGGCATGGGTTCAATTCCCAGCACCCACATGGTAGCTAACAACCAGCTGTAACTTTAGTTCAGGGAATCTGGCAGCTTCTGCATACACAGGGTATACATATACTCAATCAGTCTCTCTCTCTCTCTCTCTCTCTCTCTCTCTCTCTCTCTCTCTCTTTCTCTCTCTCTGCCTCACACCCTCACCCCCCCCACACACACACACAAATTATAAACAAATGAGTCTTAAAAAGAAGTACCTGGAATGGTGTGCTGGCTATTTGATACAACCTAGAGTCATTTTGGAAGAAGAAATTCTTACTGAAAAAAATGTCCCGTAAGATTGGCCTATGGGAAAACCTTTAGTGCATTTTTCTAATTGGTGTTTGTTGTAAGAGGACCCATCCCTCTGTGGGTTATAGCAGGTGGTCCTGGATGTTATAAGAAAGCAGGCTGAGCAAACCATGGAAGTAAGTTAGTAAGCAGCAGTCTTTCATGCCCTTTTTATTAGCTCCTACCTTCAGGTTTCTCCCCTGGTTGAGTTCCTGCCCTAACTTCCCTCAGTGATGGACTGTAATGTGGAAGTGTAGGCAAAATAAACCCTCTCGTCCCCAGGCTGCTCTGGTCATGGAGTTTTATCACAGTAACAGAAACCCACACTAAGACAAGTGGTTATGTTCACAGAGACAGCATTGGATGGTGCTCACTGGTGACTGAAGGATTACGGCTATTTTACTTAATGGATGTCTTAGTTGGAATTTTCATTGCTAGACTATGACCAAAGAAACTCTTATAAAGGACAACATTTAATTGGGGCCAGCTTACAGGTTCAGAGGTTCAGTCCATTATTGTCATGACAGGAAGCTTGGCTGCATCCAGGCAGATGTGGTGCTGGAGAAGGAGCCAAGAGTTTTGATCTGCAGGCAATCAGTAGAAGACTGAATCTCACACACTGGGCAGAGCTTCAGAGCCTACCCCCACAGTGATGCACTTCCTCCAACAAGGCCACACCTACTCCAACAAGGCCATACGTCCTCATAGTGTCACTTCCCATGAGCTAAGCATATTCAAACTACCATGATGGGTAAAGTTTGTTTAGAAAGATGAGATGAATGTGGTGGCAATGATGGTACGACATGAATGTGTGTAGTGGCACTGAACTGTATAATATGACATGGTAGGAACTGTACGACATGCTATGAACTGTGTGACATGTTATGAACTGTATGACATGCTATGAACTGTATGAGATGGTATGAACTGTATCACATGGTATGAACTGTACGGCATGGTATGAACTGTATGACATGGTATGACCTGTACGACATGCTATGAACTGCACGACATGCTATGAACTGTATGAGATGGTATGAACTGTATCACATGGTATGAACTGTATCACATGGTATGAACTGTATCACATAGTATGAACTGTACAACATGGTATGAACTGTATGACATGGTAGGAACTGTATGGCATGGTAGGAACTGTATGACATGCTATGAGCTGCATGGCATGCTATGAACTGTATCACATGGCATGAACTGTATCACATGCTATGAACTATATCACATAGTATGAACTCTATGGCATGGTATGAACTGTATCACATAGTATGAACTGTATTACATGGTATGAATTGTATTACATGGCATGAACTGTATCACATAGTACGGCATGAATGTGTGCAGTGGCACTAAACTATGATTTGGTATGAACTGTACAGCATGATATGAACTATATGACATGGTATGAACTATATGATTTAATATAAACTGTATCACATGGTACAAACTGTATGACATAGTCCAACATGCATGTGTGCAGTACCACTGAACTCTATGATTTGATATGAGCTATGTGGCATGATATGAACTATATGACATTTTATGAACTTTATACCATGGTATGAACTATTTGACATGGTATGAACTGTATTACATGTATGACATGAATGTGTGCACTGGCATTGAACTATAACTACAAGTAGTTAAAGCAGAACACATGTCTGTGTTCTGTGTCTTTTTCCATACTTTTTAAAATGATGGTAAAATGCACTATGCAGCTTTCTGCACTTTCTGAAAATGTGTTTTTTGTTTTGTTTTTTTGTTTTGTTTTGTTTTGTTTTTCGAGAGAGTTTCTCTGTGTACTCTGTAGACCAGGCTGACCTCCAACTCAGAAATCCGCCTGCCTCTGCCTCCCAAGTGCTGGGATTAAAGGCGTGAAAATGTGTTTTGTGGCCTTTTTCCCACTCAGGCTTTTGCCACCCAAAGAACCAACTACCCTTTCCTATCTTACAGGATCCTTCAGACTCGTCCAGCTTGGGAGTTAATCTGTAGACTAGAGCCAGGTGTGTGAATTTTTAACATGAAAACACAGACACAACAGAACTCAACCCAAGCCCGACATCCACCATGTATTTATTCATTTTGAGCCAAGCAGATAAACACTAATAAATGCATGCTTTGTGAACAGGCATTTTTGCCCTTTGTAACACCCCCCTCCCCCACACACCCCACACAAGCAGGAGTTCACCAGACAACAGAAACATCAGGATAATTCCTGCTTCTTAAGCTACAGGATAGAATCCAGTAAGATGTCTTTAAAACTATCAGTCATTGCACCAATACCAACCTTCCCCAAAACTGGAACTAACGTCAAGCCAAAAATAAAATGTAAAAAATTATCCCCTGTTTAACTCGGATCAAATGGGCTGGAGAGCTGCCAAATCTTGCTTTGTTTTATGTTCTGTGGAGACAGACTTGGTCCCCGAGTCCCTCATCTTGTCAACATTTGTGGGAAGTGGATTGCTTGTGACTGTTGCTCTCACCACGTAGATGGAGGGAAAATAGTTCTCTCTTGCCCTCCGTCAGAGAACATGTGGTAATAAGAAAATCATACACAATCCTCTTTTTAAATAAAACCAAGAGGGCTATTTTTATTTTTTGAAGAAAAAAAAAAAAGGTAGAGGGGGATATATCGAATGTTATTACAACAAGAGAGTGGCCATGAAGAGAATCAACACTTTCAAATCACAAAAGGAAACAAGAGCTAAAGGAAAGTTCAGTGCATCTCCAAGGGACCAGAAAGGGACCGCACAGAAAGCAGAGTTCCCTGGTGCCCAGGTTTCCACTCCAAGACCATCTTCCTGCTAAATCAAAGGGGTAATCAGTGGGAAACACATCTCACATGCCTCCTTAGCAACACATCTCACATGCCTCCTTAGCAACACA
>JANHMN010000009.1:67591584-67609642 GCA_030674055.1 Rhabdomys pumilio
CACATGCCTCCTTAGCAACACATCTCACATGCCTCCTTAGCAACACAAAGAGCAAAACAGAAAGGAACACAAGTGCCATCTTGACCTTGTGCTACCACACTCAGAGATCAGCACCCAAGTGTCAGGACACTGAATCCAACCTCTACAGCCATTCTGAGTAGAGCGAGGGAAATCTAGATGACAGCAGGGACCATTTCTGTGTTCCTGAGGCCTTTCTTCCTCAGCAAAGAAAGAGGGAGAGGGAAAGAGACAGAGACAGACAAACACACAGCACATAGGCAGAAAGAGATACAGATACAGACACAAAAGAGAAACATAGACATAGAGAGAAACACACACCTCACAGACAGGCAGAAAGACACACACACAGACACACACACACACACACACACACACACACACACACATGAGATAGATAGAAACAGATAGACAAAGAGAGACAGACGAGAGAGACAGAAGAGACAAATACCATATAGACAGACACATACACACAAGAGAGAGCCAGAGCCAGAGAGACACACACCCCACAGACAGACAGACAGACAGACAGACAGACACACACACACACACACACACACACACACACACACAAGAGAAAAAAGAGAGACAAAGAAACAGATGGATGCCGGGCGGTGGTGGCACACACCTTTAATCCCAGCACTTGGGAGGCAGATGGAGGAGGATTTCTGAGTTCAAGGCCTGCCTGGTCTACAGAGTGAGTTCCAGGACAGCCAGGACTACACAGAGAAACCCTGTCTCAAAAAACCAAAAAAAAAAAAAAAAAAAGAAAGAAAGAAAGAAAAAAAGAAACAGATGGAGAAATAGAGGCAGAGTGAGAGAGAAGAGGCAAACATACACCATACAGACAGAAAGATATACACATATACACAGAGAGAAAGACAGAGAGAGGAGAGAGAGAGAGAGAGAGAGAGAGAGAGAGAGAGAGAGAGAGAGAGACTGCTACCAGGCTAACAAGAGAAGAGAGACCAGCCACACCACATGTGGAATCCAAACACCTGTGACCCAAATATAAGGGGAGGGGACAGAGTGGAAGTCTGCTGGCAAGTCCACGAACCTTCAGAGGTTAGAACACTGAAGAAACACCTTACAGAGCACACTGGAGGGAGGGGCAGGGTGAAGAATCTCTACACTGTTTCCTGATCAAGACCCCACTTGCAATGAACTGCAAGTGGAGTTGTTATTTACAACCTAGACTTCAGAGAAGAGCGGCCTTGTAGCAGGGCAGTGGAGCTGAGCAAACTAGAAACAATATAGACGTGCACAGTGGGCTTTTCTATATTCCTCGATTATCAGTGATTTACTCTGAATTTTCCCCCTTGTCAATATTCCCCACTAAATCAGAGCCCAGGGGAATCTTCATTTCTCCTGCTATAATTTACAGAAAGGCAGCGGAGCAAAGAAAACAAATGATTGTGATTCAGAGCCCAAAGCATCCAATAGATCAGATTCCCAGACCATAGTCCCAGCTCTGACAGCCATGGGAGATTTCCAGTATGCAAGTGTATATACATGCATGTGCATACATGAGACTTCCGCATATGATTGTGCATGTGTGTGAACTGCATATGTGTGTGCTATTGTGGGTGCTCATGTGTGTGCGACTATCGTGGGCCCTTGTGTGTGAGATTATATTCTTGGACAAGACTATATACATGTGAACGTACATGTGTGTGTGCAGTGTGTGCGACTATGTGCATGTGTTCAGGTGTATGAGGCTGCATATGTGTCTGTGTGTGCATGTTTATGTAATTGCAATGATTATGTGCATGTGTGTCATTGTGCATGAAAGACTGTGTTCATGAGTGTTCATGTGTGTAAACCATGCATGGTTGTATATATGTGCTCAGGTGTGTGAGACAGTGTGTGATTATGTGTGTGTGTGTGTTATTGTGCATAGAAGACTGTTTGTGACTGTGCATGTGTGTAAGACAGTGTGTAATTGTATACATGTGCTCTGGTATATGAGACTGTGTGTGTGTGTGTGTGTGTGTGTGTGTGTGTGTGTGTGTGACTGTGAGAGACACTGTGTAATTGTGTGTGTGCGTGTGTGATTGCATGTGACATTGAGTCTGTGACCGTATGCTTGTGCATGCAGATGCTTGCACATGTGCAGTCAGCATGGTTAGACAGAAAGGGGGGAAGGTAGAAGTGAAAGGGTTAATAATTTTAGTTATCTGAAATCACCTGACTAATTTATCTGTTATGCTTGGCATAAATCTTATAGATCTCACAGAGTTAAGTCGGAGCTCAGAAAGGAGAAAGGGTGAAGAAAATAAGAACAGGAGACTGAAGAGAGAGGAAAGGAGGGGCAGAGAGAGGAAAACAGGAAAGGAGGGGAAAGAGGTGTACTTAGGTGAAAACCACTGCTTGAGAGAAAACCGAAGTGGAGACCACATGTCGAGGAACTCCTATGCTCCCACGTGTGAGCACCAATATATTACTGACTTACTCAGAGTCATAAATATGACAATTTGCCTCATTTCAGACTGAGGTCAGGCCCAGCCCAATGAGCCGCCATCCTCCTCTGCTTACTTAATGCCCCTAAATATGAGCTTTCCCCAAAGCTCTGTGCGCATATAACATAACGCCATGCGCATCTGCGGTGGGGAGCAGGGCTCCACGAGGTGACAGGAAGCAAGCTGCGAACACAAAGATACTTTTAAGCTGAATGCTTGAACATGATATACGGAGCCGAAGACCGTCCATCACGGTTATTGAAAGTGTGACCAGCAAAGCCATAAACCTGACACGAAAGAAGAGAAAATATGACTTGTTAGGTTGAAAAAGTACCATAGAGGGAATTATAAAAGGGGAAAATTTCATGACAAATTAGTTTGTATTTTTTGTTTTCATTTCTGACACATGGAAGGAAATGCTATATGTTTGCTTAAGGAAGTGAAAACTTCTCCACTCCATCCATTTAAAACCCTCGCCCTTAGGCCTTTTGTATCGAAGCATGAAGTTTGGAGTCCTTAAGTAGGCATAATGTTTCCCCAAAGAATTTGGCCTCAGAGACATGCTCGATTCAGAAGGGCTAAAAAGGAAAATCCACGTTAAAACCTGGCAGTGTCTGCTTAAGAAGGCTCAGAAGGTACATCGATTTGTTTCAGGGTTTCTTTACCATATTGGATGAAGTACTAAATGAAACTGGAACAAAAGTTTAAACCAAGAAAGCCACAAATTTGGAGCGGTGAGGTAACCTGAAGCGCATGCGCCTGAGGTAAGCGAGGAGATGCATAATGAGCTGGAAAGCAGCAGACAAGTAGGGCGAAGCTGGGGGTTCCACATGCATTCCCCTTCTGGGAAGGAGGATTTGGAATGAATTAATAACAACGTCCCTGCTCTGGGGAGCTTAGGAAGCAGAGTAGACAAAGGCAGAGAAAGGACTGAATACTTACTATGAAATGCTGTTGGAGTTTGAGATGGGAGGGGTGGGGACGTAAGACAAAAAATTTCCTCGAGCGGAACATAACAGCACTGACGTCTATTAACCAGGAATAACTTTCATCCTGATTTTTAAAGATATTGTTTCTCACTAATCTACAAAAATCAGACCGATTTTGTTTTGTTTTTGATTTTGTTTTGTATTTAGCCTCAAAATTCAAAAAAAAATTCTTTTAAAATTGAAAGTGATTCTAAAACTAAGAGGAAAGAATAAATGAGTAGAAATACCAAGGAAAATTCGGTAAAAAAATCGAGTTTCATGAGGTTAGGGTTCTTATTTTCCTGATGGTGGTTGATGTTGCTATAACAAAATACCTGAGACCAAGCACTTTATGCAGAAAAGAAAGGGCTTGCTTTGGCGTACAGTTGTAGAGGTTGAAAGATTTGGTCTGGTATGAGCCCGCTAGGTGCATCATAATATGACAGCAGTTCTCAGAAGCCTGAGTAGCATTCAACACGTGTGGTGACTTCACCTTATTAATAAACTGTTTTCACAATAATCAGTCCGCCACTGTCTAACCCACACCTACGTGGCAGGCTGGTACCTTCATGGCCTAATTAGCTCCCTCTGGGCCCTAACTCCTAAAGCACACCACTGGAGCCAAGCTTCCAGCATAAAAACTTTAGGGGGATGAATTACGTTCTAAGTAATATCAAAACTGTTGGCATTGCTGTAACTAAGCGGACAATGTTGAGACGGAAATTAAACCAACCTCAAATGGAATGAAAGCTGGGTATCTCTAATCTGGACCCAGCACTTTGGGACCCGGAGCACTTAGGACGCCAAATTTTTAAGATTTGGGGATATTTCTGTAGACATAATGAATTACCTAAAGGATGAGACCCAAGTCTAAATAGAGTTCAATTTGTATCCTCTATGGGGTACCTCAAGCATTACCTCAGCATGCTTGTGTTTTAACTGACACATTGAGGTCAGGTGTGGAACATTCCATCTGTGGCATCCTGTCTCAGAATTTGGAGTATTTCAGATTTTAGATTTGGGATGTTCAGCCTGTAGCAAGAAAACATTTAAAATTTGTATATTTAGAAGTTGGAGTTTCAAATTGATGGGGGTGGGGGGAAGGCCTGTAATTCGTCTAATGTTGGAACAACCTACTGGTAATTTATAAAATTACCTCAACTATATCCCTCAACACTCTGGATACTAATATGAATTTTAAATGAGTCAAACATTTATGTGCCAAAAGATGCAAATATAAAAGCACTCTGAGTAGGTGAGTGAATATTTTTATAATTTTGTGGCAGATAAAATGATTCTAAACATGTCAGAAAGTGAAATATAACATGATTTTGCTCTATAAAAATACAATATGGGGGCTGGACAAGTGGCCAAGCAGTTAAAAGTGAATACTAGTCTTGGGGACACTTCACAGTACCACGTCAGGTGGCTCACGCCTGCCTGTAACTCCAGTTCCACGGTTTCTGTGCTGGCTTGTTTTATGTGTCAACTTGACACAAGCTGGAGTTATCACTTGTGTCAAGGAGAAAGGAGAAAATGCCTCCATGAGATCCAGCTGTAAGGCATTTTCTCCATTAGTGATCAAGGGTGGGAGGGCCCAGCCCATTGTGGGTGGTGCCATCCCTGGGCTGGTAGTCTTGGGTTCTATAAGAAAGCAAGCTGAGCAAACCAGGGGAAGCAAGACAGTAAGTAACATTCCTTCATGGCCTCTGCATCAGCTTCTGCTTCCTGACCTGCTTGAGTTCCAGTCCTGACTTCTTTTGGTGATGAACAGCAATGTGGAAGTGTAAGCTGAATAAACCCTTTCTCCCCAACTTGTTTCTTGGTCATGATGTTTGTGCAGGAATAGAACCCCTGACTAAGATAGTGTCTAACATCTCTGGCTCCATGGATGCCCCCTACCACCAGCACATACTTATACACAGGCATATATATACATAATTAAAATAATTAACAGCTCTTTTAAAATGCCATGCTACATTTTTTTAAAAAAAATAAACAAAGACAAACTGGAAAATACGTCAACTTTTCATACTTGTACTAAAAATATTTGCATGGTTATATTACTACAGTCAATATGACAAGAGCTCTCATACCTCAATGGAACGGACACCTCCACAAGAAAATCTACAGTTGGCTTGAGTTTTTAAGTAACTAAAGTGACATTAAAAAGGGGGAATAAAATACTCACAGGAGGAAATATGGAGACAAAGTATGGAGCAGAGACTGAAGGAAAGGCCATCCAGAGACTGCCCCACTTGGGGATCCATCCCATATACAATTGCCAACCCCAGATGCTATTATGGATGCCAGGAAGTGCTTGCTGATGGGAGACTGATATGGCTGTCTCCTGAGAGGCTCTGTCAGAGCCTGACAAATACAGAGGAGGATGTTCACAGCCAACCATTGGACTGAGTGCAGGGTCCCTGATGGAGAAGTTGGAGAAGGAACTGAAGGAGCTGAGGGGGTTTGCAGCAACAGTGTCAACTGGCCAGATGCCCAGAGCTCCTGGGGGCTGGACCACCAACCAAAGAGTACACATGGAGAGACCCATGGCTCCTGCCTCATATGTGGCAGAGGATGGCCTTGCTGGACATCAGTGGGAGGAGTGGCCTTTGGTCCTGTGGGGGTTCAATGCCCCAGTGTAGGGGAATGCCAAGGCAGGAAGGCAGGAGTGGGCGGGTGGGGGAGCACTCTCATTGAGACAGGGTGAGGGAGGAAGGATAGGGGGTTTCCGGAGGATCGACCTGGAGAGGGGATAACATTTGAAATGTAAATAAAGAAAATATCCATTAAAAGAAAAAATTTTAAAGTGAAAATAATTTTTGCTGGCTGGAGAGATGGCTCAGTGGTTAAGAGCACTGACTACTCTACTAGAGGTCCTGAGTTCAATTCTCAGCAACCACATGGTGACTCATAACCATCTGTAATGGGATCAGATGCCCTCTTCTGGTGTGTCTGAAGAGAACGACAGTGTACTCATCCATAAAATAAGTAAATACATCTTTAAAAAAAAAGAAAAAGAAAATAAATTATGTGTACTGTCCTTATTAAAATATATTATTATTTAAATCTAAAGTTTATAAAGTTTATAACTCAAAAGAATAGTAAATTATTCCATTAAGAGTGATGTTCCGTAAAGTATACTCATGTTTATTCAACATATTTAATAAAAGATAATGATGATCCAAAAGGAAAAAAAAAAGGAGTCCTCTGGTTAGTCCTTCAATTCATTCCTTACCTCCTGTACAAATAGGTTCAGGAGCTCTCCCCCACACAGATGTCTAGAGTACAGCTCTCCTCTTACACTGTGGGAGTTAGCTCTTCCTTTAAGATTCATTTTTTTTTTTTTTTTTTTGCCAGATGAGGTAATATATAACCATAATCCTAAAACAGGGGAGACTGATGTAGGAGAATCATGAGTTCCAGGTCAGCCTAGGAAGCATAGCAAGCTTAAGATCAGCATTCATTTATGCAGCAAGACCATATCTTTAAAAACTTAGGGTCAGGAATTAAGGGAGTTTCCTGTTTTCCCAGAGGACCCAAGTTTTGTTCCCAGCACCCAAGTCCAGCAGTTCACAATGTCGTATAACACCATTTCCAAGGCATTAGTCAACCTTCCCTGGGTTCTGTGGGCACATACACATGGCATCTTTTCAAAAAGCTT
Organism: Rhabdomys pumilio; assembly: GCA_030674055.1. NCBI lineage: Eukaryota > Metazoa > Chordata > Mammalia > Rodentia > Muridae > Rhabdomys > Rhabdomys pumilio. The sequence continues at coordinate 67,598,697 of JANHMN010000009.1, forward strand.
CCTCCCTGAGGATTAGCTTTCATGGTGTTCAAAGATGCTAAATTGTAAAGGAGAAAGGCAATCAATAATCTCTGATCTCTTAGGCCAGAACAAAGACCACCACCAACAAGATATTCTGAAAGTTGTCTGCTGTGGTGGTATACACCTTTAATCACGGCACCTGGGAGATAGAGGCTGACAGGTCTCTCTTTATGAGTATGGGGACAACCTGGTCTATATAGCAAGTTGCAGGGCAGTCAAGACTACAAAGTGATACACTATCTGAAAGAAAGAAAGGAAGGAAGGAAGGAAGAAGGAAGGAAGAAGGAAGGAAGTTAGTTATCCCAAAAGTAGCAATAGTGGTACTAATGTCTTGGGTGTAACAATTGCTGTCTAACTGAATTTAAGCTTGATCAGTGGGAAATAATTCATGCAGACTACTGTAACCCTACCCAACTATCTGTTGCTGATAAAGTCATGGAATACAAATGAGAACCCACTACTCCACTTCCCTAAACCCACTAGTTTCTGACTTCCTCTAAATACTTATCCTTATACCTACATAAAATTGTAGCTCTCTGAGCAAACACCAAATTGATTTCCACAGTGGTTTTACAAGTTTACACTCCCACCAGGAATGGAGGAGTGTTCCCCTTTCTTCACATCCTCGTCAACATGTGCTGTCATGTGAATTTTTGATCTCAGTCATTATGACAGGAGTAAGATGGAATCTCAGACTTGTTTTGATTTGCATTTCCCTGATAACTAGGGATGCTGAACGTTGCTTTAAGTGCCTCTTGGTTAGAGATTCCTGCTGAGAATTTTCTGTTTAGCTCTTTACCCCGTTTTTAAATTGGATATTTGGTTCGTTGGTGTCTAATTTCTTGAGTTCTTTATATATTTTGGATATTAGTCCTCTGTCAAATGTGTGTATATGCCTGAGCTGTTGGTGTTCTGTTCAGTAAGATATCTCCTGTACAAATGCATTCAAGACTATTCTCCATTTTCTCTTCTATTAGATTTAGTGTATCTGGTATTATGTTGAAGTATTTGATCCACTTGGACTTGAGTTTTGTGCAGGATGATATACGTGGATCTATTTGCATTTTTCTACGTGCAGACATCTTGTTAGGCCATCACCATTTGTTGAAGATGCTTTATGGTTTTGGTTTCTTTGTCAAAAATCAAGTATCTATGGGTGTGTGGGTTTATTTCTGGGCCTTCAATTCAGTTCCATTGACCAACCTGTCTGCTTTTATGTCAATACCATGCAGTTATTATTACAATTTCTTCATAGTACAGCTTGAAATCAAGGATGATGATACCTCCAGAAGTTCTTTTATTATATAGTATTGTTTTAGCTATCCTGGGTTGTTTGTTTTTCCATGTGAAGTTGAGAATTGTTCGTTCAATGTATGTAAAGAATTGTGTTGGAAGAGAACAAAAAGGAACAGACACATACGTAGCAGAGGACTACCTTGTCTGGCGTCAGTGGGAGAGGATGTTCCTAGTCCTGTAGAGACTTGATGCCCCATGGAAGGGTGATGCAGGGGTTTGAAGGGGGGATGGGTGAGAGGGTGGGGGCTGCAGGGGGTTGGGAGGATGGGGGGAGCAGTCTCTCAGAGGCAAAGGGAAAGAGGGAAAGGGTAACTCTTGGAGTGGGGACCGGGTAAACAAGTAAAACACTTTTAAAAAAGAAAGAAAGAAAAAAGGCAGGTCTTTGACCGTTCCTATATCATTATTTCAGTCAAATCAAGTCACAGGACATACCAGATTCAAAAAATAGAACAGATCCCACCTCTTCAGAGCATATACAGCAAACAACACATTGTGAATCACTGTGGAAATAGGAAGGAGAGAAAACTGTGACTTCTTTTTTAGTCTAACAGAATAAGAAAATGAATGTACAAATTATCTTAGTAGTTACATTCAACTATTTTTATGTATTAAAATGGTAATAATGGTATCTATTTTTTGTTGAGTATGCTTCACATGCTTCCAATTTATTGACATCAAAATAGCCATTTTAGAACATATGGTTTACAATCTACATATAAACATAAGTACTCACATTAAAGAGTACAGATGTTTCCAAAAGGTGATATAGTACTTAGCTCTCAGATACAGATCCATCTTTCCTTCCTTCTCTTTCCTTCTTCCTTCCTTCCAGAGCTCTTGATATTTTACTCTTTCTGAAATCAGTGACTATGTTTTGCTCCTTCTGACCCCTTCAACTTCCAATGAGCTTAGACAATTTATTAGAAATAGGCAAAGAGAATATGGGCATCAAAAGAGACTCACTAGAAGAAACTCATCATTCATTTCTGTTTGCATCAAAACCATCTCAGCAAGTTGCCTGGCCAAGCTCAGAGTCACAACATGGAGAAATGGTCTACCACTGTGGATAAAAGTAGGCAGAAAGTCACACAACAAAAGATATGGCTAGGAGGATAAAGAACCAGGGCCATAATGACCAACACCAAAGGACAAACCAAATATTCATCACCTGGTGATTGTGGTACCCAATTTGGATTTTTAAACATTTATTTACCCACTATAGTAAATAAATACAATATACCAAAGCATAAGAATTCTATTCATCCCTAAAAACAGAAGAATTCTGATGCATGGAAGAGTCTCAAAAACATTCCAAGTAAAACAATCAGGACACCAATGCTAAGGGTAGGATGGACTTATGCTCTGAATGTAGGCTTGAGTCTTCAATGTAGCTCAATGCTGTTACGCTCATGTATGTATATCAGTCTCCCACTCCCCACCTTCTCAAACATACATCTGTCCTGTGTGGGTCATGTAACCATCCTTCAGGCTGAATGATGACATCAGCATCGCCATTTTAGTTTGCATTTCCTTAGTGACTGAGGACACCTCTCATGGGCTTGCCATTGGTCTGCCTTCATTGGTGACAGGATGATAAAACATTTACTCATAAAAAAAAAAAAAAGACTCGGTCTCATTAGTGCAGTCAGCTGCAGAAAGAGTGGGAATAGCATGTCGATCAAAGTAAAAGGAAAAAACCAAGCACCTCAGTCCAACAAACGAATCACGTTTTCTTAGAATACATACTCATGTGTGACCTTAGAGAAGGTCACCATCATTTGGCATCTGTATCTGCCCAAAGCACTACCACCCAAATGTAGTGAGATAAATTTGGAAGTGGTTTGGATTTTACACCATGTACAATGGCTGCTCTATGCTCTGTGTTGATTCCTAATGGCTGTTTAATGTCTTCCGGACCTCCATGCCTTCCCTTTGGGTATTTAGGCAGTGCAAAAGTCATCTCAAAGACTGAGTGAGCCAGACATGATGAGGGAGCAAAGCTGTGGCTGTCGTACAAACACAGTGTCCCTCGGGGTCCCCTAAGGCCAAACAGAAATTACTTTGGGGAAATCAACAACATTAGAATGATGAATTAAATCTTAGCTGGGTGACTTAGCTGTTGGGCCTTCTAATACTTTCATCCTCCGTCTATCAAAGGGCCTGGTAATGTTTGAAAACCAGTTCAATTGCCTCAAGTTCACGCACTCAACATGAATTTCTGCCTGCCGGGATCCTAAAGTGAGTTGCTCTCCCTTGAACTCTGTGCAGTTGCTGCTGCAGCTGTACACTGTAGGAGTTGATGTTCCTCAAGGTTGGGGTGAAAGAGTCACCGAGCCCCACCTTTTGGAAGCTACTTTGGCTACAACGCTCACATGAAGTTCAAGGCTCTCATGATGAGACCTAAAGCCGTTAATGCACCTATTTGACTCTGTAGCCTCTGTGGTCCCTGAGAACTCATCACTGCAGAGAAGAACAGCAGACCTTTATTCTTTCATATTCTCTCTCTCTCTCTCTCTCTCTCTCTCTCTCTCTCTCTCCATTTTATGTATGCTCTAAGTCCAGCTGTAGAAAAAAACACCTAGAAAAATTCTCACTGGGAAGATTTCAGCCCCAAGAGAGTAGAGATTCTTTACAGAGATCTCCTAAGATGCTCAAAGGCCTTTCCTTATTTTCTTACCCCAGTTCAGAATCTCATCCCTCAGCTGCTTGTCTGTCCATTGATTTATCATTTTAATTATCCACAAAGTCAACAAATATGTATGGGACAATCTCTGTGTAGGACATGGAGCACCTGCACCAGTAGAATCTATGTCCTAGTCTAAAGCCTAGGAAGACTTCTCAAGTCAGTTCTGTCCATCTTACCAAAGCACCTTGCACTGCATCCTTCCTCGAAGCACACTAGTTTTTGTCTGATGGAAGATAATGGGGAAATGCTCACTCATCTACATCTTGAAGGGTAACCACAGGAAGCTCTGTTCTACATATTGGTACAGGTATGTTTTCTTCCTTCTTTCTCTCTGGGCACCTGTTTTCAGCCTTCCCACAGGATAAATAGATGACTGAGAGATAGGTAGATAGATAGATAGATAGATAGATAGATAGATAGATAGATAGATGACAGACAGAGAGATATTATTCATATATGATAGTAAAGGAAGAAGAGGCAAACATAAAAGAACAAAGTTTCTGACTATTTTTGACTAATTACTAGTCAAAAATAAGAAAAAGAGCCTCTTGCTTGACTATATTTCTGAATTGAGGGCTAAGTTATAGTTATCAATCAAACATTGCTTGATGGTGTTTGTAAATGTTTTTGGTACAAAATTCACCTACAGACATCTGATCTGAAGTCTAGAGCAACTTGGACATTGTAGTAATTGTGTAATTCTATCTACAAAGGATTACTTGTTATAGTTCCTAACAGTGTGATAGTAATCTCTTTCCACACATGCCCTTCTTGGACACTATTTCATCTTTGCTGATAATTCTGAATTATCTTTATTATTACTTCTACTGAAGAAAAATTATGAAACTATAACTTATTTTACATCAAGAATATAGTCTTATGATGAATAGTCTGCCTTCTTCAAGACAAGTAAGGATTATTGCTGACCACTACCCTTTCTGTGTTGATATCTTATTCTTAGTATCTTTGGGCTAGGTTGTAAGGAAGAGAGAGAAAAAAATAAGAAAGAAAGGACACAAAGAATTGATCTATAATCTCACATGAGCATAAATATTACTTTTGAGAGAGATAGCTCTGAGTTTGTCATTGTTTTGTGTCTGCTTATTTTGTCTTGATTTAAAACCTTGGTCATTAGGTCTTTAAGATAAAATTTCTTACCACAACCAAGTTGAGCAGAGCAATAACTCACAGAATTTCTGTACAAATCAGCTTTCTGCCACTCTGATAAAATACCTGAGATAACCCACTGAAAAACAGAACATTTCCTGAAGGAGGAAACATGGTTAAAAAAAAAGTTAAATTTAAAACCTCTAAAAATAGCATAGGGAAGCTTACTTATGTTGAAAATTCCATATATGTGCCCTATTAAACCTTCTTTTCCACTACCTATGGTGGGTGGTGGGCTAGAAGGGAGATTAAAGCACTTTAGAACACTTATTGAAGTAGATTTTGAAAAATCTAAGCCTCCGGTTTCTTTTGACCCACGTTTTCTGAGGTTTCAGCCTATGACATCTTGAGCTCTGTTGTTTAGTCTATGATAGTACATAGACTAAATCGTGATGAGATTGTGTGATAATAGAAGTATCTCATCCACAATGGTCACAAAGCAGAGATAAATAGGGATGGGGAAATGACTTGGGGTCCAACTTCTTCAATGGCTTATGTAACTAATGATGTAACTTCCTTCCATTGAATCATCCCCCTTGAAGATTTACTATGCCCCAAAGCACCATAAGATAGGGAATCAAGACTTTAACAGATAGGCTTTTGGGAGACACTCTAGCTCCAAACTAGTTACTATCTATCTTACTGTTATTTGTTTGAAAAATAATTTTGATTGTCCTAAAACATGTTCTTGCCTTCTCATAAACTTGACTATCCACTTACTATAACCTTTTATAAAATTTTAATCTATATTACTAGATGTTTCTATTACCAATCAGACTGCCTTTGATCCATTTGTTGCATGCAGCTTGGGATCCCAGTAGGCAAGAAAGAGTTCCCCCACGAGTGGTATGTGACAGACTTTATAATTTCTGTTTTCCTTGTCTGTCATGTGTGTGATAGGCATGAGGATGTACACGCATGTGCACTTGTGTTTGTGTGTGTGTGTGTATGTATGCACCATAGACTGACATGGAGTGCCTTTCTCAATTGCTTTCCACCTTATTCATTGAGATAGGACCTCCCAATTGAACCCATGACTTTCAAAACAGCTAGTTTAGACATGAAACTCACTCCAAGCATCTCCTATCTCTGCCATCTGAGCACAGGAATTACTAACATGCACAGCTGCATCAGGCTTTGTGTGGATTATGGGGATCTGACCCTGTCCTTATACTTGAATAGCTCCTCTGGAGTTATATCTCTCATGCATGCCTGGTGCTGTGTATCCTGGATGCCTTGGTACTGTGGTGACAAAGCTGAAGCTCCTAGCACTGGGGTTTCTTAGACCCTTTGGTTTTAAAGCCTGATAGCTCTCAGAACTCTCCAGCAACCCTTTAGTTGCCAACCATCATTATCTGGTAGCTGCCACTACTTACACAGGCACTGCTAAGGTTGCTGATGTTTTTGCTGACACATGGTGTTGGCATTTCTTGTGCTACTGCCATGGCTATTGCCTCTGTCTTTGTGTAACCCACTCAGCCTTGTCTCTTCATGATAGAGATAAGGGGTAGACAAGAAAAGACCACTTGAGAGAAGTCTTTAATTGGGCCAAATGTTGCAACACCGGTGGAGCCAAACAGCCAGAAAAGGGTGTTTGCTGTAGATTTCCACACAAAGGAAAACCATTTTTGTGCCGATCATAACATGTTCCTATTGCATGAGTCATGGTAGCTCTTCTGCTTGGCTACAAGGCAAATCGTTCCTCTAACATAGTATGGTCATCTAGATTCTGCCAAAACTTGTGCTAACAAATGCCGAGAGCATGGTATTTGAAACAGTTGTGTTGGTGGCCGCCATTTTGGGAGCTAGAGTTATGTTTTTGCAGCAAAGCAGTGCACTCCCCCTGGAACTTCCTCAAGGCATCCATGGTGTGTCTGAAATACAGTGGTGTTTTGAGAGACTTTCAGCTGGCCATTTGACCTTTTTCCAAGACAGACAATGTGCAAGAAAGAAGTCTAATGTCTGTCAATTAGGGAGCCACATGTCCTTGCCCCCAACATCTTAGATTATTTACTGGAAACATAAACATCAGAATGAGTGCTTGCAATAAGGACTCATCATTAACATTAGTAATGTTTGTAACAACATTTAATGGCAGTTGAGCAATACTTAACATCTGCCCAATACTCATGGGTCTCCCAGTCACTCCCAGTTATAAGAGAAGAGTCTATATCACTTATCACAGAACTGCAAACCCCACTCTATTTGTTTTATGGCTGAAAATACTCATTATTCCTTGAAACGGTCAAGTCAAACTGTCATATAGAAATACCTTAGGAGAATATTTAAAACTAGGAATGAGTGAATGAATTGCCCCAAGAAGCAGTGTCTATATCCCAGTCAAATTCTCTTTGAAACGTACTTATTAGGTATTTGCTGACAGAAATTGATAAGATATGTAAACCAATTATTTTTTGTGGCCACCCTTTGTTTCTGAATAGTAATAAGACTTGTCAAGATATGAATTTTCATTTTTAAGTATATAAGTGAGTGACTCTAGTGAGACATACCACAAACCATGTATGAAAGTTGAGACTCATACCTTGCCAGTAGACTCTTGATATTAAAAGGACAAACCACAGAGTCCTAATTTCCTATTGCTGTGACAAGGTGGTGTAGACAGAGGGGTTCTATTTCCAGCTTCTTCATTTTAAAAACAATTTCTAAATATATCCTAAAGAATGGTGGCTTCTTATAAACCTTCATAAAACTACAGTTCAGAAACGAAGATTACTCATCTCCTGTGAACTCATGATGCCAGCATGTCTTGTGTGTTTGAATCTCTATTACTTGGGTCCAAAATAAATCAATTGATAGTCAAGCAAATAGAATAAATATTTTAAACTGAGTTGCCTTCATGCAATGCAGTCCTCTAACCTAGCAATAAGCAAGCTACTCTTTAATTATTTCCTCGCTCTACAACTGCTAAAATTAGGCCTGGATGTTTTAGAGTGTGGAGCAAGGGCAGTGACTGATGTTTCTATTTCCTGGGGTTGTGGCAACCACCCAGTGCTTAGATCATTGCCAGCAGGATACAAGACAGCAGAACTCCACTGCTAAACATGGATGCCAGGAGACAGAGATGACCTGAAGACAGTGCCTAGTTTAACTAAAAGAATTTATTCTTAGGGTAATTTTTTTTAAAGGGGTAAAAGAAAGAGTCCAGAGATAGTGAAGAAATAGGTAACTTTAATGGCTACACTACATTTTGAAGTCCAACTTTTATATCTATGAGGTCACTCTCAACTAAGTGTGATGGTACACACCTGTAACTCCAGCAACAGGGAGGCCACAGCAAGAGAACTGCAAATTCAATTTGAGCTGAGTAATACAGTAAGCTCTATCTCAAAACAGTCAGAGAGAGAGAGAGAGAGAGAGAGAGAGAGAGACAAAGAGAGAGACAGAGAAAGAGACAGAGAGAGACAAAGAGAGAAACAGAGAGAGACAGAGAGAGACAGAGACAGAAAGAGACATAGAGACAGAGACAGAGAGGGAGAGAAAAGGGAGGGAGGGAGATAGGGAGGAAGGGAGACAATTTAATAAAGCCCATTGCCCACCCAAAACTTCAATTCTACATCAAGACTGAAAATTTGGGTCAAGAGCTCCTAAGCCGAGGTCTGATACTAATTTACTGTTTCACTGAATTGAGTGCCGTCAGTCACCTGGTGACTTCTCTTGCTCAACCTGGATGGAAATGACTGTTAAAAGAGGGTGAAGCTCATCCAGAACAAATACAGTAGATGACAAAAAAAAATTGCTTTATGAAGGAGTCACTTTTACCTATTGGTGGTTTCTAAAAGTGAAGAGGAGGAATACAAGAGAAAACACAGTTAAGAATTGCAGCCTGCGAGGCCTGGTAGCAGAACCCTGTACATAATCCCAGCAGTATACTGAAGACACTGAGGCAGAAGGCTCAGAAAGGTTGAGGGCTTTCCTGAACTACACGCAGTGAGTCCAATACTAGCCTGGGAAATTCAATGAGCCCCTGCCCTAAAATTAAAAGTAAACACAGAGGCTCAGACTGTAGCTCAGTGGTGACATACTTGTGAGCATGCCCAAGGCTCTGACTTTAATCTCCAAGCACAAAAACAAAGAAAAAGAAATAAAAATAAGCAAAGACCTTAAAAGCCAGTCAAAGAAATACCGCATCTGTAGTTCCTCATTCCACTCGCTCGGCTTCCCTCTCGTAAGAACATGTTTGTCTGGGAGCTGATGCTGGAGGGACAGGTGACTGAAGGAACTCAGCAGACAGTGAGTGCTCCTTGCCAGGAATCGTAGGGGCATACTGTGTCCTAGAAGCTCTTCTTGGCAGTTCCCTTGTGCAAACTAATATCTTTGCCACAGCGCTTCCCAGAAGAGGAAGCTGGGAGGTGGAGCTCCAAGCCAGAGAGGACAACTTTCACCCTCGGGAGCCGAGCTCCAGAGTCTGCAGCCTTATGCACTGTGAGCCATCTTGTCCTCAGAGCAACTGACTTAGCAGAAAAAATTTCTTCAGTTGGCAATGGGGCTCACTTGGTACAGTACTTGCTCCCAATGAACAACACCCCATAAAACACTCTAGGTTTTCTGGTAGACTGTGGGGTGAAGGCAGGGGATTCAAGAATTCGAGGTCAAGCCGTAGGGACTAAATAAGTGTGAGGTCAACCAAGGATACACCAAACTCTTTCCTTTACAATTAAGACTCATTAAGCTCCTCACATGACTGACTCTCTCCCTCTCTCTCTTTTTCTCTCTCTCTCTCTTTCTCTCTCTCTCTCTCTCTCTCTCTCTCTCTCTCTCTCTCTCTCATCTTTCCCCACATTTTCTACTATTAACCTACTTCTGTTAGTTTGGGCTGCTTCCTTGAAGGAGGGGAAGGGGAACCCTAAGTTATAGGCACCCTAACTGTCCCCCACAAAGTGGAAATACCTGCTGGTCCTGGAAGCTGTGCTGGAGAGAGAAGCAGCTCCCCAAATGTGGAGAACAGTCTGTATCCTATCATTCAGCACAGGGCTTTTAAGACCTTTCTGGGGCTGGGTGCTGCAAAAGAGAGGGGACACATTACAGTGGACACTGTCATGGTGTTGCTTTGTTGTCTTCTCTGTCTAACTATGCACAGCAGGAAGAAATCAATTTTTAAGTATCTAGAAAAAGGAGAGCTTTCGGGTAACTGAGTATTTCGAGCTATGTAATACTTTCTGAGGGCCTGAGTACTCAGATTCTCCCAAAGAACCTCCAACTTGTTCTTGCTCTGTCTTTGGGCATAGAGGCACTTTGCAAACTGGAAGCCAAATAGAGGTTCCTGTGTCCAACTATCCACACACAGGCAGTGTGTGGAAGTCTGGGATTTTCTCTTCAATCGGACATACAAGAACATCTCCACTCTGCAGGTGGCTGGGCGCAGCCTAGTTTGCATTCTAGAAGGATTGCCGAGGTTAAAGAGCATTTGGGAATGAAACTTTGTTTCACATCATTCTTTAATCTCGTTTCATAAAAACGCTGCCAGCACTTCTGATGAGGCAGTTACCCTACATCCCCAAGGTAAACACCAGGGCAAGATCAACTTAGAAAGTTGCTTGGGCTTGCTTTGACCAAAGATCAACATGAGCACATTCTACACAAACACACATACAAACACACACACACACACACACACACACACAAACGAGTACACATATGCACACTCATGCATACACACATGCATACTCATGGATACACACATGCACACATATTCAAACTCATGCATACACCACACACACACACACACACACACACACACACACACACACACACACAC